>OY751321.1:11549915-12149915 GCA_963564615.1 Rhorus exstirpatorius
TTTTTTTTACGTCAACCAGTCATTCTTCGATTCAGCTCTACCATTGGTTAATGCCACTTTCTTCCTGAAAGTTCGTGCATACGACTTTACAAATCATATCGCTCGATCGACATTGGCCGGTTCGCTCTTCCCAACCTTCGCGACGAAAGTCCACGTTCCTTTCTCACAATTCCTATCAATACGAGAGCTGTTCCCTAGGCCAAGAGGAAAGGAGCTAAGAATTTAATCCTAGAAGTCGAAAGTGTTGTTCCATTCTTTTTTTTTTCAAGTTGAAACACAGGGGGCGAATAGCGATGGAAGGCTTGATGATCGCGGCTTTTGGCATCGACTTCAAAAGGATGCGGCGAAGCCCTTGGGATTCCGGACATCTTTGAGTTCTCTCTCTCTCTCTCTCTCTCTCTCTCTCACTCTCTCTCTCTTTCTCTCGTATTCGTAGGTGGACGGGAGGCAAGGGCGAGACACGATTCCGCACTATTCCTCGTATTATTATACCAGATCGAGGAGGGATTTCGCCGACACTCCCCCGGACCCGCTGGCAACAGAGGGAACCCGAACGGGTTGCTTATGTATATTTGAAATTCGATACGAAACGAGAGTGAGAGGGAAATATCCTGGAATGCCCTAGTAGGTGAGACGTAGTCCTCGAGTCGACTAGCCACGAAGTTACTGGAGCATGGCCCGTTGTTCCCTGCCTCCTGCTGAAGCTGGCAAATGCATATATATATATAAATACTATCCGCTGTGTCTCGTCTGGCTTCGCATAGACGACCGGGCTTCTAGACCCCGGCTCGAAACCTTGCTCGTAGTGTCTGGATATCTCGGGAGAAGGGCTTTTGCGGTGGAAACCCACACGAGACAAGGAGAACTAGAGAAAGAGAGAGAGAGAGAGAGAGAGAGAGAGAGAGAGAGAGAGAGAGAAATAGAACCATAGAGGCTTGTATCGGACAGATAGAAAACACAACAGCAGAGAAATCGAGTTCCTCGCTCGAGGATAAAAGCGAGAGGGACTTAGGAATAACGGTGAGTGTATCGAGCCTTCGATGTATAGCAAAAGTCGAAGAAGAAGAGTTCGATTGGTCATGAGTTCTTGCTTTTACGACTATAAATCTTTTTCCCCCACTTTTCATATCTCTCTCTCTCTCTCTCTCTCTCTCTCTCTCTCTCTCTCTCTCTCTCTCTCTCTCTCTCTCTCTCTCTCTCTCTCTCTCTCTCTCTCTCTCTCTCTCTCTCTCTCTCTCTCTCTCTCTCTATCTATCTATTTCTCTCTTTCTTTATCCCTCTCCCAGCCTGTCGGTCTCTCAGAGTTAAATAATGTAAGAATATTCTCGAGAACTTTTTCCTCGATGGAAAAGATGCCGGTAAACGTTAAAGTGAAGAGTGATTCAATGGAAGTTCACCTCATTGCATATACTCTAGACCTACTTCCTCTTTGAAATCAAAAGGATTTTACTCCGTCACTTTCCTCGTGGATTCTGAATGAATAGAATCAGGCATTAGCTGTATAGTTCCATTGAGGCCACTGGTTTACGACTTCCTAAGCTCTATTTTCGAATATATTTGAAGCCGTCTGAGGATTGAAAATGTTTAGTCAAATGGCAATATCGGTCAGACTGATACGAAAGAAGCTGCATTGTGTCTTTATACCTAGGTAATTACTTGCACGAAAACTAAATCATTGAGCCTTACTTTAACCTCCCAGTTTCTCTAGTCCTTGAGGCGATTCCTACTGAAATATTGTAAATTGCCTTTGAGTGGTCGATGAACAGCTATGCTTGCACGCACCGTGTGTGCACGCCTTGAGAAACCTTGGAAAAATTTTAAGTCGACCGAAATGGATCGAAGCTAACAAGATTACAGTTATTACAAATCGATGTTTCTTTGTTTTTTTTGACGCGAGTCTGATGATGGGGATGGAAATGAGTCATCCGGGGTCCCGGGAGAATTCTGATGAAAACTATAATCAGCGATATCGCGGAGCGATAAAAATATCAGACAAGAACCACAAGGACGTATGGCAGTTCTCGCTTATATCGACCCAGTTGTGCGAAAGATTGTACTGCGTAATCTCGTTGGGTCATCGGTATGACTGCTATTTGCCATACGAGAAAAGATGGAGGGAGAGAGAGACAGAGAGATACTTGGGACAAGATAAATTGCGTCGTCGCGTCGACGGTAAATCTGTCTATCGATGTATGTCTATCGCATGTTTACTATTAATAAGAGAAAAAAAAGACGTAATAATAGTAATAGAGCGTATGCGTATATCTGTAAGGATCGGAAGGCGAGCACGCTCGAGTGGACTGGACCCTTCATTCTCCTGGATATACAGGGTGTTCTCCTTTTAATATCTCAATCTGAGACTATCAGATAAGTTTGCAACAATGTTACTGCCAGAAATTACCGGGAATTGCCGTTGAATAATCCTGGATATACAAGACTTCGAGGAGCCAGATAGACATTGGTGGAGAACAGCAATCATGAGAGCCATGAATTTGCTAGTAAAAATATCATAAGCTACGGCCTTACACACGATTTCCGATCCCATAATATGGTAATGTATACCACGAGACAACTTCGCCCCGAGACAAGTCTACCACGAGACAATTTTATCACGCGACAACTCTACCGAAAGAAAACTCTACAACGAGACAACTCTACCACAGGACAACTTTATCACGAGGCCACTGTACCATAAGACAACTCTATCACGAGTGCACAGCACCATAAGACAACTCTATCACCAGACGATTCTACCACGAGACAACTCTGAAACGAGACAACTCTACCACAAGACAACTCTACAACGAGACAACTCTACCACAAGACAGCTCTACAACGAGTCAACTCCACCACGAGACAACTCTACCAAACGTGTGCAGCGGTTAACTACTCTAACAAAATAACGTTTTGTTGAACATCTCTATCCAATTATAATTCTACCAGATACCAACTCTTCGGCATGGCTCATGGTAAGGATGTTTATGGATAAAACAGTGAGATGTCGATAGCTTGACAGCCACACCGAAGAGTCGTTATCTACTAGAGTTTCAATTGGATAGAGATTTTCGCAAAAGCCGTTGCCATCATTATGGTGTCTGGTGAAGTCTTTTCGTGGTAGGCTTGTTCAAGTGCCCTAAATTCTGGTAGAGTTGTTATTGGGTAGTAAAGTTTCGGGTAAAGTTTTAGATTTCGAAAATTTTTCCCGCTACTTTTTTTTTGCAGGGCCGAGAACTTTGGAGGTTAGGACGGGGGCAGAAGTATTGAATCGTGACACACCGAATTACCCTTCATATATTTCTCCGTCAACGTCGATAATTTCTGGGTTAATCGGGTTAAACAAATTCAATGGGTAAAACCATTGTCTTCTCGATACTTTCTTTGTGATACCGCTAATTTCGAGTAATGACGAAGAAGGAAGAATGGGGGACACCCCGTATATATCTCTAACGACAATTACCCTTCCGCAGAGGCATTCTCGGGCCTCTCTGGACCGCGATAATTTCCTCGCAACACACTTTGCATATATCGAACACAAGCTTCCATCGTAAACCCAATTGACGCTCATATACTCTCTCCTCGATCCCGTGAAAGGCCAGACGGCGTATAATGAATACAGTTATATACGAACGAGAAACGCATATCCGTGGAGAATTCCATAGCGAGGGGATATCCCGGTTTCGTTGAAATCTCACGGAAAGTCGTCACAACG
This sequence comes from Rhorus exstirpatorius, assembly GCA_963564615.1. Lineage (NCBI taxonomy): Eukaryota > Metazoa > Arthropoda > Insecta > Hymenoptera > Ichneumonidae > Rhorus > Rhorus exstirpatorius. Next base: position 11,553,625 of record OY751321.1, read on the forward strand.
ATAAAGATGAATATCAGAATATCTCCGCGTGGATTCTCAAACGATTAGTTGCGCCTTCAATCGCGGTCGACCCAAGTCGGCGTAAAACTGAACCGGAAATCGCACGTTCATTCGGGTTTGTTTTTTTTTTTTTTTTGGTCTTTCTTTCATTTTGTTCGTGGGTTGTGACCCACGATCATGAATCAGCGATACTTTTTGTATAAATAAACGAAAAAAAAAATGGATACCCCAAAAAAAAACAAGTTTGGCGTCCTAAGTGTGTCATTCTGTTTGTCACTTCGAGAAACAACGCCGCGGTACGGGTTTGAAAGAGAAAAAAAACGGGATCTCTTCGAAGCGTGTATTGCGCAATATATATATGTATACGAGGACCAGTGTGTTTTGAGAGTGAGAATATAAACCATTCGAGACGACGAATGAACCAAAAAATCATGACGACAAAATACCGTATAACGGGTTATCCGATCGTGTCTCTCTCTCTCTCTCTCTCTCTCTCTCTCTCTCTCTCTCTCTCTCTCTCTCTCTCTCTCTCTCTCTCTCTCTCTCTCTCTGTCTCTCTCTGCTTTCGAAAGAATTCAAAGTTTCCTCGACTCATCCATATAAAAATGTGCATATACAATACATGTATATTTATACCTGAGAGAATATCCGCATATTTATGCGTAGAAGAGGCCAAAGACCTCAAAAACGGGTCAATATCGTTTCACGTGTGAAATATTTCCTGAAAATATTTTACGAATCGCAGATCTTCACAGAGGAAGCTTTGTTCTCGTCAAAAATTTTTTTTCTGAGATTTTCATATCACCGTATACCGAAAGTTTTCCAAAAAATTCGAAAATCATGTTTAGAAAAAAATTGTGTATGATTCAAGCAATATTATGCTTCAATTTTGCACGCAATTCGGGCATCAAACCCACTCTGTTTGCTGTCTTTTGTGATAAAAGCTTGAGGGGTTGAAATTTTCGGAAACTTTTAATTTTTCGCATAAATAGCGTTATTTCTAGTGTCCATTATTTTCAAGCTATCCGGCTAAAATTTAGCGCACGAATGACTCTAAGGGCAAAGCTGTTTATTACTGAGTTTGGCGAATATCGATGTTAAACATTTAGATTTTTCGAGATTTTGAATTTTTCGAAAATCGGAACTGAAATTTTGTTTTTCAGACAAGAGAAATGAAAATAATTGTATCGTGATTGTGCAAAAATGACCAATGAACAATTAATATTTTCCGAATTTTTGAGAGACACTTTAAGCACTCGGGCATAAAAATGGAAAAAAAAATTAACAAAAGAACAATTCGGTAATGAGGAATCAATTTAAAAAATAGTGGAAATTGATATGTGCACAATATGCTTCCTCATAATTTTTGGGCATTCAACTGTGAACAAGTCAAAACTGAGAAAGCGACGTCAATCAAAATTATAAATTATTTTTATCATTGAATTTTCAATATTACTATCGAAAAAACTTAGCATTCCTCATATACAAAATTTTTTTTAACCCTTTGAATCCTTAACTCCTCGAAAGAAGTGATCATATTTTTTTTGTAACACATACACGATTTCTGCGTTTTTTAGACCTATTAAACGAGCCTAAAGTGACCTATTTTTGACCGGCTTGACAAAAGCGCGTTAAAATGATTTCATTATTTCCCGCTTTTTTAAAAATTAGCAAAACGACCGTATGTACACACACACACACACGCATAGGTATGGGGCATTCCACGTCAATTCACCTGGTCATCTGCCTGACCTCCTCGGATTCAGTTGACGAATTTTTTTTTTGGGCATATTTTGGTTAAAAATAAACGCAGTTTTAGATTTTTATCACTTGTTTTACCCCATAAAATAATTTTTTTTCCCATAACTTTTGAGTAAAAATAAATTTTGACCAGGTTTAAAATTCTGAATCTTTTTCCATAGAATCTAGGAATAAAAAAAAAGTCTTTTTATCGCAGTTAGAGAGTGGGCCGAAAATAATTTATATTTTTTTTTAATTAAAGAAAAAAAATTGTTTTCCAAATTTTGAAAAATAATAAATGTCAATGATAGTTTATTGTAGAGAAAAAAAAATGACAAATAAAATATCACTTGGTAAAAATTTTTTTTCCCCATATTTGGATGGTACAACGCTAAAAATTCGGCCAATAATTCAAAAAAATACTTTTTTTTTATTCCTAGATTCTATGGAAAAAGTTTCAGAATTTTAAACCTGGTCGAAATTTATTTTACTCAAAAGTTATGGGAAAAAAAAATTATTTTATGGGGTAAAACAAATGATAAAAATCTGAAAAAAAACTACTTTTTTTAAATCAAAATATGCCCAAAAAAAATTCGACAACTGAATCCGAGGAGGTCAGGCCGATGACCAGGTAAATTGACGTGGAATGCCCCATATATATACATACTTTGGACTATATAAAAACGCAGAAATCAGTACATGTGTTACAAAAAAATATGGTGTGCACCAAGGGCTAAGTGGGCTTTTTGACCTCGTGTGGTTGCAGTACTCATATTCGGCTCGCAGACGCACTCGTCTTCGGCTCGCAGTCGCACTCGCCTTCAGCTCGTGCTAGCTCGCCTACGACTCGCACTGCAAACTCCACACTCGATCTAAAAAAGCCCACTTTACACCCTTGGTGCACAATATACTATTTTCATTCGCAACAATTATTCTTAATCATTCTGCCACGATTTAAAAAAAAAAAAATCCTAATCCTTTCGAAATTTGGGTAAGTTCGTCTTTCGATGTATCGATAAATCTCTGTAGCGTTTATTCATCGAAGCGCAAGATCCAAACTTGAACCTGAATGAGATTCAACCTCGAGCTTCGCGAAGCGCAGTAAAACCTTTATTGCAAACCATCGCACGAGATCTATATTCGTGTGTGTTGCAGCGTATTATATTTGAAAGGGATTGCGGATAAGAGTGTGGATAAGCGCGTTTCGAAGAACTCATGAATAAAATCGTCTATCCGAGGCTACAAGTTGCGTAAATATGTAATGAGAAATGGCTGTAAGAGCACGAGGTATATTTCGTTGAAGCTCCTAACGACTTACATTCATAACGAGGAGCGTGAAACGAGAAAATTTTTCGAGCCAGATGAAACATTGAAAGTGGATGATGAGCCATTGAGCGCCTTGGCAGAGTCTCGTCAGTTTTTTCGATCAAGTAGGTCCGCTAATTGGCCACGTGGTTAGATAAATTCTCGTTGAACACGAGACAAAGAAGCTTCTCTCCCATTATGCTTCCTCCCTCTTATTTTTTTCCCCTGTATTTTCCTCTCTCTCTCTCTCTCTCGCTCTCTCTTTCTCTTTCTCTGTTTTTCTATCCAGCATCCGGATTAAGCGGAGCCTCTCGAAGACCTTCAAGAGCTATATCCGTTCTCTCGTCAGATCCCCAGCAGTCATCCCTTTACCCTTTCATCATTTATTCCATGGAATAATTATCGGCTGCGCAGATTCTAATATGATTTTTCTTCCACTCGACTCCAATCTCCTACTGTGAAGTTTTTCCCTTTGACCAATTGCCTCCTTCACTCTGAGCAATTAAACTCTGCACACGCGCCACAAGCCGGTGCAAAGGGAGGCTCGAGTGAAGTCTCGAAATCGAGAAAAGCAAAGATGATTTTTTTTTCCTCTTTCATCGTTACGGAAGATTGGGTCGAGTTTCCGAGAGTTCGAGGTCTCAGTTCGGATGGGCACTTGAGAGGATATCGGCGGAATTCATTGAATGAATTTCAGTGCCCCTGGAACTTTGTGGACCTTCGAGATTTTGATGAAAGATCGAATTAAAAGCGTAACGATACTTCGTGCTTGTAAGCTTGGAGCTTACTCATTTGAGACTGTGAATGATAAGCGAAACGACAACCTTTCACTAAAACTTATCCCCGAGTGCCTGATAAAGATGGTGACCTCTTTTCGTGCACTCGCGAACTTGATATTAAGTCTTACGGCGAAGAGAATTCCAGTGACACGGCCTTTGGCCCAATGACTTGAGCTCCCATATGACTAATGAAGTTTCGAATTTTGACGAATGGTCTCAAGTTTTCGGAACGTTAAAACTTCAGAAGCAGTGCAAGCGACCTGGACGATACTTTTCTCAGATGCGAACGAAATATTTATGGGAAAAATTGTACCGGAAATTTTGTGGGACAGGAAGAATAAGGCCAAAAAAAGCACGAAAATGAAAAGAAATGTGCTTTTTCAGTTGCACCTTCACGAAGTAACTAAGGATTTGAAGTGCATTGTCACGTGATAAAGTGAGGATTTCATTGCTATTAGAAGTTTATCGCACATTTTTCGATAATTACTCCTAACCCTTGTCCGGTGAGTTCTTAATTGTTTTTTTTTTATTTTGTGAAAACGCGGGTGCAGAACCACCTTCATGATCCAAACGTCCACCACACTCCTGCGGCCAGTTCTGTGGCCAATTCAAGATCCATTAAACTTTTTTTTTACCGTTTACGTTTTAGCGTGCAAGGGAACCGAAGCTTTTGGTTGTTGAAGTGCGCGGTTAGGGGTTGTTAACCATTCAATTCTTCAGAACGATTTTGCATGAGAACAGTTTGATACATAGAAGAAAAAGTTCACAATAAATATACCTCTGATTGAGTCGAACAAAAAACGACTCTGTCCATACAATCATATCTCCTTCAGTTATTATAATAATTGTTGTTTTCGCATCACCATCGATTTTCATTTCTAACAAAACCGTCTCCCATTGCCATGTGATTTGCGTATCGCCCAGGCTTCTCTTTCGTATAAGGAAAAATGAAGAAAAGAATGAAGATAAAGCGCGGACAAGGAAGAAGTAGTAAAAAAAAAAGTAAAAACTATTTTTAAGAAAAACTGTTTCTCGAACGGAACGATCATAATGAAAGTTAATGGGAGCGCACGCTGACTCGCGCATTGCGAACTGCTCGATGATTGCTGCTGCTACGAGTATGTGACTGCTAGAACTACTTATTCTTCGGAAATATATAATTGCAGATCGTAAGAAGAATCGAGAGAACGTTCGAATTACGACATAAGGTATTATTTCTTTTTCGAAAGTCATTTTGGAAAATTATCATCGACCGCAAAGTATCCCGGCGGACAATGAAGGCTTGCTCGGAGGATTGCGCTAATGCGCGGCTAATTACTCACTGCACCAGCCCCGCATACGCTCAGACACCCCCCATTTAGAAAAAAGGTTACTTGAAATTTTTTTTCCCTTACTCGGTAATATTTTTCAACTATATATTATGAAAGATACTGTACTCAGATCTCAAGTATTTGAAAGATTCTGTATCTCAGATCATCAACAAGTATACGAAAGATATGTATCAGAAATATATTTTTAATATATTTAGAATATCTAAAGTTTCTTAAGAAAATATATGTTCGATATATTACTGTGTGTGTACCATGTACTGTTTATAAAGCAATAAAAAATACACGGTCGATAGGGGTATGTATTGTGTATATACGTCTATACGACTCTATATACCAATAATGCTATATACATGTTCCAGCGTGGTTGTGGGCAGGCAGCCTCTGAGTCGTCGCGAGTATATCACCGAACAGGCTATTTCGAAAGCGAGAAACGATTATGGGTCAGCCACCTAACGGGGGCCGCGGAGCACTACGCTTTGGCGTAAATGCGGCTGTAAACGCAGCCAGGCGCATGTGCTGTCCGTGAAGCTTTCCACGCGGGGGCATCGATGAATGAATTAAGGGGGTAGTAAAATGTGACGGGTTCAAAAAATCAAAATTTTTTTTTTACATGGGTCGAAAGTAAAATATCTTGAAAATACAGTCGAATTTGGTTATAAGCAATCCTTCGGGGCTGTAGGGGAAAAAAAAAAACGCCGAAGAGTCGTAAAATCTGGCTCCCCCACTACAGCGCATCAATGTAGCGTTCTTAATGTGTGTGAGTGAGTCGGTGAAATGCGCAATGCTGCTGGTTATAAGCAATTGGCTTGTGGTGGGGGACCGCGCTGAGCGGACTCGAAAAAAAATCGGAGGGGAAATTGCTTATAACCAGATTGCTTATAACCAAATTCTACTGTATATGGTAAAAAGATTAGATTAAAATACAAAATATTTTTAAAGTTACAGCGCTAAGAAGAGAGTGCGCCGTAGCAGGTATAGACGCGCGTGAGCGAGCAAGTCAAAACTTTCAACGCATTTTTCTCGGAACCACGTTTTCGAAGTTTCGGGGAAGCACTCACAAAAAACTATTCATCCGATTGACTTGAAGTTGAAATATGTTACTCTACACAACCATACGCAGGTGTGATACCTCAAAAAAGTTTTATTTTGCAATAATAAATCAATTTTTTAAACAATTTATCAACAAAAAAATTCGATTTTGAAATTTTGTTTTCAAAAGTCCGCCATTTTGTTATTTTGTAAAAATATTTGCATATTTGAGGTATCACACCTTGGGGCAAGCCTACAGATTAAAAACCGTTTGATTTTTTTTTCATATCACTACAAAGGCGGCTCTCTGCTTCCCCAAGTGGCATCATCTTTTTTTCATGGACCTAACTTTGGCTGCAGAAACCATGGACTTAATATTATAAAATTCACTTTAAAAAAAAAATTTTGTATGATTTATGATGCCATTAAAAACATATTAAAACTTGAAAACGATCGTATTTTATTTTCCCGATTAAAAAAAATCATGAAATTATGTTGAAAATTTGGGCGTCACACTGGGCTACCCCCTTAAGCGTATATTAAATCAATTCAGTCAATTTTTTACCTATTATATCTCGGTGAATATACGTCAGCATATATTTTCAATGGATGAGAAATGTATTTTGAATCAATAAAAAATATATTTTGAGTACGTTTTTCGATAGATTCAGGTATATTCCAAAATGTAGTTAGTACATTCAACTGTATATATATATATATATATATATATGTTCCTACGTATACTCAAAATTACACTAAAAACATCAAATTTTTCATAAAAATATATATTATGCATAAAAAGTTATATTTTTTCGATGTATCTTACATATACTGTACTGCCTTGGGGAACAGACTCTGATCGCGTCTCTTTCGAGTAGTTAAAGGCGTCCAGTCGTACATGTACGTTGTAAATCCTCGATATTCGAAGTTAAACAAAAGAAACAGACATGTCCTCCCCCGCCCCTGTTCTCCTCCTTCCGATATTCTTTTTGTGATGACAAAAGATGTATATCCTGACCCGATCAAAATGACACGAAGGATGTCTCTACCTATATATCTTGAGGACTCATTTCATGAATATTCAATGATCGAAATAATACGTTTCTCGCGTTCTTCAACCTTTATACATAGATACATATAAATAAATTTCCATACATATATGCCTTTGGATAGACAATCGAGGATAATTCCGTTGTTTCCTCGTGTGTCTCTGATCGCTGCATAAATAATACGGTGTACATCTATATCGGAGTGTGTGTGTGTGTGTGTGTGTGTGTGTGTGTGTGTGTGAGAGAGAGAGAGAGTGCATGAAACACAGAAGAAGAAACTATGCTAATGGTCACGGAAACAGAACGTTTAGTGATAATGGTTTATAAGTGCTACGAGACGAAACAAATAGAATTGCCTCGTTGCACATATACTGGCCATTCCACGTCAAATCAACTTTGTTGATTCAGCTTTTTTTCTCGTGCAATTTTTTTTCGCATAGTAGTATATTTTAAAGCAATACGAAAAAAAAGACTCCACGAAAGCTTTCTGATTTTTTTTTCGAACATTAATTTGCTAATAATCACTCGAAAAAGATACCAAAATAACAAAGTGTGAAAATTGATACAGCCAGCCAGCTTCAATTTTTGCAAAATTGTGGCTAAAAATTCTTCGAGCAAAAACAAAAAACATGGATCCATGAGAAAACACGGGCGTGACCAAAAAACAGTATATTCGATTGCGTCATCATTGGCACAGTTACACAAGAGATATTCGATTTCAAAAGAATCTCTGTTCGAGTTCGGTTGAGTCAGGAAGAGCGTCCAAACCGCACGAATTCATATGTACATATGTATCTACACACATCCTAATATTAAAAGTACACGAGACCACGCCTTGTCCTGCTTCTCCGGCATTTCCATTGGCGCTCAGGTTCGGCGCTCCCCGATGATCGCCGAAGACGATCGATACGGGCACGCGCACGTTTCCATCGCCAATGCCCGCGGTCGTATACGTGGAGCGCGGAAATTTCAAACGTGATACTTTTAGATTCACACGAAAATACGATCTTACGCGAAAAAAAAGTACGCGTTGGTGCTAATAAATAGAATAATCGAGATTATTCTTACTAATAACTTCCGCATTGGATACGTCCGCTCAGCTCGCGCTTGCCACGATTGACGACAAGCGTTCCAGTATTTTTACGGCTTATGGACCACCTGACGCCTATCATAGCGCTGCACAGCTCATTGATGCTGTCGTTCGAGAGCGCGGTCGGCAATTCGCGGAGCGGGTGCACATTAACGAGAATAAAAGCGCAGGCTCACGGTTTCTCGGTGAATTTTCTCACGGCCTAGGAAAACGAGAGAAAAAGAGCGAGAAAGAGAGAGGGAGAGAGAGAGAGAGAGAGAGAGAGAACGAGAGGCTGGAGTATATATGGAGCTGACGTATACGTCTGCGACCCGATTATTAAAGCCATCATGATCTATACCGTTTCACGGCACAATTTCACCGTGTGTATATGCCGCGAGCGAATGAGCAACGAGGGAATTTTCTTTTTTGTCACGAGGACACGCGACGAGTTCCCCGGGCTTGTAATGCGGACACGTGACGAGGTCTCGTTAATTAGCAACAAGACACTCGAACGAGTCGACGACGAGTGGGACAATGGTTGGGGAAAAGCAAGACTGAAGTCGAATCGTTAATTGTATATGGAACCGCATTGTTCCCGAATAGGTGAGCAGCGAAGTCGGAAAGATGAGCCTCTCGGGGTGTCTCACGTGCCATGATGATGAAATCCGAACAAGAGTACATCCCTATTATCGGGAGATTGGCCAGTCTACATATACCTCCTAAAATTGGGGTTGACAGGGGATAGAGAGGATAATGAAAGATCACGAGGAAGATGAGGACGTAGCGGAAGCGTCAAAACTGTCGTGAGATCGTGAACCTGGACGGAATATTAATTAGCCACATGCCCGGATAGGCAGAAGTTCTGTTCTCAAAACACAGTGTGAAGCTGAAGAGAGCAGATAAAACGATTCAGATAGGAATTGACATATTTTTTGCTGTCCTCTTCAGCATCATAGCTTGTTTCGATTCGATTTTTAACTTGAGAGTAATTAGTGTTTCATACACTAATAAAGGAAAACTAAATAATACTGACGCTTAAAAAATGACGGGAAAGAAAATTTGATCCTTCCAGTATCCATACTTCTCTGGCACAAGTAGGGAGATGAATATCCGAGTAGTGAAATCACCGTGAACCTTTAATAGCCCACGAAAGCTGACGATACAACTTTTTCGCCGAGGACATTTATATGACCCATCTAATTATCGAAATTATGGAAAATGTCTCCCCAAATTCTACTTGCAGGCAGTTCTTTATTTTGCTTTTTTTTTCTCCAGTAATCATTCGACGGCTTCCAAAGATTAACTCGGCCAAAAGTCGTTTCGCTTAATGTGGAATATAATGACTCGAGGCTTCCTAACGGAATTTCATTTTTTCGCAATTAAAATATTTACGCGTGATCGCCTTGCGTGTATATATATTTCACTTGGTTGAATCTCGTCAAAGTCTCGCACTCTCGCTTCTCTGCTTTAGATCGATGTGATTGCCTCGTTCTCGTTCATTCGCGAGTTCGTTGGACCTCGGGGAGGCCTGATGGAACTCACGAAGAACCCGATCTTCCGGTTCTCTACTTCGCCGAGCCAGGTGAAGTTGTACGCGACGTTTTGTATGTTACATGCCCCTAAGCATCTCGGCGAAGCATATACGGGTGTACGCTAGGTTATCCCATATACGAAAATATTGAGGAGAGTGAGGCCCAAGTGAGACATTTTTTTTATATACGAGAGACATTTTTGTGCAATATTGCAAATGAACAGATACTCCATGCAATGACCCATGGCAAATGGCTCATTTGTACCTGCATAGTTGGATTCAGCGTGAGAAAAATTTGGAATTTTTCATCACCCGAAGAGATGTTCTGTACTGTCAGTGTTACTAACTACATAAATGTTCTTTACTGTTCTGTACTTTTACTCTACTGTTACGATATTTTCACTGTACTGTTACTGTAGTATCACTAGACTGGCTACCGCACTATTACTGTACAGTTACTACACTGTTACTGTTCGATTACTGTACCGTTACTTTATTGTTATTTACTCTTATTGCACTATTACTGTGGTGTTACTGGACTGTTCTACATTGTTGTTGAACGTTTACTGCACAGTTACTGTATGGTTACTGTGCCATGACTGCACCGTTACTGTTCTGTTTTTATACTATTACTCCAGTATTACCGTTCTCTTAGTGTAATATTACCGTAATGCTACTATGTACCGTTATAATATTACTTGTGCATTGATTTTATAATTTGTCACATTTCCCCTTCAGTTATTTCACGCTTTGCGTACGGTGGCTTTTTTCCTCTGTAATTTCGTCGCAGGTATGCTTTCGTCACGAGATGTTTTGTTGAGAATATATCGTCGAGAATTTTTGATAGCGGGATCATTTGTTATGCAACCATACAGACCATGGGTTTCGATGTTTCTGATGAAATATTGCATGCGTATCATAAAGTCGACACTATATTTCGCGAAAAAGATCTTTGAACTGGCAATTTTTTAAGTAAGCGAACTAATTCATAAGTCATGATGAGTTCGATTCGACATTCGTGCCAATTATGTTTTGACTCAAGCTGCACCCACTATTCGAGTTTCTCATTGTACCCCATTGTAGACTGATCCTGTGACCAATGCACATGGATATTCAACTTTGTTAACTAAATGTGAAAATTAAAAAATATGACGATGAAATCTACGTAGCATTTCAGAATAATAATAATACGGGAAAACTTGTGTTTACTATGGAGGGGCTATTCATTCTCGCGGAATCATGTGTGCTTCAAATTTCAGAATCAGACTCATCAGATTCAAAATCACTCGTAATGAACTGAATATACTTAGAATCCTCGCGGAGTCCAAGTTATTTCCCGTTCTCATAGGAAATCTTTACTTGTCATGAAATAGGTGTAAATCACTGTAGGATATTCCAAGCATAAGCTTGAATCACGACGACTGCGATTCTACGTGACTTCTCAAGATTTTTAATGATTCTTTGTGATCCCAGAAGATTATCAAACTAATTCCTCATGATACCGCGAGTAAATAGCCCCTCGGTTTACTACGTGAAAATCAAATCACATAATTATATATTGTCACGTTTTTCTGCTTTGTTTCTCGATTGAATCGCTTTCTCGTGAGGAGGGGATCCATTTTACCCGGATTTTTCAAATAAAATTTCATGCATTTTTCGTGTCGAAACAGTAAAAAGTATTGAAAATTTCTTCTCCGTACATATTTTTTATGCTTACGAAAATTTTTATAAACAATAATTATAAAAGACTTTTCAATGGGTCTGTTTCGGTATGAAAAATTCACGAATATTCATTTTGAAAATCCCGGTAAAACGGATCTCCCCCCTTAACAAAGTCCGAATTTCATGCGATTTTTCAATACGATATTACACAAGATATGGAATTATTTCATGAATTACCGGCAATTAATTTTTAAGAAAATCGTACAAGGTAAACGTTCCAATAGCCGGACGTGTATCAGTAGCCGAATACCTCATGTTAAACTATATCTACACAGTGGTGTAAAGGGATAGTTTCACATGGGGTGTCCGGCTACTGGTACACGTCCGGCTATCGGGACGTTTACCTTACCCATCTCCATGCCCCATTGTACACCCCATTTTTCTCTACACATCGGTTTTGTAAATCTGTCTTCGGATTTCTTGCTTTTTGTTTTCATGACACATCGGAAACTTTGGGAGATTGCATCGTCAATATCGAAGCGGGAGATTTGTGAAAGGGGGGGGGGGGGGGGGTCTTCATTTCTTCCCGCGGAAATATTCGAGAAACCCAACGGGGAACCGATCAAGTTCCTCGAGTGATTGCAACGAGGCTACATGGCAGAAACGAAGAGTGCTCTCGTGTTGGTGATCACGGAGGGACTTGAAATCCGTGAGAAGGGAAAGAAACTGAGTGCGAGCACAGAGAGCTAAGGGCAAGAGATGGTAAAAAAAAAAAAAAAAAGGAGAAGAAAAGAAAGAGGAAAGGAAAGAACGAGGGGAAAGGGAAAAGAGCCACTCGTAGCCTCCTCGTTAATTACGAGAGGGCCCGGTACGGTGACGGCCGTGGAGAAACGCGGCAGAGACGCGCGCGAGAAAGCCGCAAAATTGAACGAGAGAGAAAAGAGAAGAGGACGAAGAAGAAGACGAGGAGGAGATGGAGGAGGAGGAAGGGCCCGGGCAAAAGATGGCCCGTCGAGGGCGAACGTAACGAACCGGACGAACTCGAAGGAAAAAAAAAGTAACAAAAAAAAAGCTGAAGGTACGAAGATAAGGGAAGATCAGCGAGAATCGAAGTTTTTTTTTTTAAGCGAGAACGCAAAGGAGCCAGACTATCACGAATCCCCGAGCGAGCAAGGATTCTCGGTTGAGTTTCGCGAATTCCTCGCGAAAGCGAGAGAATTTCGTGCGCACGAAAAGTTTGAGCTCGCGGAAATAAAAACGAGGCAATGCTCTCTTGGCTCGGGATATTCGACGAAAGGAACGCGCATATATCAGGCATTCCATGGTATACGGCGATGAAAAAATTTGCATAACGTATTTTTTAATTTCCTGGTAATTTTTTGTACAAATTTATGTCTCAATAAAAAAATTTTCCAATCATTGAATGTTTTTTTACTCCGACAAAGGTTTTAATAAATAAATATAAGTATAATGTGAATAGTGCGAGCAAGTTTCCTATGTACCACATGATAAAATATATACACGGCCCTAGTGGTCATATGCAGCGAACTTTTGATTGAGTCTGTACAGAAATGGCTGTTACACATGAAACCGTGCATATTCAGATACATTCAGACCATAGAATATGCAGCTTACGCGCCGAATTTTCATTCGTATTGCATTATTTTTGTGATCGTTGTTCGTAAACGAAACGGTGAATAATTTCTTTCATTTTTCCTAACATGTGAATAATAGTCTTCTCCCGTCTACAATTTTTTGAATCAAAATCTGGTTACGCGTTTAGTTGTAATATTAAAAAAAAAACCGTGCTTGTATCAGGATACAGCAATGCTTGCTATATGCTCTACACGTAATGGCTGCTAACTTTGACATTGAATATCTCGAGTTGGGAACGGTCAATCTGCTTTAAATTTCACGAGAAGTTGGGTAATTAGCGCATTCTCTTCGTCCACTATAAATTTCAACGAATTCTCATTATAAACGCGTTTGCACGAGGACTACCTTGAGAGAAAATTTTTAGACTTTGTTGATTTTAGAAAATGTTGTTAGTTTTCTGGAATATAAAAAAAAATCGAAAAATCTGATAAAACGCATAAAATTTAGGTAATAAAAATACTTCAATTACTTCGTGACTTGAAAAATTGAAAAAAATTCGATTTTTTTTCTTTTTTTGTATGTGTACTTTTGTGTATAAAAAAAAAATTACGGGCTGAATGTAAAATATCATCGTCAAAAGAGGCGATAGCATCTTGAAGCCGAGTAATTAAAAAAATTTGAAAGTTTCAATACGTCCTCCACTCTCGACTATACGGTAAAGTTGGCCGAAATACCAAACGAATTTGATCTTCTCATCGACGTCACGCACAAACACGTCATGCAATAAAAATCTGAGGTATAATATACTACAGGTATGCTGGTGTCACGGTGAGACAAAACTAGAAAACCGGCGCCTGTCGAGGATCTCAATGAAAATTTCGGCAGCTCGAATTTACAACGGTAAAATTTGAAGAAAATTTCGTCAATGCCAATCACGTTTGTACGACGAAAATATTTTTTTGTAAATGATTTTAAAAACTTGAAGTAAATGAGAACTCGAGAAATAGTTAGGCGATGTATTGTTGCGTGACGATTGACAAAGAACATTTTTTTAAAATTAATTTTACGATTTATTTATTTATTTGTCGATGTTAATTATCTTTTTATGACGAAAATATAAATGAAAAATTGTATAAATGATTCTTCGAAATAACGGTTGATTAATATTCATATTTTTTGTTTAAATTTATTGCTAAATGGAAGGAAGCTTATGGGAAACTTGAATTTGCAGATTTGCAGGTAATCGCTATTAGTCTTGTAGTAAAAACGTCCTCGTCGTGTGGCATTCAAAAAAATTACAACAGTATAAAATTAAATGAAATTTTAAAATACAAAAATGCGATCGAATCCCATTCCTTTTCTAGATTCTCACCTAGGACAATTTACATCGTTGAAGGTCTCTATTGATTTAGAAAATTTCAGCTTGGTTCCTTGAATTAAAAAAAAAATTGAAAAATCTCACAAATTTTAAAATATTCGAAAGTATCGCACATTTTTTCATGTCCAGATTTTTTTAAACGTATACTATGGGATACTCCATAAAAATAACTTTTCAAAAACATAATTCTGCATAGTATGTTCCTTGATTTGGAGTAAAAATTTTTTTCTAATATGATAATACAAGTCCTATGGTGATGTAATAAAGTTTTCGTGAATTCTGCAGATTCAGTGCTTTATCTTTGAAGCTTGATCTGATAAGTGGCTCAAAGTTGTTAACGTAGAAAATTTTTGCCTGATAGCAAAAAAATTTGAAGAGTCTACCGACATTTTGAAGGACCAAAAATCGCGAACTCATAAATTGCGTATGGGTTGAATAATTTACATGAAAATCACATCGAGCAACGAAAACTCGTCGCTCGTGTACGAAATTTGGTTCTTTTTTTTTATGTGATTCTCGTACTTAACCATTATCGAGCACTTTGGCTTGGAAAACTTTAAGAAAAGTACAGAGTTTCACCAGCACACTAAGCTTTCTCCGCGAAAAAGCCACATCGATATAATGGCTTCTTCGACTGCTGGCCAACGAAAGGACTTAAATCTAATCATTTTATGTATCCAATCGGTTAGATACGTCGTTTTGTTTGCCAGTGATCAATACAATTCATAGAATGTTCATGTATAGTAACGCTTAACCACCAACTCGCATAGAAAGAGAGAGAGAGAGAGAGAGAGGAAGAGAGAGGACAAAGTTGCAATTTGTATGAGTAAGATTGATCGGTATATATACGCGTGCTCGAAGAGTTTGCTCGCTCTCACCTCTGTTGCGTATGCCTCTCGCGTTAGAATAACTCACCATACGCGTCAACAGGTATATTAATTACTAGATGGAATTAAGAAAAACAAAACTCCTTTACATATGTACAGTGATTCGTGCAATGATTATTATAAAACTCGCGGAGATTCTAGGCCAGATTGTTATACCGCTTTTATACGCTCGTAATATAATATGATTCGCATCACACGAGTAATGGTGTTAATATAGATTCGAGATACAGTAACTATTTGCTCGTCTGCACTTCCATGAAATCAGGAGAAGCAAATCAAAAAAAAAAAAGAACGCTGGTTGAAAACTCTGACTCATCTCGGATTCCCTGTTTCAACGCGAGTCAACGATTATTCAAAGATCAGTTGTTCTCGTGCTATCTACCCACGTATGACAAACGTGTTATGAACCATCTTCCGTTTTATGTAAATACAAAATTCTCTATTCTCGTGTATCGTAATTGAACGAAACTCTCCTGGCTAACTTTGATGCAGAACATTTCAATTGTGATATGAAAGGAGGACTGAAACACCCTTCTTAATGGCTGGTTGGTCCATAATTTTTTTTCAAATTCAACGGGAGTCCAAGGAGTTTTCATCCATCACCTGCAGTTGAACTTTCAGTTGGTTTTCATGGCAATCTGATGGTGGACGAACCCTTGAAAAACAGATTGTCTACGGTTGGATGACGTGTATCACTGACCGACTGTGAAAGAAGCAGTTGATGGTCATTTAACAATTAATCATAGCCCAAGCATGTCGAGCAATGATAAACAAACAACTGTGCAAACAGTTCTTCGTCTCTTCACCCGAGGCACCGTTCAATTAAACGGTAAATTTGAATCCCCAAGCAGATATTTGATCTCGGCTAGTCTACAGCCAGTATCAGGCTAGC
This sequence comes from Rhorus exstirpatorius, assembly GCA_963564615.1. NCBI lineage: Eukaryota > Metazoa > Arthropoda > Insecta > Hymenoptera > Ichneumonidae > Rhorus > Rhorus exstirpatorius. The sequence goes on from OY751321.1 coordinate 11,569,876, forward strand.
CCTGCGTGCCGAATCGGTAGCCTTATCAGGCCCACATCCGGCATATAACGGAACTTTGCATCCGGTGTGGGGTCTGGCACAACCCTGGTGCCTGGGCCGGCTCTGATCGGGCCCAGATCCTCGCCTGATTCACTACCCCCATTCAATCAACGATAATATTAATGATTTTATCACATACATTTTTAAATTTTTGCGCCCTTCGTTCCTATTTTGAACGTCTGCATCGATAAATTACAAGAAAAAAGCTCCTTTCAGTGAACAAAAAAATATTATCTATGTACATGAACTCAAGACTCGGTATATGTTGCTAAACGAACAAACAATACAGTTACTCAGCTTTCGTGGGAGCATATCACTTGGCCTGAACTCAATACCGATCTCAGCTAGCCTCCCAAGTCGTAGAGCCCAGGAGTCCGCCTTCGCAAACGCGATGCACCCTCAAAACTCACCACCTAGCGATGGATTAGGAAACTTTTTTGTATTAACTAACTCATACGTCCCTGACAGAAATGACGCAAGACCAGCCGATAACACACGACACACCAAAATGTACTCCGGCCCGGATCAGGAAAATGTACAGCCTAGCCCTAAGACCAAACAGTTTTTGGCTGACATGCCTTAACGGCATCTCATTTGTTCTTGATGCGAATAAATGCAAGACTAGTGTTATTCAACTAGGGTTTTTTGTATCAGAGATACTATATCGGCTCCTGGTCCATTCCGATTGTGAGAAACATCTGACGAGGCACATCAGGCTGAAATTTTCTTGAGTAGACCTACCCTAGAAGCACCTGGGTTTGTCTTTAATATGAATAATTTAATACTAACCCGATTAAATGTGATCCAGGATCCAGATCCCAAAATTTTACCTAGATCCAGAAAAATCGACTTCTCGTTACTTCAATATTTTCGAAGCGGACTAAACTCTCCGGAATGTTTCAACCGGTTTTTATTTTTTTTTAACAAAGAGTTGACAATATTGAAACCAGTCGAACAAAACAATTCCCGACGGGCAATCCATTCCCTAATTTCAATATCTCTTGTGGTAGCATTGACATTATTTTTTAGGAAAAACATGGCTTTTTTGTACAAGTAATTTATCCCTCCACCTACCTAATTGTCCCAATTGCATCACTGAATCTTTCTTGAATCAACAATTCATTCTACGCACATAAATTCGATTCAAATAGAACATATTCATTTTTTCCCCCTCTCGGAGTGGTTTTGCAATCACCTAACTCAGCGACGAGCGTACTAATCACCTGAGCTTACCGCGAGCTCGCTGACACACATTTTTACTCCATTATCTCGCTTTTAGTAGCGTCAACTCGACCAACAGCTTGGTATTAGCTTATGCTTGATTGCCAGCATCGAGGACTTACGAGTTAAATGTGAAGAAATAACTTATAACGAATTTCTGGCCTAGTTATCAACTATACTCAAAATAATTGGTTCACCTAATAATTTTCAATATTATTCGCTGATTATAGAAAAAAGCGTGCCTACTACTAGTATCATTAGAGAATTATAATATACGTCGTTAACTCTAATATGAGGTGAGAACAGTGGGCTGTATTCATTAACAACACATTGTATATTCTATTGGTTTTAAAAATAATTAGTGACCGAAGATTTTTACGCTTGAAACGCTCATATCTCCGAGTCATCGTAATTATTATTGATCTGTGATCGACTCGATCAACCCAAAATTTAAAAAAAAAACCTCACGGTTCGTCCGGAAATCCAGCTCGAGACCGCACCCGAATCCCGACCATTGGAGGATAACCCAGTCTACTGGCGCGTCCGATTTGATAAAAATCGACCGAGTCTCGATCGCTTAAACGTCGAATGGTTGGAACTGGATTACTTGCTGTCCAACCAAACCTCAAACAATGGCAGATCCTTGGATTCCAGTGGATTTCGATCGAACCAACCGTAAACCAACTACGGTTTACGGTTACAATCCTCCAGTGGATTGTAGAACCCAATCGGTTCGACGAAGAACAACCCTCAATCAATCGTTGATGAGTTATACTGTAGAGTGGTCGAATTAGGTTGAAGGAGCTCGATCTTTGCACAAACCAACCAATGCAAGGTTGTTCCAGTTCATTCGGGGTCTCGAGTACTAAAGATCTAAGATCATGCGGATTGCCCATAGGTGACTGATGCACACCTAATGCATCCTAGGCCACAGCAGCATCCAATGAGGGTCGTTGTATCACAAGGAAAATCAAAGTGACCATCTTTGATTCTGCGAGGTGTATATACGTGTATATACGTCTAACGCAAAGGGGAGATACGCGAACGTAAGACACTATACCTAGCCTGGAGCTCATAAAAAACTAGACTGGTGCTTTTTCAAGGATGTGCTGCAGGTTCAGTGAATTCTCGGGTAAACCGGTGGTGCGGTATCTCCTTCGTGCAAGAGACTCCGAAGGTACGATCTTGTTCACTCCCTCTCTCTCTCTCTCTCTCTCTCTCTCTCTCTCTCTCTCTCGCTCTCTCCCTCTCATTGTACCTTGCTTGCTCGTCACGAAGCAGCAAGCGGGTTGCATTTTGAGCGAGTTTATATACTCGCCTTGTGGCCACAAGTAACAGCGAAGCGAGTGCACCCAGCCCCACAGAGTTAACTCCCGGTATCTACTCCCTATTATTCTCGATACAGCGGCAATCCATAATGACTCTCGGAATTCTCCGATAATGCACTGCGTACCCTAAAAGTCCCTCGACACGAGGGACAAATCTCTCGTTGGAGTAATACAAAAGTTTCCTGAAAAAAAAATTGTCCATTGTGCTTACCGGTAAAATCCTTGGAGTATTATCCGTGGAGTGTCGTCGCTGTATTATGGATCGAGAAAGAGAGATCAACAAACGTCAGCTCGTTCTTTCGTTTAGCACACTCTGTTCTCTTCCTCGTTTTAACCTTTCTCCGTGAACCACCGATAGTTTACTGGTTATGATATTTATCACCACTGCATTTAAAAACTCACTTGTTTCATTTTTTTTTTTTTTTTTTCGTTTATTTTTTACATCCGCGTTTGCACCACTGCGCTAGAGGGCGACACACACGGTGCGCCGTGTCCTAGAGTTTACGATTATACGAATATGTAGAATAAGAGATCGTAGATGAGGGAAAATAGATTTATACGTATAATTCAAGTGTGTTGACGTTGCGAGGTCTGTATGCCTGTCGTAAATGGCGAAAAAGAAGAAAATAAAAAGAAATGGAGAAGTGAGAAGATTTTAATTTCTGACTGGCCCTGCTCTGACACAGATCACTGACCAACTTCACCGAGGACTGACGCGTTACTGACTCGCGCTCGCGACTGGCGAGCGGCAGGACACGACCGGCTCCGGAGCCCTCGGTAAATTTCGCTGACTCTCGGCTTGCTTCGGCTTTTCCAGGTGATACAGGCATATACGTATATATATGGGTACCTCTACATTTGTATCTCCAACCACGGGTAACTCGCATCTCAATGTGTGCGCATGTATGATGTGCAGGTATGTGTGTTCCTGGCGTGCCTAGGTATATTCGCGCGGTAATATGAGTACATGTATTTCAGGATGCGGTCTGCGCGCACACACACGTGAGCCCTTAAATATCTACTGTCGTATCGGGTTATCGTTGCTGGAAGGGGGGCTTCGCGCGCCCTCGCATTTGCGCCCCGAACCTCCAGTATATGTCCTGATATCATTTTGCTTAAAGGCATACAGGCAACGTTTCAACATATTTTTTCAAACATTTTGCGAAAACTGGATTGCTTTTTTACCCTCCGCGAGTTGTACATTTTACTCTTTAACGGTGTTGCTATTCACACCGGAATTTTTTGACATTCATATCGCAGCATAATTAAGAAAATTACTACGGAGCATTGTAATGAACTGACAAAAAAAAAGTACAATTACTCCGAGTAAATGTAGAAGGGAGTAAGAAAAATTTCAACGATTCCGAATTATTGTAATTAACTGATAAAAATTACCAATTACTTCGAATAGTTGTAACGAACTGAGGAATAATAATAACTACTCTCTGGATAATTGTAATTAACTGAATAAAGTATTATTTTCGAATCCATTGTAATAAGCTGAAAAAGAATAATAATTACTCCGAGTAAATGTAACGAAGTAAACAAAATTAACAATTACTTCAAGTAATCATAATTAACTGAAAAAATTGCATTTAATTCGAGCAATCAACTAAAAAAAAAACATAAAAATTTCGAGTAATTATAACGAATTGAAAAAAAAATGATAATTGATTCGTGTAATCGTAATTAGATATGAAAAAATAATACAATTGTTATAAACAATTGTCATAGTTCTTGAAACAATGACAAATACTCCGAATAGGTAATTGTAATTAACCTAAACAATATGGATATTCTCCTTCGTATTCTTTACGAAATTTTTCCACCCTTATCTCCAGCAATTATAATCGATATGGGAATTTTATATTACACTATACATACTTTTTTCCATGATACTCTCTGAACCGACAACCCCACTTGCTTTCTCTATATCCTTTGGGATATGAAATAAACTTCGAAAAGTTGCCCACAACCCGCCTGGATGATCCCCGACGAGGCGCCCCGCTTCGCTACGCGTAAGAATAAGGCGAGCTCCAGTGAGTGCGGCCTTGGGAATCGATTATCTCTAGAACAGTATACTACGACTATAATCATTGTCGAGCGCAGAGAGCAAAAAACGCGGGAAAGGTCGCGCGAGAAGCCCCGACAGAGTAAGAGATAGAAAGAGAGAGAGAGAGAGAGAGAGAGAGAGAGAGAGAGAGAGAGAACGATTATGCGAACTCTGCTGTCGATGCGGTAGAGTGAGAGTTTTACTCCGGGAGTAGGGACAATGAAATATAAAAGTTTACAGACGCGAGAGGCCGCTGAGTGTAGTCTTATGTGGACATGTATCGCTGGTGAAAAAGACCGAGGGGATTCTGGGTAGAGTGGAAAGGGAACGGAGAAAGAGGCAAAACCGTTGAAACCAGTAGAAACGTCCCGAGCATATTTCCTAACGTTCTCAAAGCACATGTTTTTTTAGCGCTCTATCGCGAATAGAGCTCTCACACGTTTCATTTTCTCGTGATTCAAGTTCATCGAAGTACAATTTGGCCAATGAATCTCCATGGCAAGGCGACGCCTTCTGGCAAGCGGCGTACCGAGAATATTTTAACGATGCCTGGGATTGGCCATATTTTCATAATATACCGGAGTACGAAATATACACAGATAAATTGTATTTTCAAATTTTGTGGATCAGTCGAATCGACAGTTCGTAAGTTGTAATTCGTGGGACAACCTTTCGTGATGCTCCGAAGGCACGTAATTTTGTAACCTGCTGGTAGCAGCAGCATTTTTGTAACTTACTGGTTGTCACTAGCACCAGTTTGGGGATTTACTATAGCATCGCAATGCTGCCCTTGAGGCGATGTATCACACCCTACGACCACCTCGAAAACGCGAATTCTACTTTCTCCGAGATGATACAAGCGATCAGGATGAAATAAGCTTAGCCACTGCAGTATGCTGGCAAAAAGTGGCTAAGCGTTTTTTTATAGCGAACAATTGCGTCGTTTGGGAGCAAGTACCTTCACCGAAAGAAATTTATTCTTAAAGCTAGTATAATATACTAAAACTCAGTATATTTCCCTCTAAAATAGGCGGTAAGTATATATTCTAATCGTTAGAGGAAAATAATCTAATCAGCGCATACTAATGTGGATGCATACTAGGTTTAAGAATATCGTCTAATCTGAGTTCAGTATGTCAGATTCTGAAGTTAAGTATTTCCTCTAAACGCCCGTAAAGAAAGCATTCTAAATAAGAAATCAGTGAAATTACAGAAAAATCATTTTATTTTTATTTTCTGTTCATATAAACATTACATTAAATATTACATTTGTCATATAAATAATTTATAATAATTATAATTATTCTAATAGACTTGTTGTTTTTTAGACCAAATAGTCGTTATATGATACTTTGTTTTTCAAATAAAAAAACCAGGTTTTAGAACTGGTTTTTGACCTGAGAAAGTATATAAGTATATATCATAGCACATAATTCTTTGAACACATAAACATATCATATATTATGTACATGATGTTTAATGAATGTTTTAGATCTATATTAAATGGATATATCATTATTATATTTAAAAATATTGGAATAGCTTTACAATCTTTAAAGATCACTACTCATAAAGAATACGTTACCATTATTTATTAATAAAATATAAAGAAAACTGCCATATAAATAACTAAAATTTGAGAGAAAGAGGGATGAACATGATATTATATAATTATATTGAAAGGCTTTATACACATGTAATTACAACACGTGTCTGAATGTAACGTACGTACATCCGTCTCCCCCTATACGGCATTGACTGGGATAGAAAGAAATCAAATTGTCAATTATTTCATAATTTTTTACGCTAATGTTGATAATAAAAAAGTTATAAACAAAAGAAGATGAAAAATGAGAGGGTAAAAAACTTTCAGGCCAGATAATTAATTAATTAAAAATCTTACAATAAAAATACCTCCTACCTTTTTTATGCAGCATTTCGTAATAAACAATTTAACCGTTTTAATTTTATTATTTCGTTTGTTTTTCGTTGATTTTTCAGCGTTCTGCTAGTCCAGTCAAATGGTGAAACTGTGCATTTTGGGTAGGTAACGACTTTTTTTTTTATACCGTCGGGGGGTCGGCTATAGGTGAAAAACTCAGTTTCTGGGATTGTAGGAGGTGAGGAACGGCAGCCATCGTGAAATTAAGGGTGTAAGTAGTTTTTTGGATTTATCTCCGTAACCGTGGAGCTGACAAAAATTTTGTACAACGGTGTTTTGTAGCTTCTGAGATTATCTACAACTTTTTATGATAACTTTTTGCGCTAATGTTAATAATAAAAAAGTTATAAACAAAAAAAGATAAAAAATGAGGGAGTAAAAAACTTTTAGGCCAGATAATGAATTAATTAAAAATCTTACAATAAAAATACCTCTTACCTTTTTTATGCAGCATTTTGTAATAAACAAATTGACCGATTTAATTTTTTTATTTGGTTTGTTTTTCATAGGTTTTGCACAGTTTCACCATTTGACTGGACTATCACAACGTTGAAAAACCCATGAAAAACAAACAAAATAAAAAAATTAAATCGGTTAAATTGTTTATTACGAAATGCTGCATAAAAAAGGTAGAAGGTATTTTCATTGTAAAATTTTTAATTAATTAATTATCTGGCCTCAAAGTTTTTTACCCTCTCATTTTTCATCTTTTTTTGTTTATAACTTTTTATTATTAACATTAGCGCAATAAGTTATAAATAAAAGTTGTAGATAATTTCATCAACGACAAAAAACCTTCATACAAAATTTATGTCAGCTTTACGGTTACGGAGATAAATTAAAAAAGCTACTTAAGCCCTTAATTTCAAGATGGCGGCCGTTCTTCACCTCCTACAATCCCATAAACTGAGTTTTACACCTATAGCTGACCCCCCTACGGAACGAAAAAAAAAAATTCACTACCTACCCAAAATGCACAGTTTCACCATTTGACTGGAGTATCACAACGCTGAAAAACCAACGATAAACAAACGAAATAAAAAAATTAAAACGGTCAAATATTTTATTACGAAATGCTTCATAAAAAAGGTAGGAGGTATTTTTATTGTAAGATTTTAAATTAATTAATTATCTGGCCTCATAGTTTTTTACCCTCTCATTTTTCATCTTTTTTTGTTTATAACTTTTTTATTATCAACATTAGCGCAAAAAATTATAAAATAAAGTTGTAGCTAATTTTGTCAGCTACAAAAAAGCTTTCGACAAAAATTTTGTCAGTTCCACGGTTACGAAGATAAATCAAAAAAACTACTTACACCCTTAATTTCAAGATGGCGGCCTTTACTCACCTCCTACAATCCCGGAAACTGAGTTTTGAAAAAAAATCGCTACCTACCCAAAATGCACAGAGGACCCCTTTTGAGGCACCATTTGACTAGACTATTTTATTTTCTAAATATTTGAGTAATTCGAATTAATATTCAAAAACATTTATTATTACAAAAAAATAGAAAAATATTAGCATTTATATTTTTACTTATTCAGAAAATATTATTTTAACTTTAAAGAATTTCAATTTTTTTTTAATTAGAACTTTGCAGGGGTAAAATTGTAAATTTTTAAAAATCATTTTCATTTTGTTATTTAGATTAGATGATACCTCCCAAATTTTCGGTATAATTAGGTCTGTGTTGAATAATATCCGATTGGACATCAAGTACCGACCACTTTTTCTACTCTCAGAACAGATATCACTGATCCGTCATCATCAATAAAGATGGCCTGCGTGTCAACTGACGATTCTTCTTGATTGGAGAAAACAACGTCATCAGCAACGATTGTGGATGCCTTCGTTTGCAAAACTTCTGTAGGTCCAGCAACAGTCTGATTAGTCTGTAATTTGCAATAGGAAAGAGGTGCAAAGCGAGTATATTGACAGTTAACGAATAGAGTATCAGGTCTGCGGGTCATGGATTTTGCTCAAACTTGCAGGTAAGATTCATTAGCTCTAAAAATCATGCCGCTTATGTGTAGTTCTATCTAACAGGTATTTTTTTGCTCGATTCATGAAGTAAAATACCATTTTTAAGCAATTTATCAGTCCTTCGCTACTGCTCCGTACTAAGCCAGTCAACTTAGATATGTTATTGAAACTTTGTCAGCTAATCATACAAATGAATGTTCTACGCGTTCATTTACCATATTCAATGTTGGTCGCTGCGGCAAGACCGATATACACTATGCGCAAGCAAAGAAAAGTGAACCGATGCAAACCGAAGCTAAGATTTACATTACAATTTGTCTTATGGGAATACGCATAGTATTCATGCTTGCAAATAATATGCGTATTCCCATAAGACGAATTGTAATGTAAATCTTTGCTTCGGTTCGCTCCGCTTCACTTTTTTTTTGCTTGTATATAGTGTGTATCGGTCCAGCGGCAGCAACCAACATTGAAAATTCAATGTTGGTCATACAGCGGGTCGTGCAAAATAGATTAATTTTTTTTCCAAGTAAGTAATTATATCACTTTATGATTATTTAACTAAAATTCTCTTATGATCTGAATTCTTTTATCATTTCATTTTTTGGATTCAGGTTATTGCTGCAGCTAGCGGCGTCTTCAGCTTTTCGCCTTCTAGGACAAATTTTATTTTGACAGGGAGTATTCAATATTTATTCTTTTGATAATTTTCTTGAAGGGTAAAGAAAATATTATTTACTAGTTTTTTCCTTCAGGGACAATTATTTACAGATGGTTTTTCGTTTCAGGCCCCGCTTTGCCTCCAGAGGTAGCGAGGATCATCTGCATCTCTCTGCGACAAGTAAGTATAATTGCCATTTGGCTCATTTTCTATCTTCTCTTCTAATCTTTTTTCGTTTTCTCTATTGTTTCATCGAATCTTTCTTTTATTTTCCCTTATTTACTCCATAGGGGGGTTTCCGCGATATTACATAGGGGTGACGAAGCCTCGCCGAAACCCCCTACGGAGTAAATAAGGGAAAATGAAAGAAAGATTCGATAAAACAATAGAGAAAATGAAAAAAGATTAGAAGAGAAGATAGAAAATTAGCCAAATGGCAATTATACTTACTTGTCGCAGAGAGACGCAGATGATCCTCGCTACCTCCGGAGGCAAAGCGGGGCCTGAAACGAAAAACCATCTGTAAATAATTGTCCCTGAAGGAAAAAACTAGTAAATAATATTTTCTTTACCCTTCAAGAAAATTATCAAAAGAATAAATATTGAATACTCCCTGTCAAAATAAAATTTGTCCTAGAAGGCGAAAAGCTGAAGACGCCGCTAGCTGCAGCAATAACCTGAATCCAAAAAATGAAATGATAAAAGAATTCAGATCATAAGAGAATTTTAGTTAAATAATCATAAAGTGATATAATTACTTACTTGGAAAAAAAATTAATCTATTTTGCACGACCCGCTGTATGACCAACATTGAATTTTCAATGTTGGTTGCTGCCGCTGGACCGATACACACTATATACAAGCAAAAAAAAAGTGAAGCGGAGCGAACCGAAGCAAAGATTTACATTACAATTCGTCTTATGGGAATACGCATATTATTTGCAAGCATGAATACTATGCGTATTCCCATAAGACAAATTGTAATGTAAATCTTAGCTTCGGTTTGCATCGGTTCACTTTTCTTTGCTTGCGCATAGTTTATATCGGTCTTGCCGCAGCGACCAACATTGAATATGGGGTAAATGAACGCGTAGAACATTCATTTGTATGATTAGCTGACAAAGTTTCAATAACATATCTAAGTTGACTGGGTTAGTACGGAGCAGTAGCAAAGGACTGATAAATTGCTTAAAAATGGTATTTTACTTCATGAAGCGAGCGAAAAAAGGCCTGTAAGATAAAACTACGCATAAGAGGCTTGATTTTCAGGGCTAATAGAACACACCTGCAAGTTTGAGGAGAATCCATGACCTGGAGGTCTGATACTCTCTTTGTGAGTTATTAGGAATTTAATATAATTGTATATCAACCCTGAGAAATCAAAGTAATGCTACAAGCGTCGAGAGATCATAGAGCTAGGGATTGTGTTTTGCCTCAGTGATAACTCTTCACTCATTGAATTATTTTCATTGTTCCATGTGTACACCATACGAAATATAATCAGCGTATATAAATGTCTTACCACCAGGGTGTTAGTTTTTTTTTATTAGGGCTTGACGCGCATACTGTAATTGTCCACTAGTATATTGAACGTCATCTACTCAAGTTTAATACATATTTTGGTTTTTGTTACGTTAATTCTAATACTCTGAATATTTTTCAACAATTTTCCTAGCTTATTTCAGTTTTTTTAGACTTATTACTTGTATTAGAATCGAAAGAAAAGAAAAAATTTAATGTTTTTCAGTACTTTTTTCTCAGTTAAATCCAACTGACTTACTGTACTATTTGACAGTAAAATTAATTTTCCCTCGTAGGCAGATAATGTGGTCAGTGAACGTCAAGCAGAAGGCTAAAAGATTCGGATGCACTATTACATAACATGGAAAACCAACGCCGCATTAGATTGTAGGTTAGGTCGTGAGCAAAGAGGCCCGCATACAAATTGAAAAACTGCGTTAATGGATTGAAACAACGGACAAACTGTTTTTATTTTAAGAAACTGAATAATTTATGAAACTAAGTAGTGAAAACGTATGCAGTACCAACAAATTATTTCGAAGATTGTAAGAACACACGTGAATATGACTCAACTACTTTGAAAAAATAAACAAACTTAGAATTTTAATTGTACTTACGTTCGAATACTTCGGTTAATTCGCCGAGATCGTTCGCATTGAGCCACTGAATGTCTTCCTCCATCTCCACAGTTTGCGAATAACAATTACACGTTTATTCGAAACACAACAGTTTTCGATTCACAACACAACGTGGGATGCGGCCATATGCAAAATGCAACAAGTAGTGGCGCGTTCACCGCACGGCAGAGTAACCGCATACTAACTTTAAGAGGATATTCTTAATACTCTAGGATTCTACATGATAATATACTAATGATTTAGAGGATTTGATTAGTAGATATGATTAGTATGTTACCATACTAGAAATAAGAATAAATTTTTTTCGGTGTTCAAGGATTTACACCTATCCCTCTCGCACTCACGTGTCACGTGGTACATGCGCGACTTCGCCCTAAAACAGGCATTGCTTCCGTGGCAGCAAATCCGATTCTAACCTCAATTCGAATATATCAAAGTATCGTAAGAACGGTAAGAAAGTGAGTGCGTATGGAAAACACGAAACGCATTATATTAAAAGACGCGGTAGCATCTCGAGACAAGTACAATTACCGATACCGACGATTAGTTCTTGGCTCTCATGATGACGTCGCGCCAAGTCTTTATCCCCTCGCATAAACATTAATTGTTTATTCTTTAACAAAAATGCACTGTGAGATGTTTTAACATCTCAATTGCGTCTTGTCTCATCTGTTGATTACAACCAAAATCAAGGCTGTAGCGATAGGCATATAGATAATAGTCTACTTTTTCATTTTTCGTTTGCTCGCGAAAGCTTATAAAGTGGTAGTCGTTATCGCACACTTTGTTATGATTATTTCACCTATACCTTCGTCGGACGTTTCCGCCGCTACCTCCGGAGACGTCTGAACACCGTGATCACAACACACACACACACACACACACACATTACCAGAGCCTAATCCGCTCTGCGTTTCTTGCCACGTTATCCCGAAAGTGTACGAAAGTTTTAACGAGCGCTGGGTAGCATCTTGTTCTTATGTCACTCTCCAATCAAGAGGTTATGTTGGTGTATTTTCTTAACAATACGATTAAATATAGTGTCTAAGGTATGTATAAAAAAAACGGTGAATGATGTAGGTTATGTTTTTTTTTCATAATTAATTAAATAGTGTCTGCCAATGATTACAGTTATTAAATTGTGTATGGCGAAATTTTCCGAGCACTTAGCAAAAGGTTATGTTACTTTGAGAGGAGGTGGAAGTAAAATTTCAAAATTCGACTTTCAAAAATGCAATGTTGACAGACGTTTAACTACATGGTCAGAGCTCCAAATAAGTGTGAAATCTAGAAAGTCTATCGTTAAGTGATGCTCATGATTTTTTTTATCTTAGCGATGGCACTGTACGAAAAATCAAGAGACGCGGTAGCGTCTCGACGCCAAGTCATTAAAGATATTTATTGGATATAGGGGAATCGTGCAGGAGCGAGACAGGGATTGTTTAGCCTACGATCGGTAACGAAATCTTTTATTACGGCCAATTGAAGAAGATACAAATTTGAAGGAAAAAAAAATTCTTATCTGATGCTAACTTATCGGGTGTCCGCTAACAATTTCTGCCTTCACTGGATGGCATTAACTATAGTTTTCGTTACCGATCGAAACCCTCTCAACCGCTAAGCACAAAAAAAAATACTCCCCGATTTATCCAGAAAAAAGTATGCCATTAATTTTTTAATTACGGCTAATTTTTTGTTGTATAAGCTGAACGAAGTCAGTTGTTTACATTTTATGATTAACACATCAATTAGTAAACAATTATAAGTTTCTAAATCATTTAATATTGAGTAGGTAAAAAAAAAGTTTTAAAAGGAAAACCTTTATCGGCATACTCATACTCATATACTCACATATACTCACATATACTCACATACTCATATAATCAGCATAACTCATATAAAGGATAATTTCATGAACAATATGATCATTCCTCCAGATCGTTAGAAAACTTTATCAGAAAAATTACAAATGAATACGAAATGAGTACAACATTAGATTTTGGTGATAGAGGTATGAATTTTCAAATTATTCGTCGCAATCCATATCTTTTCGGGTTCAAGACGCGCGAGTCCTTTTAAAAAAAGTTTTATCAATCTCGATTGTTCCCTGAAAACTAATGAAATGAATGTGACCGTTCGACCTGCTGTTTCGGCTAGTCTACATCCCTCAATTGACCATAAAGGTACACGACTCGGTCGGTAAAAATCCCCGTTTCTGTATCACTTTGGACAAACGCGGATTTATCGTAATTTGATAGGCCGAAGAAAACTTATATTTAAAAAGTATGTATGGGGCATTCCATCCGAAGTGTATGAACCCGTGACCCTTACCCTCTCGGATTTGTTTCATTATTTTTTCTATGATTACATTGAGTCTAAAGGGTACCTTCAAATTTTTTTAGATTTTTCGAAATAGCCGTTTTTGAAAAAAAAATTTCGCTAAAAAAACACCTTTTTTAAAAAATATGAAAAAATTCCCAAAAATCCATGATTATGTGTGGAATATTTTAAGCAATCATCCAGAGTGGGGAGATTTTTGAGCTCTGTGTTCTTCACGTTTTTAACGTCGAAAAATTCCAAAAATTTAAAAAAAATCTCCCCACTCTGGGTGATAGCTTACAATGTTCTACATATTATCACAGATTTTTGGGAATTTTTTCATATTTTTAAAAAAAGGTGTTTTTTTTTTAATTTTCGGCATTTTTTCGACGTTAAAACACAGAGAAAAACAAATCTCCCCACTCTGGGTGATTGCTAAAATGTTCTACATATAATCACAGATTTTTAGAAATTATTTTATATTTAAAAAAAAAAAAGTGTTTTTTTAGCAAAAAATTTTTTTTTCAAAAACGGCTATTTGAAAAAATCTAAAAAAATTTTAAAGTACCCTTTGGACTCGATGTAATCATAGAAAAAATAATGAAACAAATCCGAGCGGGTCAGGGTCACGGGTTCATACACTTGGGGTGGAATGCCCCATATATATATTTATTGATATCCGAAATCAGGTAGTCCCTGCACTATGTGTGACCTTATTGGAGAATTTTGTGAATTGGAAATATTTTTATCGTGAAACACACTTTGTTTTTAAGACTGTAAAGTTTCAGATAACGTTTCCGACTTTTTTCGCAAGAAATTTTTAGTTTAAAATCGCCGTCTTAGTATAGGATATACGGAAAAATCAGCTCGCTACAAGTTAAGTTTGAAAATCAACATACTTAAACACTGAAGAAGTGGTTCATTCATTTAATAATCATTTTTTTCCAACAAATTGTGAGCTTTCGATAGATTACATTTAAAAAAAAGACGTGGGGTGGCGGGATATTTGGCAAAAAAATTTCGAATTAATGATCAGCACAGCTCCGGTCAATTTACGATGTAAACGTATCAGCTGACAGCCCTTTGCTACGAATTTTGCAGTGATTCATGCGAATTCCAAATATCTATCAATATCAAACTAAGGTAAAAACGTCACAATAGTCGGACGTGTACTAGTAGCCGGACATCTCATGTTAAACTATATCTATATAGGAGTATATAGATATAGTCTAACATGGGGTGTCCGGCTACTGGTACACGTCCGACTATTGGAACGTTTACCTTACTGGTACATGATAAAATTATATTAATGATCAAACTCAATTAAGAGTCGTGTAATCGTAGAATACATTTATTTAAAAACTTCCAACAGTTATGAGGTTAGTCGAGCTCAAATGATTCAGCGGAACAGTCAAATGCATGGCGAAAAATCGAAATCACTTTCGAAAAAAAAATTCAAGTGCACAGTTATCATAAAATCTCACTACTTTTACGTGTTATCAGATTTTATAGGCTTTTTCCCAACAATTTTATTGCTAAAATATTCGATCATATGACTGGTCTGTTACAAGGACTGTCGTAACAGGAAAGTAATATTGAACACTGACGCTCGGGATGAAAATTAATCCATTTTTTTCCCCCCAAATAATACGAAATCTTTTCAGAAAATTTCATGTCGGTGTTTAAAATTACCTAAAACGGTTTCATGTAAAAAAAAAAAAAAGAAATAAAAAATTTCAGGCAGTAATCCCGCTCCAATGCCACTGCTAATAAGGGAATGCGGCCGCCTATAATCCTAGTGAATAATCCACTGACCGGTTACGTTGATTTCCATCCGTTTAATATGCGCGAAATTCCAATACAAAATATTCAAATGGTCGGAACGATCGTGGGGTCTCAATACCAATACGAAATACATGAAAATTGATGATACGTCGCGATTCAACTCAATGAGTTTAAGGAAAATCAAATTTACAAATTTAGCTGACCCTTTAATAGTTTTTTTTTTTCCCCTTTGCTTCAAGTGTGCGATGGAATTGGCTCTATCACGGTTTTGTACAAATCGAATAAATACGAGTATGACGTCGGGCGACGTAAAGGAATTGATCAGAAATACGAAATATCGACGAAAGACGTTTGATGAAAAGCTTTGAGCGTTTGATGAAACAAAAAATTGTCGACGATAATCGTGGCAATGCGTCTCTTTAACGAAGAAAACAGTTAGTTGAGTCCTGTGATCAGGAAAATTATACGATGGCGCAATAAAATAAAAACGCATGAAAGCATTTATAGTTTTCAGGAAGCCAAAAAATCGTGGTGGGAAGAGTGCCACCACGGAATTTTGGGAAAACCTTTGGATTTCGGGGGTTACGTGAATGTCTATGGTTTTTGTAACATCAGACACAGCAATTCTCATGGTAATAACGGGGAAGATAATTTTTGTAGATCCGGCGTGTTGCCGATAAAATGATCTTGCGAGAAACAATACAACCACAAACTCCGTCACTGGATCAACGGAATCGTAAAGAAGAAAAATGCCGCCTAACCCAATCATCAACGAAATATCTTTGCTCGAAAGAATTCTATCATCAACGAAACATCTTTGCTCGAAAGAAAAAGAGAAAACGTCCATTGATTTATAATAAATAAAATGTGTGATTAATTTTTTTCTAATCCCAACAGAGTTCCACATTAGAACAACGCTCAAGTAAGTTCGCTTTCGTTTGTTTGCGGGAAGAGTCATCTAAGGGGGGGTCCCTCTATGCTTATTAAAATTTTATCTTAATCTGCTGTCGGTTTCTAATTAAATTCTTTGTGTTAACTCATAAGTAAGTATTGCGCAGCAATATCGTATATTGACTAATGCATATTATAAGAAAAGGACTGCGTTTTCGATATACATTTTTGTATTTCGACAATATGAGTCTATAAAAAAAAGTTGTATTGACATAATAATATCTATAGTAATGATCTATATTACTGTATTATGTCAAAATGAGTGAAATAACAGAGGTATTTAGTATCCGACCATTGGGACGTCTGAAATCGTCGTCTGTACCGTTCTTCGACCGCTGGTCGGACACTGGTACGCGTACAGTATCAAATGGTGTCCCATTAATCGGACAGCGCGTAGCTTATGGAACCGAACTACCTTAAGAATTGTGCGTCATGCGTTTGTTCATCAATTTAAACAGTAGTTGCTTGAAAAATTAATTTGAATTCAATAATACGTTAGAAATTAACGATGTGAAACGAGGATGACATGAATCGTATATGAAAGACAACTTCTAACCATGATATCCAATGAAAATTCAAAAATTTACTTTATAACCTCAAATTTCTCTTTTAGCTTCCGCTTATTATTCGCGATGCTCACGAAGCGATACGCTAACTGGTGGTAAGTTTTAGAACCTTTTATAGTAGGGCGTCGGTGAATAAAATGTTTGATAGTGTGAATAAAATGTTTAATAGTGTGACAGAAAAACCCTCTTTTCAGACCACGTGACAGGCTGCGATCAGCGCCGCCAACGGTCCTGAGCATCGCGAATAAGCCCTGTTTGCTTGTTAGCAAAAAATACGAGACCAAAAAAACCGAATTAATAAAATATTTAAAATTCATTATTATACTCAAGCCATTTAAGAGAGCTATTTCAAAATGTACCTTACATTTATGTGAATACGTATTTTATTAGTGTTAATTATACTCCCCATAGATATAAATATGTTTGTTAATTTTATGAAAATAATAATTATATATTTGTGATGTATCTTTATTGTGATATGTAATTTTATTATTATTAACGTTTTAGAGATCTTTAATAAGTTGACGAATATAGTTGATAATTGGGTCATTAGCAATTTTGGGTGGTCTAATACTGGTAAAATTGATCCAGCGGTTATTATTTCGATTAATTAGCAAAAAAAATTACTCAATCGTATGTTCTCTTAGTTCCTTTAGCTTATAGAAGCTTTAATCTTTCATAACCAAACGCCAATTCATGTTTTCAATAGAAATTAATGAAAATAACATTGAAATTAGTGCTCTCGTAGCCTTAGATGGTCACTCACTGGTACGTTTACCTTATATGTCTATCAGTGGACGGCTGCTGGCACCCTATTTTCGTCCAATCTAGCTTACTAAAAAAAATATTTTATTTTCAATTTTCCGTATATCCTCTACAAAATAAGATACGAGATGAAAACTCGAAAAAATTTATTTAAATCTCGATCGCAGAAAATTCTCGACATGGCGCGCTACAAAGCACTAGTTTTATTCGAAATTTTTCCCAAACCTTTTATTTTAATCATTTTTAGAAATATAAATAAATCGATTTATTCTTTTATAGCGAGAAAAACAATTCTCAAAAAACTGGTATTTTCTAATGAAATTTTTGAACCATGACTCAAATACGACTCACTGATTAGACGATATTCCTTTGATGATTTTTTGTCGTAATTGAGAAAATTATTGTCGTTATGTCGTATACAATTTCATGGTTAACATTTATGAAATATTCGAGGTGAAAAAATCGTTTCTTACGAAAGCGAAGTTACGCTGTTTGAATTAAAAGAGGGCAATTAAAAGAAGTTGAATGATAAAAGTGGACCTGCTATTTATTTATAAAAATAAAAATAAAATCTAATGGCAGGATTCCCAGCGTAATTATGCAAATGTAACTGTCAAATTCGAACGAGAACATTCGATACTCCGATAAAATTTCTAATAAATTTTTTTTTACATTCAATGAAATACTGAGAAGCAGGTGTTTTTGATATGATATTTTCGCGACATGTCTTACGTAGATCCAGCGATGTTTGCTTCGATAAAACTCGAACTCTGGTATGTACACATCAATGATGTATTTTATCGATGAGGATATGGAAGCCTAGCGAGCTGCATGTGGCACAATGGACACGTTTCAAAAAAGAAAAGAAAATCTCATTCTCTTAAAAACTTGTTTGCACGAATTTAGTGCTTAAGATTAAGAAAAATTCGGTTATTGAGTGTATTGAAAATAATAATCTGTGCTTGTTGAGGTCGTGGAGAAATTTTAAATCATTACGAAATGTTACCGATCGAAGAAGAACGTTCGAAAGAAGTACGAGGGAACTCTCTGACGAACGAGTAATATAATAAATTCCAGGGAGAGTCGACGAGTTAAAAAAAAAAAAAAATTAAAAATATGTAACACAAGATCACGAAAATTGTGACTGTAAAAACTACTGAGGCCTTCTTTCAAAATTTCGTTTCACTCTCCCCTAACGGTACCAAAATAATTCAGATAAAATTATTTTTCAAAATAACCCACGATTTTTTTAGACGTAACCCGAATTTAAAACGAATTGACTCATTCTCCAATCGGTCATTTGTCAGCGTTTCTATGTGATATAATATTAAAAATTGTGATAAAACGAATTATTCCGAAAAATTTGAATATTTGTCAAACGTGTCCCTTGCCCCCCAAACTCTCGTAGACGAAAATTTATTGCATTCATATGGTAGGTGATTGTCATACCTGTGGTTGACGCACGTGGTTACATACGATGTACACGTAACGTACCTGATATAAATTTTAATACCATTGTGTCGTGTGTATAAGATATTCCATGTGAGTTAGGACGATTTTTAACGGAGGCAAATTTTCGGAGTCTTTTAATTCGTGAACGGTGGCTGAAAAAAAAAAAAAAATTACAAAAAAAGGCTTCTCGAATATTGGCTTCAAGACTGGACTATGTTTTTATTTTATCTTTCAATGAGAGACTTCGCTAGATAAATGGCTCCCGAAAGATTCACTCGGTCGAATATTGTCTCACTCTGCATGGAAGACCTTATATGTTGTATCGTTACGTAGGCTCGCGTATTATCTTCTAATACTGACACTATAAATGATCATCTGTCCTTTTCACTATTCCCATGATAAATATGTATTTCTCAGAAAATTTAAAAAAAATTTGCTGTTACCGTAGCTAAAAATAGTATTCGCGAAATGTACTCATATATATATATGATCTATATAAATATCATTTGCCCAATGTGGAGCACTAGCAGTCCAACAATATTTCCACCATGTATCGCATCATTGCTGCTATATTGTACCTAACCGCTGTCCCCGTGACACCGAGTCAGCATGAGGTAAGAAACGTGAACATTTTTCTCAGTCGATTGAAAGAACGACGATTTTATAGCATTATATTTATTTTATTTTATTTTTATTTATTTTTTTTTTCAATATTTCATTCGTACATGTTCTTTTTTTCGTTTTTTTGCAGATCCATAAGCGAATGACTCACGACCAAATTCAGCAAGTTTTCGGGACCACTTATGACAAAAGTAAGTCATTATCTTCATTTGTTAAATCGTTATTGCTATTATTACTTCCTCCGATGACCCCGGTTCTTTTTTTTTCGATCAGAATTCCGAACAGAGCTAAAATGGTTTCCAAGCCATTTTTTTCAACTCTTTTCCCATGATAATCGACTCCAGGATGCTAGTGTGCATTCTTTGAACCTTCACAGTTGATCATTTTCTATATGATGGGGAAGAAAGTTAGAAAATAAAATAAAATAAAATTTAAAAAATGTGGGATAAAAACATCGATATCAATTTTACATTTTAATGGGATTTCTGAGATCTCGTACTGTGAAGACAGGGTTTAATTTCGTGCAGCATATAAGGATTCTAATGCAACGATAATCGTATGCAATAACAAATAGGTAAATGGACAAAACTTTGTGACAAATACATGTATACCAGAGCTGGGCAGTACTTCAAGTACCCGGTACTTGCGATGTACTTCAAGTACCCGGTACTTGCGATGTACCGAAAGTACAGTACTTGAAGTACAAAGTACTTTAAAAGTATTTAAAATACTGTAACTTAAATGTTCAAGTACCCGACCTGTATTTCAAGTATTTGTACTTGAATTTTCAAGTACATGCGATGCACTTAAATTATTTTCAATTAAAATTTTAAGTACTTTCCTGTACTTGAGCTACTTTTTCAAGTTTCAAGTATTAAGTACTTTTACGTCTTGCTAATGGTTGCATGTACAACGCCTTTGAATAACATTCTTTTTTAACATTTGAGAAACATTCTGTGCCATCTCTGGCCGCTCGAAGGCTCAAGCTACGGTAGTTACGGTGTCATTGTGCCAATAAAATGACTCCACTTTTAACAATCCATGTGTTATATTCTTTATTTTTTATTTTTCAAACCTGTAGCTAAATAAATCGTAATTACAATCGTCAATGCTATTTTTTAAATTATTCCTAATTCTTCGTTTAAATATTTCTGTTCCAATCTGCACAATGTTAAAATATGTTTTGATACAAAAAGTGCTCGAATCAAAATCAAATGAGTTCAAAGAGTAAGTACGTAAGAGATCAAATATAATTACTAGAACTTACGAGATGTATACCTGAAAACTTGAAAATTATTTGATAATTGATACTTGACGTATTTCAAGTACTTGATACCGTAAGTACTCGATACCTCAATTACTTCAAATATTTAGTAATCCAAGTACTGAGTACATGAAGTACTTTTTATATCAAGTATTTACGGTACTCGGTACTTGAAATGCGTGAGTACTTCAAGTACTTACAGTACGCTGTACTTTGTGCTTGAAGTTCTTTTTGGTACTTTGCCCAACTCTGATGTATATACGATATAATATTTCTCGTATGTATTTTTCATATACGTTTATATGTTTGCAATATTTTCAACAATATATAAAAAGAATTTCGTCATAACTATACCTCGTTGCAGGGAGATTCATTCGCATGGCATTATGAATTTATTTCATTGAATTGAACGAATGAGGCTTAAAGATTCATTCGATGTGTAATCCATTTAAATTCTCGTCAACGTGTGTTCTTTCTTTTAGTACCTAAGTATGAGATAGGAGACGTGGAAGAGGTGTCGAGTATGCGAAAAAGGGATACACGATTTAGCAGATCGATAAAAATCCGACGGGGCAAGAGAAATACCCATTTAGCGCTCGAACGTGCCGACGAATTTCTCGCTGGTTATGAAACTCCAGTCACAATAGCCAACATCTCGAGGAATGGTATCGAATATACAGACGATCCAACTGTGAGACTACGATTCACATTTTGTTTTTTTTTTTCAATTACTACGATTTACTAAATTGTATAATAAAATTAAATCTTAATCAGATTAGACGTTCATATGAATTTATTCGGATGACATTGATTTCTGTATAATATTAATTGACTTGATAAATTTATTGGTTGAAAATCATTAATCAATTAATATAACTGTTATGGAAAAAATCATTAAGAGTATATCCGATGATTTGTCTGACTGATTGAGTTTTTTTTTTTTTTTTTTTAGATAATGCCACAAGTGGGAACACTATTGAGGGATACTTCAACCGGGGCATCGTTAATCATGTCACAAAATCGCAATGGACGTTCCGTCTTCGTAAGCAGCTTGTCATGTTTTTGCTGTCTTTTATTTCTCGCATTCAATCTTCATTGTCGTAAAACAATTTTCCAGGATGGATATATCGAATCGGAAAATTTGGTAATCCGATCTCTACCGGAAGGACTCGTCGATCCTTCCTCAAACTATTCCAATCACATTATGTTCAAATCGATGCAACAACCGTTCCAGTCATATTCACCCCATAATCGTGAGCTATCCTTGATTGCGCTTGATAAATTTTCAGATGCAGTTTTATCGTAAAAGTGCATTAATTTTTGAAACGTCAATACAATCATTATTCTTCGAATATTTGATGCTGTGATTTTTATACAACAATATTCAATTATATCAAGATTGGTACAAGACTCAGCAGCCACGATTGCCTGTATCGAGAGATAGAGGAGTGGTTCCGGAAACTATTTATCCGGAACTATTGCTCGTCGTGGATGCCAAAAGCTACGGGTAAGTGATGCGTCATTCTTTATTCGTTATATCTACGATAATTTGGAAATTAAGGGAAGTTTCCACTGCGTTGGGCCAAACAATGTTCGATTTTTTGCCAATTTTTTATGCAAAAAATATTAAGTATAGGATATCGATTTTTAGTGTGTTTACTAAGCGACCTTTATTGATCATGACAATATCTTTTAAAGTTTGACAAAACATGGTATTGGGAGTGAGAGGCACCGCGTATGTCGGTGCGCCGGCGATGATATTTTTCGCTTCCGGAAGTTCTGGGTCCTGGACGGATGAACTGAAGCAAAAATAAAATCGCACATATTTTTACTTTGTGCAATATTGTGTATAAGTTGAACTAGAATTATTCGAAAATATTCAAACGTTTTAAACCGACAGCGATGGGTACGCGGTCGGCGCGCAGCCCTGGCGATCACCGAGTTAAGCAGCATTGGTCGAGGCCAATACTTGGAGCGGTGACCACTTATCCGCGTGCTGGCTGACGCATCGAATCGCTGAGCGGGAGGCAATCTTTCGAAAGAGTACGGGTTCCCTGTCAGGAACACGAACTCTGCCGAAGGGCCGACTGTATCGGCACAGATTTTCCGCGGTTACCCTGTACCCTCGTGCGAATGCGATACAGAAGGGTATTAGAAAAGCGTGGCCGCGGATAACACTCTGGGGGGGGGGGGGGGGAGGGGTGGACTCGTGGAAGAAAAAAAACTGGAACATGGAAAAATAGGTTAGGGACTGCAAAAAAGGGAAAAGACCCCAGGCATTGGTAATAAACAAATAAAAAAATATTCAAATGTTTTTATTTTATGGACAAAAAACTGCAAAAATGGGGAGACCAGTGGCTGAGTGGGTGAGGCTCTGGGTTCGCACGCAGCGGACCCGGGTTCGAGCCCCACGGCCGACACCAATGGAATTTATTCCATGTGTTTAATCTGCAATCACGGTGGTTCGGATCCCACCAAAACAAATGCCCAAAAACACCTTACTGTGATGGGTGGGTGGTCGGGGTGTGGCTCTGGAGGCCCTTTCGCAGCGGTCCTTATCGCTCGGAAGGAGGTCGCTTAGCCGCGCACTGACTGAATGCTGAAAGCGCACATGCCGTGCGCTTAGACGCTCACTGACTTACACTAACTTTCAGTGGTCGCTTAGCGACCACTGAATCACTGTAAAGGAGGAGCTCCCATAGGGCTCTTCTGGATACCGCGCTTGAGTTTACTCGCGCGACCACCAGGGGGGAACGAGGGAGACTCCGACCTGTATCGGCGGAAGGTTTTCTGCAATTTTCCTCCGTCCTCGGAGAATGCGATACAGGGTAAAATGGTAAAGGAGCGATGCGGCTGCAGACGTATGACCGCGAGGAGGAGTAGGTGGTGATAATAATGGTCGGAGCAGGCGGTAGATGGTCAGAAGTACGAAATTACCATCCTTGTAAGAACCCCCCAGAGGGGGTGTGCAAGTAAAACTTGACATTATTGTTAACTGCAAAAATTTTTGGCAAAAACTAAACTTCCCTTTCGATCGGTCACAATTTTTTTATTTTTCAATATTTCTTCTTCATTCTAGTTCAACTTATACTGAATATTGTACGAAGTAAAAATATGTTTGATTTTGTTTGCTTTCGATCACCTGTCCAGGAGTTGGGACTTCCGCAAGCGAAGAATATCATCGCCGGCGCACCGACATACGTGGCTTCTCCCACTCTCAGTACCATGTTTTGTCAAACTTTGAAAGATATTATCGTGTTCAATAAAGACCGCTTAGTAAACATACCAAATATCAACATTCTATATTTAATTTTTTTTCGCCTAAATAATTGGTGAAAAATTGAACATTTTTTTGGCCCAACAAGGTAGAAACATCCCTTAAGGTCTAAAAATTATTCGTTTGATTCAATAAATATAGCAAAATTGGCTGATTTTTTGCATATTATCTTTCGCAGTCTGCACAACTCGGATAAAGTCCTTACGGTTAGATATCTGCTGATATTATGGAACTCCGTTAATATGAGATACGAAAGTGTTAGGAATCCAAGAATCAGAATCAATGTAGCACGAATTGTCATAGCTACGGTGAGTAAAAAAAAGTTACAAGATCCCAATTAATGTTAATCGAGAGTAAGTCAATCACGATAGTTAAGCGAGATAGCCCTTTCTCACCATTAATATATATGGGTGAAAACGCCAATTATATGCAATCTTTCAGGCTTCAAATTTTCGATTTTGCTGAAATTTTGATATGTTATTGTGTGTGCCAAGATATGTAAGTCCCCCAAATTTTAAATCTCTAGACCTTCCCGTTAACGAGCTACACATTAATGAATTTCTCCATTCGACGTACGCGATTGTTTTTTCTTTATTTTTTAACACTTCCGGGCGTGGAAAAAAAAAGAACCCAGCATGTTTTTTTATGTAAAAAAGTCTGATCTTTGAGAATATGAAATTCATTTTCAGGTAGAACTTCAGCAACAGTTAAAAAATCACGCCTTTTTGCAAAAAAACCTGTTTTTTTCAATGATAGTGCTCGATTTTAATTTTTGTTTTAATTCCACCGAAAAGCTGAGAATTTTTTAGTAAAGTGACCAAATTTTCAGAGTGAGATGACCATGGGTTCACATCTGAGCTGCATTTATGGAAAACTTGTACACGTCTTTTAGTTCAACGGGTCGAGCGATCAAGCGACGACGTTTACAAGTTTTCCATAAATGCAGCTCAGTTGCGAACCCATGGTCATCCCACTCTGAAAATTTTGTAACTCTACTGAAAAATTGTCAGCTTTCCGATGTAATTTAAAAAAAAAATTAAAATCGCGTACTACCATCGAAAAAGACAGGTTATATGCAAAAACACGTGATTGCTTAACTGTTGCTGAAGTTCTACCTGAAAATGAATTTTATATTCGAAAATTTTATATTTTATATTTGAGTTCTATTTTTTTTTTTCAACGCCCGGAAGTGTTAAAAAATAAAGAAAAAACAATCGCGTACGTCGAATGGAGAAATTTATTAATGTGTAGCTCGTTAACGGGAAGGTCTAGAGGGCTAAAATTTGGGGGATTTACATATCTTGGCACACACAATAACATATCAAAATTTCAGCAAAATCGAAAATTTGAAGCCTGAAAGATTACATATAACTGGCGTTTTCACCCATATATATATATATATATATATGAAGGTACAATAATTAATATATAATAATTGTCCCAAATACTTTGCTCGGCAGGCTTCCAATTTTGATTTCAAACAAAATTCTACTGAAACGACATATCATGTATACAACTCCATGCAGCTATTCCTCTGGTCTCATTCAATATTATTCTTTTTTTTTTGTACACACATAATATGCATTATCGTGGCTATGATGAGTTTAAAAAAATGCGACAAAACCCTTATTACCGTAATTATAGCGAGATAGTTCCTTGCTTCCCATTTTTTGGAACTTTTTTTTGTACTTACACACGGCTATTCATAAATTACGAAAGGAAATTATTCGAAATTAAAACGGCAAATTCTGGGGACGTTTATCCAAAGCCTAATGGCCAGAAAATGTAAAATTTTATTACAGAAACGTCCATTTACGGCTCAAATCCCAGAGATATAAGACCGATATGAATGTAATAATCGTTTCAATGTAATAATCGTTTGAATCTAATAATCTGGCCATTAGGCTCTAGATGGATGAAAACCCTATCCAACGGGCATTCATTTTCTCCTATACGTGGAAAATTAGAGAAATGGCATTGATCCAAAAACTTACATGTTATCGAAGGTAACCTGCGGTATGGTTAGTTCTCAAGAATTCCACTGGCGCAACTGTCAGGCGTAACCACGTGACTTTCTCAGTTTTCCATTTTCAAACAATTTTTTATGCGTTCTCGATTTGATAATTGTAGAATTAGGAGGCCGATACAAAAAAAAAACATCTAGACAATCGCTTTCAAATCTGTTACAGTGAACTCTCTCTAACTCAACGCCCTCGGGACTGAACTTCCGTGGTACTAGAGAGACTGGCCTACTAGAGAGCGTCCCCCACTATGAGCTACCGCGCGGTAATTTTTGAAATGACAGCATGCGCGCCTCGATGAATAGACAAAGGCGGGGATAATCGTTTCCCCACCTGGCCTTCTCTGCCAGAGATAATTTAGGGGAAATGCCCTTTTAGAGAGCGTTGAGTTGGAGAGAGTTCACTGTAGTGAACAAACGCGAGTTTGGTGCACTTGCATCGAAAGTTCTATGAGATTACCCATATATATAGACGCCATCGGAGTTCCTCATTGCCTTTCCCATGATATTTGGGCCGGGTTCCATTATTCGCTCAAAGCGCTTTGCTTAAAAGGCCCGACCGTCCGAGCATGGGCAAATTAAGCGCTCTGAGCGCTTTGAGCGAATAATGGAACGCATCCTTGGTACCGAAATAAGTAACTTTAGTGCCGAAATACCAACAGCATGCCAATGTCCTGGCTTTGTGCCGCAAATTTCAAATTACTCTTAAAACTTTAACGAAACACCACAAATCCGTAGAAAGAGAGAGATAGAGAGAGAGAGAGAGAGAGCACTTACTCGGCTATGAAGAATGATCGACCGTCTAGTATTTCGGATAACATTAGTCGAAGCTACCCGATATTTCCGCTTAAATTCCCCCGCCTCTGGTTGCACACCAGCTGCCGGAAAAAAGTTTCAAGTCCCTGCAAAATTTTACCGGAAAAGGAAAATAAATCCTAATACAGCGATTATAATCGTTAATTAATTTATCGCATTAACTATTTTACTTTACATACATCCATAGGATCCCAGAGCAACTCCATACATCGAATTTAGCAGGATGCGTCGATGGGGGAGCAGGACAGTGAATGCCGATCAGGTATTGGATCAATCGGGCGATTACTTTTACAGCCATCAACACGTGTTCCCGTTTGACAGTTACGACGCTATCGTAATGATGACCGGGTAAATTACGCCCCGCACCCCCCCCCCCCCCCCCCAGTCATCAGAGTAACAAGGAAAAAAAAAATTCGTTTCTTTTTAAAGACCTTGTTTCTTTTGTGAAAATGAATTCTTTGATTGGTTAATTTGTTGTAACGCTCTAGATACGAATTGATGCACTACAATCAGCCGGTAACTGGTAAGTAAATTATTTACAGTTATTTGTGTTCAAACAAATAACTGTCAAGCGTATAAATATTAAGCTTTATGCTTTCTAAGGACTCGGAGCCATGGGCAAAGCTTGCAGAACGAGTCCTGCGAAACAGAAAGTGCTGGGAACTGCAGTTTTCCATGATGATGGTTCTTACTTTTCATCGGTGCCAGCCCATGAATTGGGACATGTGTGAGTTTTTCAATTCTTCATTGGAATAATAAATAAAATAGTATTAATAATAATTATAATAATTGACGATTATCAGCAACGATAACAACGATGAAAAGGTATTATGAAAATTGTTTGATACTTCAAATGGTACCCAGCATGGAAATTAACATCAGAAGGAAAAAGTAAAGTGTTCGTTAAAAGGGGTTTTTTTTTTCATTTCGAAGAAAAGTAGCGTATTGATGAAATTATAGCGTAAAGTTCGTTTGAAAGAGAATTTTTTTTAAACACATAAAAAAATAAAAACGAGCTCAGTAAGTTCGTCTTTAGCTTAGTGATAAAAATTAAACGAGCATTTATACGATAAAATTTATCATAAACAGAGCTGGGCAGTACTTCGAGTACCTGGTACTTGCGATGTACTGGAAGTACAGTACTTGAAGTACACAGTACTTTAAAAGTATTTCAAGTATTGAACGTAAATTTCCAAGTATACTCGACCTGTACTTTAAGTATTTGTACTTACATTTTCAAGTACTTTTTCAAGTCCTACGGATAAAGTACTTTTGAATACAACTTGCTAATGATTTCATGTATATAATGCCTTTGAATATATAATTGAGGAACGTTCTGCGCTATCTGTGGTTCAGATTGTAAGGAATGACCGTTTAAAGGCTCAAGCTACGGCAGTTACGGTGTCATTGTTAATGCATGGTTCCGTTTTTAAAAATCCGTGTTATGATATTCTTTATTTTTTTTTCTTTTTCAAATCGGAAGCTAAATAAATCTTAATTACAATCAGCAATGCTATTTTTTAAATTATTTCTAATTCTTCGCTTAAATATTTCTGTTCGAATCTGCCTAATCTGAGTGAACTGCACAATGTGAAAATCTTTTGATATAAAACGTACTGGAATCAAAATAAAATGAGCTTAAAGAGTACGTAAGAAATCAAATATAAGTATTAAAACTTATGAGATGTATACCTGAAAACTTTAAAAGTATTTGATACTTTATACTTGACGTATTTCAAGTACTTCAAATATTTAGTACTCCAAGTACTCAGTACTTGCAGTACTTGGCACTTTAAGTATTTATGGTACGTATTACTTGAAATACACGAGTACTTCAAGTACTTACAGTACTTTGTACTTCGTACTTGAAGTACTTTCAGGTACTTTGCCCGGCTCTGATCATAAAGGTGTTCACTTTTTACAGATTTTACGAATAATAATAATAACATTCGCAATAGGAAATACAATGCGGTATAATATCATTACCTATATGATATTTGTTTATTGCAGCTCTCGTTTAGCAGTGTGCTTGGCACGTATTTTCTCTTTTGTTCAATTCGCGATTTGAGGTTTCAATGAATATAATCGCACATACTCGTGTTTAATCGTTTTATTC
The DNA here is from genome assembly GCA_963564615.1 of Rhorus exstirpatorius. Classification (NCBI taxonomy): domain Eukaryota; kingdom Metazoa; phylum Arthropoda; class Insecta; order Hymenoptera; family Ichneumonidae; genus Rhorus; species Rhorus exstirpatorius. The sequence goes on from OY751321.1 coordinate 11,599,215, forward strand.
GTTTTCTCGCGAGCACGATGTCTCGCGTGGAGCATCGCTGAGCGTCTAACAAAGCTACGTCGTAGAATTAGCGTAGAAAAAATGGGGAAGCCCCATAGGCGCCTCTAGCGGCGAAACTGAGAGTTGCGTGGTGGCAAATTCAAAAAGAACAAGTGATATATTTGGCATTAGCCTAAAAAATATTTATTTGAAATAGGAAAAGAAGAAAAAAAATCTGAAAAGTATTTTTTTTAACCCTGATTAACAAATTTTACATTCGAAATCGTTTGCTTCGCGAAAGATTGGGTGCTGATGACGACCACGGCCACTGCTCGGCCGCAGATGGCTACATCATGGCTCCTGTCATTGTACCATCGATATACAATTGGCAATTTTCGTCCTGCTCGATATCCGATATCCAAAAAAGTATCCAGTTACGTATGCGATTGATACATAAAACTTTTTTTTTCGATTAATGAAATGAATTTGTGATCATTCAATTAGTTGGACCAGATTTTTCCTCGTTTTTATTTTCTTTTCATTTAAAACAGACGTAATCCTAAGTGCCTCGGCAACGTGCCAAAATACGCGGGATATATTATGCCGATAACTACCGTAGACAAGACTATGACTCACGCGCAACAGTGCAAACTGGTGACCGGTACTGAACCGTGCCGATCCAGGCGAAAGAAAGATTTTTGTCGCACATTGACTTGCGCAAACTCGAATGGCCTTTGCGCTGTCTATCCCGGACACACCCTGGCAGAAGGTACTCCTTGTGACAATGGAAAAAAGGTCTGTTTGATCGAATTAATTGTTTTTGAAATTTTTTTTTCCTTCATTCTTTCCTCTTAACGAGAAATGAACAAAGTTCGTAATAAATTTAGGTGTGCATAAGAGGTGAATGCGTCATTGCATGAGTCGGAAAATGGGACTGAAAGTACGATGGACAAAAATGGCTTATCAAACGGATATACCAAAGGATATATCTTTGAATTTTCCAGTGTGACTTTTTATTTTTTTCATGTGTATCGATAAATTTTGCAATTAAAGTATTAAAATACTTATTTGTATCGTGTATAACAATAAAATGACGTATATTGTCGAAAATATGACGCTGCCGTTTTATCATTGTACTTCATTACAAAATTAACGAAAATCGGAGCTCCCGATGACAGTTTAATAGTTCCGAGTGTGCAAAAAAAAACATGTAATAAAATCACAGGATTTGCATACGATTCTGCAATTTTTTTTTTTTTTTATCTTATAGAGAGACGCATTAGCATTTTGACGTCGATTCATTGAGATAAAATTTATAATTAATGAAGATGCACCATGAGATGTTAATGTCAGGTAACAATCGCTAAATATGGTAAATTTAACAGTCACATTACATTTTAGTTTCCAGATGGAAGAAAATTATTAATCTTCCTGTAAATACTCGTTTGATATTTGAGAAAATTATAAATTGACACGGGTCTCGAAAATTGCAGAAGTTACAGTGAACATGCACGGTGTGATTAACCAAACCCAATTTTTCCTGGCCCGCATCAGTTTCGATAAGAATCATAGTGAACAAGGGTTTTTATTATTTTATGAAGGGACAAATAATCGTTCTTACGGTTAAAGTATTACTGGACGAACCGTCAGGCAAAATGTTACTCCAAAATGGGCAAATCGTGGATTTACAAGCCTGGATCATGTCGTACATGTTCAGACTTACTAATAGCTAAACTAATAATAAATTAACACTTAGAAATGTTAATTTTCCACTTTCAATAATAATTGAAGTCAAATTCGACGATATTGGCGTGTGCTTGGCTGTGGTTTCGTCAGTGACTGTACAACTGTTTCAACTGACCAATAAAAAAAAGTTCTCAATTATCTTAAATGTAATTGGTACGTTCACATCATCTTATTATTATCAATAATTACCTAAAAACTCAATACGTATTGATTCTTCCAATGATTGCTCATTAATTGATCGTTAAAATAAATGTTTTACTATTTTATAAATTGTCTGCTAAGCGCGACAACGCAGCAGTTCGCTCGACCTGTTGACGCATGCGTTGTGCTCTCCGTGCTGACGCTGCTCCGTGAGCTTCGTGAGTAGTTCTAAGTCTAACCTCAAAATAGCATGGGCAAGCGTAGGTTCAGTGCGTGTTTACATTTTTCGAGAAAAACGTTGCCATGTCTACACAGCGCAATTCATAAAAAGGCGATACTCTTGATTACTTGAATTAATTTCTCGACAATTACTCAGTCGATTCACCTGAAACTTAGCATATTCAATCGCTCGATCTTAAATCTTGATGATATAATATTTTCAGAATTTACGGAAATTCAGTTCCATTCGTTTTGCAACCACTAACGTTCTGCAGAAGCTGTTTTCCCATAAGCGACCATGTTAAATTCATAAATTTATAATTACTGAATTATTTAGTGATAAATTCTGAAATAATTCACCTATTATTATTCTATCAAGGGCTATCATTCCTCAAATTTTCAAGATTTTGGTGATTTTTTAATATCCATCAAGCAATACCTTAAGGGAGGTTTCAACTTTGTTGGGCCAAAATATTTTCGATTTTTCACCAATTTTTATGCGAAAAATATTAAATATAGAGGGAGCGCAGTCGCACAGTGGGTGAGGCTCCGGGTTCGCACGCCGCGGACCCGGGTTCGAGCCCCACAGCCGACACCAATGGAAAATTTTCTATCGTGTTTTTCTGCAATCCCGGTGGTTCGGAGCCCACCGTAATAAATAAATGGTTGGGTGGTGCAGTATGGTGGTAATGGTGGTTTGCAGTACGGTTTATCGACTTTGCATGCATGGATTCGATGTTTTGAATGCCTTCTGCACATCGGATACAAAGTAGGTATCTATAACCCGTGCAGAAATTTCGGTCGGGATCCAGGTGGATTCTGAGAAGGATCCCTATTTTCTGATAGGGATCCAGCTGGTCATCGGATCAGATCCCATGACTGAATGTAACATTTGCACATTGGAATCCGACAGGGACCCCTGACTGGGTTCCACTTATGGTATCCAGTCAAAACCCGATCGAAATGTAGTTTTCATCTGGCATATATATAAAATCCCGAATAAATATTTATCTTCCGCAATTCAGGTAATTGTTTATTATTACCTGAGCCATAGAAAAAATTTAAGCAAAAAAAAAAAAACGTCGACACCGGGGTTTGAACCTACGACGTTTCACTTGAACCGACGACGCCTTCGTTCGCGTATTGGACTCGAAATAAATGACAAAAAAAATTATATTTTATGAACATTAATGTTTTTGGCAATTTTTATTGATTTTTGTTGTTCCAAGGATGATTCCGGTCGTTGAAAATTTAATTGCTAACCCGAAAAATGATTTAAGGACAACCTACCTACCTATCTGCCTACCTAATGAACTAACGCTCTAACCACGACGCGGTCGAATGCTTGTACATTTACTTCATAAATATCTTCTATACACTATACATGAGGCTGAAGCTAGCAGCGGTAGCGAGAAGCCAAAATTCAGAAAAGAATACGCATGACGGGAAAAATCGGAAAAAATTAAGGAGTATTGTCTATCGATCCTGGAACATGATCGCGTTTCAACTTTTGAGTGGACGGACTCCGTCGTTTATTTGTTTGTTAATTAACAATGGCTGCTGATAATTAAAATCGCACACATGACGGGAAAAATCTGGAAAAATTCAAGAGTATTGTCTATCGATTCTGAAACACGATGGCGTTTCAACTTTTCAGTGGACGGACTCCGTTGTTTATTTGTTTGTTAATTAACAATAACTGCTGATAATTAAAATCACACGCATGACGGGCAAAATCTGAAAAAATTCAGGGGTATTGTCTATCGATCCTGGAACACGATCGCATTTCAACTTTTGAGTAGAAGGACTTCGTTGTTTATTTGTTTGTTAATTAACAATGGCTACTGATAATTAAAATCGCACGCATGACGGGAAAAATCTGAAAAAATTCAGGAGTATTGTCTATCGATCGTGTTCCAGGATCGATAGAGAATACTCCTGAATTTTTTCGATTTTTCCTTGCTTGATATTCTCTTGCTGGAATAGGAAATCATTAGTCTCGGGGAAGTATATAAGCAAATTTATTCACCTCTAACAATTTTTCCGCTATGACTTTATGCAAAAACAAACGCAAAATGTCATTTATTTATTTATTTTCGGTAAAGATTGATGCCAATGACGTCTTTTTACACGTAGCATACGCGTTTCGATGGAAATCAGTGACTAAAAGTATATATTGCGCTTGAAACTCTATCATTACAATTAATAATGAATTAAATTCGGCGCACGAAGCTACTTTCCGTTCAGCAATATCGTTTACAACTTTTGAATCATCGAAGGTTCTTTTTATTTGAAATACAATCCCCATGGTCTCAAATTTTTCCTTCCAAAAAGTTCGCCATAGACGTTAATTGGTTGTTATAATTATAAATGTCCAATGAGCGGCGGCTTCCACTTAAGCTACAAAGTACCCTCTTCGCGAGGATGTCTTTTTTTAGTAAAAACTTCAGTTTTAAGGTATGGGAGCATGAAAAATCAAAATTTGTTTTTTTTTAAACATCCTAGTATACACACAGACTTAAAAGTCTCTATGGAGCATGAAAATGCACAAAAGTGGCTCGAAAATGTAATTTTCGCCACACTGCTAAGTGGTTGAGGTGGTGGAGGTTCTCGATCATGAAAAACCACGTAATGATAATTAATATATAGTAATAATAATGGCATTTACCACCGCCACCGCCACCGCCGCCACCACCACCGCCGCCAGCGCCGCCACCGCCACCACCACCACCACCACCACCGCCACCGCCACCGCCACCGCCGCCACCGCCACCACCGCCCCCACCATACGACTGGGCATTTCGCAAATTAAAATTCTTCAATTATCCCATGAAATCATCGGAGGATACTCGTCTTGAGGAGCTCGCAACAAATCCTGATTCAGAACAAGCGTGAGATTGGAATTTATGTCTACGCTCGGGACGCATTTGCGCTTCGGATCGGAATTCAATCGGTACACCCTGAAAGAAAGTGGCGCCATAACTTACAAATTTTGTCACATCCACCAATCCGACTACGAAATGGATACTATATAGATTCCTATGGGGATACCGGTTTTGGGGAGTCCATGGAAAATCCTGATCGGGATATGGTCGGACTTGGGGTATCCCTAAAAAATTTCTGCACGGGAAGTGGCAAGCGCGTGGTGACACAGACAAAGATACTATAAAGCAGCGTAAAAGTACTATTCAAAAAGCCTTTAAGAGCGAATTGCACTTGAACATCGACTACCCAAAACCAGGGTTCGGCAGCAGTAATGACGGAAATACGGCTAGGCGGTTCGTCGAAAACTCGTCCGTGTCTGCTAGGATTTTGGGAGTAGATGAAACTTTGATTAATAAATTTCACACAATATTGCAAGTTTTGTCGAGTGGATTCGCTATAAATGTCGAAGTATTTAAAAATTTCTGTCTTGAGACTGCGGAAATGTTCGTTCACCTATATTTTTGGTATTGCATGCCAACTTCGGTTCATAAAATATTTATTCATGGAGCTCGAATTGTCGATTGGGCCTCCTTCCGATCGGGCAGTTGTCGGAAGATGCTCAGGAAGCGAGAAACGAAGATATTAAAAAATATAGAGAGAATTTTTCGCGGAAATGTTCGAGAGAGCAACGCATGATGATCACATCTGATTCCTACATTTCAAGTCTGGGAAAACAGTTGAAAAAAAACACGAAAAAGCTTCTCACCTGAAGCTACGGCCATATTTCTCTGTTCTGATGGTTCTGTGGACGTGGTAGAGGATGACGATGAATGCGAATAGTTTAGATGTATTTTAGGATATATTGTCGATGACTCGTACCGTTTGAAATACAAAAAAATTATCGAAATACATGTCTCATATTTCATCAAGCCACGCTTTGTACTCTTTTTTTGTTACTATTCATGACACACCAACAAGTAAAACCTGGATATACTAAGTGTAACTTTGAGAAACCATTTTGACTCAGGAATTTAAAATTTTGACATGAAATTCGTTTTCAAAAACCTGGAAAACATAAGTACAAGACGTTTTACTTAAATCCAATGAAATTTTGTGATACCGATCGGCCATATTGGCTTCGCCATTTTGAATTTTGCAAATTCGACTTCAGATTCGTGATCAGCGACCTCACAAACGTGTAAGTATACGAAGTTTTACTCAAACCCAATGAATTTTTGTGATATTGGTCAGCCATATTGGATCCACCATTTTAAATTTTGCAAATTCGACTTCAGATTCGTGATCAGCGACCTCAAAAACATAATTATACGAAGTTTTACTCAAACCCAATGAAATTTTGTGATATTGGTCAGCCATATTGGATCCGCCATTTTGAAATTTGCAAATTCGACTTCAGATTCGTGATCAGCGACCTCAAAAACATAATTATACGAAGTTTTACTCAAACCCAATGAAATTTTGTGATATCAGACGACCATATTGGATTCGCCATTTTTAATTTTGCAAATTTGACTTCAGATTCGTGATCAGCGACCTCGCACACGTATGAACACAAAATTTCGTCACAATGACAACCTTGGTGTACTTTTGCCGACTTTTTCGGCGATTCAGCCCACTGTGCGACGGAGGTTTTCTGCAGTTTCCCTCCGTTCAAGGCGAATGCGATACAGGATGAAGGGGATGCGAAGCGGCTGCAGCCGTAGGCCGTAGCATCGCCGAAGGGAAGGAAAGGCAGATGGTAATAATAATGTCGGAGGACTCGAGGTAGAAAAAATTTGGAAAACAAAAAATATCACCACCCTTGTAACAACCCCATAAGGAGGTGTGCAAGTAAAACTCCCACATTATTAAATATATAATGTTGATATTTGGTATGTTATAAATCTTAGAAAATTGTCATGAAAAAATTTTTTCTGAAAAATTTGAGTCGTCAAATGTGTCCGTTGTACGCCACACTCTTCTACACAAAAATTTATTGCGTCCATACGGTAGGAGGTGATTTCCATACCTGTGGTCGACACAGGTGGTCACATACACACATACGCCATATAAATTTTGATACCATTCTGTAGTGTGTATAAGATATTCCATGTGAATTGGGACGATTTTTAACGTAAGCATATTTTCGGAGTCGTTTAAGGGATTATACGCAGTCAGAAGGCCGGAAAAAGTGATTTTTCAAGGATTTTTCATGAAGAAACATTTAAATTTATTATTGTAAAAATTTATATACATATTGGGGTAACATTAAACTTCATTTTGATATTTCTTTATTTGTAAAAGCAATAATTTTTAAAGCTTCTATAGCCAATCTCCGGGAGCACCTATAAAAAAACGGCGCCTTATGTCGAGCAAGATATATCTCTGAACTGGATCATCTGAGATGAAAAACAAAAAAAGATTTAGTTAATATAAGGTCCTATCTAGTCTTTAATGGAAGAAATAAGCAAAATATTAATTTTTAACAAAACGGTGGCTTCTTAAAAAAAATCTCGGTTTTCCATATAAATTTTCGCTTTAATTTATTTATAAAATGAAAAAATATTTATCGGCGAGAAAAAAACCTTCGATTAAGGACTGAAAAATATATTCATAAAGCTTGTGTAAAAATTTTAGACTGATCGGTTCAGCCGTTTTCGAGAAATCTTGCTCACCGACTTTGAAAACGTAGTTCTGAGAAAAACGCGTTTAAAGTTTCAAAAGCACTTAAGGGGTAACACCCCTGTAAAAATCTAAAAATGCACAATTTTTTTTTGGGATGGAAGAAAAGGTAATAAGATAATAATATTTGAGGAAGTTATTAGGCATATATTTAAGTATAATATAAAAAAAATTTTATCAAAAATATTCAAAAATGGCAACACTGGAGCCATTCTCGCCAGACATGCGGCACGCAGTGTAACTGTCACAAATTTTAATTGGAAAAAAAAGCACTTAATCTATAGATATATTAATAGCTACGGAAATACGTAGGGGATTTTCGAGAAGTTAATTTAAACGTTATTTATTAACAAATAAGTGCCCTCTCTTTTGTCGAAAATTCAAAATTTTCATTCAAATACTCGACAAATTATACAAAAATCAATATTTTTAAAATCCTCTACGTATATCTCTAGCTATAGACATGTAGATTAAGTAGTTTTTTTTATAGATTTAAATTTGTATATGAAATTCTGCAGCACTGCGTGCCGCAGAATTCATTCAGTTTCACGAGAATGGTTCCAGTGTCGCCATTTTTAAATATTTTTTTATAATAAATTTTTGTATTATACTTAAATATATGCCTAATAACTTCCTTAAATATTATTATCCTATTACGTTTTCTTCCATCTAAAAAAAAATAGTGAAAACAGCGCTTTTCTTTTGTTTTTACAGTGGTGTTACCCCTTAACACATAGTAAAATTGCAAATTGCAAATTGCTCGTAACTTCGAGAATGTTTGTCGGAACGACATGAAATTTTCTGTCTAAATACTTGAATATGTGTGCATTACGAGAATGAAATAAATAAAAAAAACGATTTTTGACAACAAAAAAAATTAGAAAAAAAGGTTTCTTAAATATTGGCTTCAAGACTGGACTATGTTTTTATTTTATTTTTCAATGCGAGACTTCGCTAGATGGCTCTCGAAAGATTCACACGGTTAAAAATATTGTCTCACTATGCATAGAATATCTCGTGTTGTATCACTTTATAATGTCCGAATATTGACACTATAAATAATTTTCAATCTTCACCGATCGCATTCAAACTATTTATTCGGTGTAAAAGATTTATTAACTATATAAAAGTTGTTTTGAACATCATCGAGGAGAAAAGCAGTTTTCACGTAACGTGCACATACACATCGTGTATATATATAAGATCATTCGCCCAATGTGGAACACTTGCACTCCGACACGATTCCCACCATGTACCTCCTCGTTGCTGCTACTTTATTTTGCCTAACGGCCGCCCCTGTGACACCGAGTCGCCATGAGGTAAGAAATTTGATAAATTTTCTCAACCGATTGAAAGAAAAAAAAGCTACAAGCTAGAACTTGCAAATTGCTTCATCCAAATTTGAAACGATTCTTAACGCTACCTCTACGACGATCTCTCTTGGTCAATTTTGGTTTCCTCATAGCGGAAGCTTTGAGGATTGTGCGAAATTTTGAGGAAGCGATGTGCGAATTTCAACTTGCAGATCCCCCCCCCCCCCCCCTTTATATCGTACGTTACGAAGTTTCATTTTTTTTTTGAGATAAAAGTTACTAAAACATTTCTCAATATTCAATATCTCATAGGATGAACGCAGTTATATGTAAAATCTAGATATCTCAAAATTTGGAGAATTTAGAGCTGTCACACGGATTGTTTTTTTTTTTTTAATTAAAAAATTTCATAAACTATTTCCACGAATTTTCACGAAATTTCATACCACCCTTTCTTTAATGATAATTCATTCGTAAAAATTTAAAAAGAAACTCGATCTTTTAAAATTTGTGAAAATGACTACCATCCGAGATATTTTTAGAAAAATTGAAAGCTTCATAAAATATGAACTCTGCAATCGATTTCCGCCAAATTGCAAAGAATCGACCGTCTTTTAATGATAATCTATTCACGCACAAAAATTAGCCCCAATATCAAAATTTACGAATGTTAGAGCGATCACAGACTTTTTCCGTAAACTTTAAAATTTCGTAAAATCTAAACCCGTTGAGAAATTACAGTGAGAATTGCAGAGAACCACGAAGATGTAAGGCTCAACATGTGTGCGAAGTTTCAGCAAGATCTGTCACGTCGTTCTCGAGATATACCGGTTTGATTTTTTTCAGGGCCAAAACGCACACACAAAATGTTATTTGTCGACGTTTTGACACTTTTTGAACACATTGGCATTAAAAATATGAAAAATTAATTCACATCATCTCAAAGCTTACTCTATGAGGAAGCAAAAATTGAGAAAATCGAAAATTTTACCGCATTATAATATTTTAAAAACTTAAATATTTCGTTAGTACATTTTTTTTTTTCGTCTCTTGCAGATTCACAAGCGAATGACTGTCAATCAAATTCAGCAAGTTTTCGGGGCCAATTATAACAAAAGTAAATCATAATCTTTATTAGTTTCATCGTTTATTGCTACTATCATTTCCTCTGATGACTCTACTCCTTTATTTTTTATCAAAACTCCAAATAAAATTAATACTTTTTCTGATCCATTGTTTCAACTTTTTTTTAAAGATGATTCATTCCAAGATGCATCTGTGCATTTTCAGAATATCGGCAATTGATAATTTTCTATATGCCCAGGAACGAATAAGTTAGTAAGAAGAATAAAATAAAATTTAAAGAATGTAAAAAAAAAAACATCGATATCACTTATGCTTTTTTGATGGCGTTTCTGGAGACCCCAGAGTGATGAAGGCAGTATCAAATTTCGTGCACGAAAAAATTCGTATACGATCATGTAAATAAGGGAAATTTCGTGGATTATTTTCCCATCCAAATTTCAGCCGATGGAACCGCGGCATTCGACGCTGCGTTATTTTGTACAACCTATACGGTATTTAACTGATCATTTTTTATAATTTCACTGGTAATTTTTCATCTTGCATATATATAAAAAAACAAAATGATTTTCCGATCCAGTTAACGCCTCAACGAATCTGACAGATTGAATTCCATTGCGTCAATTGAAAGGTTTTGATAAAAAAATGAGTAGATGTGGGCATTTTTTGAATATGAATTAAATTATAATTGTGTGACTTTTAAATTTTGAATTTTTAACTGTGGATTTTGTATGATGATGCAATTCTATTGGCCGAAATTTGAATGAAAAAATAATCCCCCGAATACCACTCGAGCTTCAAAATTAATCGGGTATTTTCCTCAAGGTTCTCTGCAAACAAACGATGACGTCAAGTTTTTCAGAAAAACTTGACTCTTTTATTTGTTTGCAACGAACATACCGGGAAATAACCGATAATTTTGAAGCTCTTGTGGTACAAAGTGTAAAAATATTTAATGAAAAAAAATTTCTTCTCAAACATATGTTGTTCCAGGGAGATTCATTCGCACGTCATTATGTATAATAATCCATTGAATTGAGAGAATTAAGCTGTTTAAAATTCATACGCTATACAATGCATTTAAATTTTCATCAACTTGAGTTCTTTTTTTTAGTACCAAAATATGAGATTGTAGACGTGGAGGAGGTACCGAGTATGCGAAAAAGGGATACACGTTTTAGCAGATCAATAAAAATCCGAGGGCTCAAAAGAAATATCCATTTACCGCTTGAACTTGCCAATGGATTTCTCGCTGGTTATGAAACTCCAGTCACAATAGCCAACGTGTCGAGGAATGGTATCAAATATACAGACGATCCAACTGTGAGACTACGATTCACATTTTGTTTTTTTTTTTAATTACTACAATTTACTAAATTGTGTAATAAAATTCAATATCAATTGGATTAGCCATTAATATCAATGTATTCGAGTGACATTGATTTATGTATAATATTAATTAACGTTTAAGATAAGGATATAGTTAGGTATAAGGATATAGATAAGGGATTAGTTTATTAGTTGAAATTCATTAATTAATCAACAGAACTGTTATTGAAAAAATAACTAAAAATATATCCGATGATTCGTCAGATTGATTAATTTTTTTTTTTTAAGATAATGCAAAGAGTGGGAACACTATTGAGGGATACTTCAACCGGGGCATCGTTAATCATGTCACAAAATCGCTATGGACGTTCCGTCTTTGTAAGCAGCTTGTAATGTTTTTTTCTGTATTTTTTTTTCTCGCACACAATCCGCATTATCGTGCAACAATTTTCCAGGATGGGATTATCGAATCGGAAAATTTGGTAATCCGATCTCTACCGGAAGAACTTTTCGATCCTTCCTCGAATGATTCCACTCATGTTGTGTTCAAATCGACGAAACAATCGTTCCAGCCATATTCACTGAACAATCGTGAGTCGTCCTCATTTCGCTTGATAATTTCCAAATACACTTTTATTGGTGAAAATTAATTAATTTTCGAAACGTCGATACAATAATATTGTTCTCCAAAAAAATTAATATTGCTATTTTTATACAATAATTTCAAGTTTTAAATAAGACTCATCTACGATTGTCATTGTCGAAAAAAACGAGAGTGGTTCCGGAAATAATTTATCCGGAATTATTGCTCGTCGTGGATGCCAGTAGCTACCGGTAAGCGATCCGTCATTCTTTATCCGATATATCTACGATAATTGGGAAATTAAGTGATACAAATTATTATAGTTTGATTTAATAACCAAAGAGATATCGGATGATTTTTGACGTTTTTTTTTTTCGCAGGCTGCACAGCTCGGATGAAGTCCTTACGGTCAGATATACGCTGATATTGTGGAACTCCGCCAATATGAGATACGAGGGTGTTATGAAACCAAGAATCAAACTCAACATAGCACGCATTATCGTAGCTACGGTGAGTAAAAATAAAAGTCATAACATCCCAGCTAAAGTACTTATATATAACAAGATGGCTCTCTTTTCATCGTTGAGCAAAACAAAAAAAATTCAATAAAGGCACAAAAATTATTGGGGAATATTTTTTTCGAAATTCATTGCGCAGCAGGCTTCAAAATCCGATTTGAAATATAATTTTACTGGACTAACATATATATTTGGCCGGTGTGAAAAAGGTCGATTCTTGCAGATCGTATCGTAATAGCGCTGTAAACGTTAATAAAAAATAAAAACGTTAATAAAATAAACATTAATAATAAACCAATTAATAATAATAAAAAAATAATAAACGTGCCAATTAAAAAAATTTACGATGTATATCTTCAGTTCCGGCAAACGCCTTGCAGTTTTTATTTTTTTCACATAATCAAACAGAAAAAAAAACCCAAAAAGTTCATCGGTACTGAAAAATTCATAAAAATTTACCGGGTGGTTCGATTTCGGCCCTCCTGCGCTTTCTCAAAGCTAGAAGAGTTCTAGCTTTCATTTGACGCTTTCAAATTTGAAATATCTTGCTTAGTTTCGGAGATATAAGCATTTGAAAAATAATTTTTTCCCAAAAAAAAATAGAAAATGACATAAAAGCTTATTTTTCAAATTCATGCATCTCCGAAACTGAGCCAAGATATTTAAAATTTTAATACGTCAAATTCAAGCTACATATTCTTCTCGCTTCAAGAAAGCGCAAAATGGGGCTTAAATCGAACGACCCGGTAACTTTTTATGAATTTTTCAGTGCCAACTGGGTCTTTTTGGGTTTTTTCTCTATTTGAACCCCATATGTTAAACAATTCAATACTTTAAGACGTTTTCCGCAACAGAAAATATCATTTGTTTATTTTTTGCCTTTGGCACACTTTTAAGTGGTACCAAGACGCAACTTTCCCGCACTAATTACGATACGATCCGCGAAAATTGACCTTATTCGCTCCGCCCTAATATATAGCTTGTTTCAGCTATCCTCGCTCTTATTAAATATTATTTTATATACAAACTTAGGATCCCAGAGCGACCCCGTACATCGAATACAGTAGGATACGTGACAATACAACGCAGCGCGGTATGGTGCAAGCCGAAAATGCATTAATCGAATCGGGGAAATATTTCTACAAGAACGAAGATAGATTTCCGTCCGACAGTTACGACGCTATCATAATGATGACAGGGTAAAGAAATCCCGAAGGATGGGGGGCATGCATGAATCGCAAGAGTTCAACGACTGACTTTAGGCCTGTAAACCGTGGCTAACGCGTAACTCTGACTCATGATACCCGAAAAACGAGATGGTCGATCATTCTGAAATTTTCCCACAATCTCCGGGTAGTGTCTTTCTGCCAATTTGTGGTATTTCGTAAAAATCTAAAGATCCATTCGAAATCCACAAGACAAATCAGGACGTTAGCATATGCGTTCAATGTGGGAGATACATGTAAAAAGTTGCTGATTTCAATAGCAATTATCTCAAACTTTGAATTGTCAGTCTCATTGAAGTTGTACATACTTCAGATAAGTTTGTAACTAATGAGCGTAGAAAATTTTGAAAAATTTTTCGAACCGAGTCCAAACCGTAGAGCTGCCTTATGAAGAAAAAAAGAAATTATTTTTTTTTAAACACACCCTTTTTCAGCACTGGAAATGCATATTCTTCAACTGTATAGCTTTTTTATTCTCTAGATTCAAATTGTACACCTCACATGAATTACTTGGTAATTAAATTATTTACGTATCTTTACGGGAACGAATAACTATCAAGATATACGAAATTTCATGCCTTCTCAGGACTCTCATACGCGGGCACGGCTTGCAGTAGGATTCCTTCTGAAAACAAAACGGATGCAACTGCAATTTTCCGGGACGATGGTTGTTACATGTCTATGGCACCAGCCCACGAATTGGGACATATGTGAGTGTATGAATTATTTATTGAAATAATGAATCAAATAGAATTATTAATAATAATAACGACTATGATGACAATGACAACAATGAAAAGGTTATTTTGAGAATCCTTTAATACTGCGTTGGTGCCAACACGAAAATTAGCATTGGAAGAAAAATAAAAGTGCGTCGAGGAGTTTTTTATTTCGAATAAAAATCGCGCCTTAACGATTTTTCGTTTAAAAGACTATTTTTTGAGCACGTTGAAAGTAAAAAACGAGGTCAGCTAGTTCGTTTTCACATTAGTAAAAAAAAATTCAATAAGCATTACGGTGATAGGTTCGATTATAAAATTGTCAATTTTTACATATTGTACGAAATACAATAATCATATTTGGAATACCAAATATTACGCAGTATTATATTCATCATATTTATTTGGTGCGGGAAATATTTGTTTTCAATTCCTTATTAATGCATTTGGAATGATTTGCCTCGCGGAAGATTGGGTGCTTGGGACGACAGTAGAAACTGCTTGGCCGAAGATGGCTACATCATGACTCCATCGCCAAAAACATCCATAAACAATTGGCAATTTTCGCCTTGCTCCCTACTCGCTTTGGCAAAAAATGCCGAGTTACGTATACGATTGATAAATATATTTTTTTTTGTTGATTATCTAATTCGTTAAACTAATATTTTCTTCGTTATTTTGTTTGTATTTTTTTTTCGTTCAAAACAGGAATAAAATTGAGTGCCTCAGCAACGTGCCAAAATACGCGGGACGTATTATGCCGACGACTACCGTAGACAAGTCTATGACTCACATCGAACAGTGTAGACTGATGGGCGGAACCAGACCTTGCTCAAACCTGATATATTACGTGCCAAAAAAAGATTTTTGTCGCATATTGGTCTGCGCAATTTCGAATACGTATTGCGAGCCCTATCCCGCACAGGCTCTGGCGGAAGGTACTCCCTGCGACGATGGAAAAAAGGTCCGTTTTATCGAACAACCTGACTGAAACATTTTTTTTTTTCCTTCATTATATTTTCTCTTAAGAAGAAATAGAAAAAATTCCCAATAAATGTAGGTGTGCGTAAGAGGTGAATGCGTCGATTCATAAATCGTTAAAAAGGACGGAGAGTACAATGGATTTAGCGAACGGATATACTAAAGGACGTATCTTCGAATTTTTCAGAGTATGATGTATTATTTTTCCATGTCAATCGATGAATTCTGCAATTAAAGCATTGAAACACTGTTATGCGCAACCTCTATCAGTTCACGCTAACCCTGCAAAATCTCCCTCGACGATTTTGACCTGTGTAATAAAAACTCACAGTCCCTTCTCATCCCTCCAATTTTACCGCAAAAACCTAGGTTATAAATTCAAAACAAACGAATACGTTAACTCGTGAGAGTCGGATCGAGGCGGCGCAGATCTTTAAAATTTAAAAAAAAAACGAATACGTTAACTCGTGAGAGTCGGATCGAGGCGGCGCAGATCTTTTAACTTTAAGCAAACGATTTCGTTATTATAAAAATAATGTACAAACTCCGCAAGAGAGGGCGACTAATTACTAGTATTCGCGTCCTTAGCACATTCCCCAAATTTAAATATAAGAGCAAGTGAATTGACGAGAAGGAGAGAATTTTCTGTTGAATAAATGGAACCCCTCTCCTATGGTGAATAACCGTATATATATATATATAGCTCTCTCTGTTGAATAAACGGAGTCTCTCTATGGTGAACAACCGTATCTCTGTTGAATAAACGGAATCTATCTCTATATAGTGCATAACCGTATCCCGATTTTACGAAAAGATTGAAAATAGAGAATTTAAAAGGCGAAAAAAATAAAATAAATGTTCACTGAATAAATATAAAATATAAATATCACCACAAAAATAAACTTTATCAAAATTCATTATTCTTTACTGTTTCACCTTTATTGAAAACTTTCAAATTCGTCCATGCCACATAAAAAGGGGAAGGACATGGCCAATATTCAAACCAAGGCACAAAAAACCCTTCAAAAGATTCCAACATACCAACTCTCCTTGACAGAGACTCTCTCTCTCTGTTTTTGTCAACACTTGTTTGTATTGCATATGACAATAAAATGACGTATATTGTCGAAAATATGATGCTGCCGTTTCATCATTGTACTTAAGGATAGTCTGGACATTTGATCAAAATAATACGGTAATTATGAAACTTTTGCAGAAAATTGGAGATATCTTTAAGAAATTATAGAAAAAAATTCAGGTCAATTCACTAAACCGTTTAACATTTATTGCAATTTCAAGTTCACCAGCTTTTACCCGGCGTCTTATCGGCACAGTATATTCACGGCATATAGTAAGTTCAAAAATGTCATACAAATATTACCAGACTTTCAAAAATTTTCATATCAGTAGTTTAAATATACGAAATAACTGTCGCAAAGTTTTATCGTAATTTACTGGACTGTTTAGGAGATATTAATTAAAGTTCGTTGAAATTCTACCTATTACGTACAGTCTTACCTCGGGCACTGACGTTTTGGGCACTGATGAACCCCTCGCACTGACGTTAGCTGAGCTTCGAGCACTGCCAAGTCGCTGTTTTCTTTTTTTGAATTTTCGGCATTTTTCCGACGTTAAAAGCGTGTAAAACACAGAGAACAAAATCTCCCCACTCTGGGTGATTGCTTAAAATGTTCTACATATAATCACGGATTTTTAGGAATTTTTTTATATTTAAAAAAAAATGTGTTTTTTTAACAAATTTTTTTTTTCAAAAACGGCTGTTTGGAAAAATCTAAAAAAAATGTAAGGTACCCTTTGGGCTCAATTTGATCATAGAAAAAATAATGAAACAAATCCGAGAGGGTCAGGGTCACGGGTTCATACACTTGGGATGGAATGCCCCATATATATAAGGATTAACGTTAATTCTATAGATCCCATGGAAGTAAATGTGAAAAATCATTGGAATGCTCATTCGATGCTCCGATAAAATATGTGAAAAACATTTTTTTATATATTCAATGAAATACTGAGAAACAGGTGTTTTTGAAAATAGATTTCCAAGCCTTTTATCACCTGAACACAGCTCGATGTTTACTTCGATAAAATTAGAACTTTGTACGTACGCATGTATGACGCATTTTATTGATTATGATGGCTGCGTAACGGGCCACGTGTGGCGTAATGGACAGTTAAAAAAAAAAATCTCATGTTCTTGAAAATTTTTTTGCTGCAGTCTAGTGATTGAAATTGAGAAAAATTCGGTTATAGAGAATTGTAAAAATACAGAGAAAACTATTTTTCTAAAATGCCGAGCTATTTTTTTTAAAAGTAAATCGCATTGAAACAAAAATTGACTTGGGTTCCGATCGACCAATAGTTACGTTTTTATATTTTGCAACCTTAATAAATTTTCACGAAACAATTTTTTTCGATAAATTTGAATTATCGTCAAATGTGTCCGTAGTACCCCACACGCTCATAGACAAAAATTTATTGCATCCATACGGTAGTTGGCGATTGTCATACCTGTGATCGATACACGTGCTCACACATATATATATATATATACATACAACATAAATTTTTATGCCGTTATGTCGTGTGTATATAAGACATTCCATGTGAATTAGGACGATTTTTAACGGAGGCAAATTTTCGAAATCATTTAATTCGTAAACGGTAGCTCCGAAAAAAAAATTATAAAAAAAAGTTTCTCAAATATTGGTTTCAAGACTGGACGATGATTTTTTTTTTTATTTTCCAATGCGATACTTCGCTAGATTAATAGCTCTGGAAAGATTCACTTGGTCATAAATTGTCTCACTCTACATAAAATAACTCGTGTTGTATCGTTATGTAGGTTCATATCTAATGTCCGAATATTGGCACTATAAATAATTGTGAATCGTCATCAATCCCAATCAAAATATGTATTCGATGTAAAAGATTTATTTACCATAAAAGTTGTTTTGAACATTAACGAGTAAAAAAAACAGTCTGCACGACACATGCGCACACACATCATGTATATATAAGACCATTTGCCCAATAAGGAGCTCTTGCGGTCCGACAAGATTCCCATCATGTATCTCATCTTAGCTGCTATATTGTGTCTAACAGACGCCCTAGTGACACCAAGTCATCATGAAGTAAGTGACAATTGAAAAATTTTCTCAATCGGTCATAAGAAAAAGCTACAATATATCGAAAATTTTACTGCATTCAATTTTTTTTTTATTTTATTAATTTTATTTCATTCGTACATATATATACAGTCGCATTCCACGTCAACTCAGCCACCCCGTTTTTTTTTATTGTCTCGAAAAAATTATTCAGTATGGGCATTTTAAAGGACAATATATCCATGAAATTTTACCAAAATTTCATCCCCCCACTATTGTTGGTTCTCGAGATAATGATTAATGAAGTCTCAATTTTGTAAAAATCATAACTTCGTAACTACTGATCGGATTTAAACGATTAAAAAAATAATCTTTTTTATTTTTTTTTGCCCTTTTCGAAAAAAAATTTGTCATCATTGAATAAAAGCTCATTAGACAGTTTTCGGGGTAAATTAACAAAAAACAATTTTTTCCTCGTCACTGATGCCTTGTTCCATTTTGAAAAAATCCTGCGGAGTTGTGTATTGCCTCCCTCTATCAGAAAAAAAAATACTGAGTAGAATTCCAATTGGCCCTTTCGTGGAAAAAAAAAAAAATCGAAAAATTTCCCCAAAAACTGTCTAATGAACTTTTCTCCAATGACGGCATATTTTTTTTCAAAAAGGGCGAAAAAAATAAAAAAGATTCTTTTTTTAGTCGTTAAAATCCGATCAGCCGTTACGAAGTTATGATTTTCACAAAATTGAGAATTTATTAATCATTATCTCGAGAACCAACAATAGTGGGGGGACAAAATTTTGGTAAAATTTCATGGATATATTGTACTTTGAAATGCCCATACTGAATAATTTTTTCGAGACCGAAAAAAAAACGGGGTGGCTGAGTTGACGTGGCTGCGTTGACGTGTCGTATTCCACGTTAACTCATCAGCCACCCCGTTTTTTTTGTCTCGAAAAAATTATTCAGTATAGGCATTTCAAAGTACAATATATCCATGACATTTTACAAAAATTTCACCCCCCTACTATTGTTGGTTCTCGATATAATGATTAATAAATTCTCAATTTTGTTATAAACCATTGTTGTAAATGTTGTTGTTGTAAACCATAACTTCGTAACGGCTGATCGGATTTTCACGATTAAAAAATGAATCTTTTTTATTTTTTTTTTGCCCTTTTTGAAAAAAAATATGCCGTCATTGGAGAAAAGTTCATTAGACAGTTTTCGGGGAAATTTTTCGATTTTCTTTTTCCCCACGAAAGGGCCAATCGGAATTCTACTCAGTATTTTTTTTTTCTGATAGAGGAAGGCAATACACAACTCCGCAGGATTTTTTCAAAATGGAACAAGGCATCAGTGAAGAGGGAAAAGTTGTTTTTTGTTAATTTACTTCGAAAAATGTCTAATGAGCTTTGATCCGATGATGACATATTTTTTTTCGAAAAGAGCAAAAAAAATAAAAAAGATTCTTTTTTTAATCGTTTAAATCCGATCAGTAGTTACGAAGTTATGATTTTTACAAAATTAAGACTTCATTAATCGTTATCTCGAGAACCAACAATAGTGGGGGGATGAAATTTTGGTAAAATGTCATGGATATATTGTCCTTTGAAATGCCCATACTGAATAATTTTTTCGAGACAATAAAAAAAACGGGGTGGCTGAGTTGACGTGGAATGTCCCATATATTGTCATATTATTTTATCTTTTGCAGATCCACAAGCGAATGACTCTCGACCAAATTCAGCACGTTTTCAGGACCACTTATGACGAAAGTAAATCATTGTCTTTATTTGTTCCATTGTTATTTCTATTGTCAGTGCAATATTAAAAAAATGATTGCCCCACTCTTTTTCTTTCGATCAGAACTCCGGACAGAATTAATAATTTTTCTATACTTTAATTTGCAAATTTTTTATTCAAACATAATGGATTCCAGAATGCATGTATGCATTCTTACAACCTTTGAAGTTGAGAAATTTCTATGTACTCGGGAATGGTGTTCGAATATAGAATGAAGTAAAATAAAAAAAATCGCACGAGTTAAAAACTTGGACATGAACTGATTCGCACGATTTTTATTTATTTAGTAAAAATTAAAAAAAAAAATTTATTTTGTAAAATCTGAACCACTTTACTGAATATTTTCAATTTCAATATCGGAGATGGTTCTTGCTTAGCCCATTTGTGTGTAAGCTGCTATACGGCTCGATGGTTGTCAATATTTCAAAGTTAGAGCAAACATACCATATCCCAGAACTGGGGACTTACTTGCGATGTACTGGAAGTACAGTACTTGAAATACAAAGTATTTTAAAAGTATTTCAAGTATGGTACTTAAATTTTTAAGTACTTTCCCGTACTTCAAGTATTTTTCCAAGTATTAAGTATAAAGTACTTTTGAATACGTCTTGCTAATGATTGCATGTATAATGCCTTCTGAATATGTAATTGAGGAACATTCTGCGCGATCTTCTGGTTAAGATTATAAGGAATGACCGTTCAAAGGCTCAAGCTATATACGGTAGTTACGGTGTCATTATCAATGTGTCATTTTTAACAATCGGCGCATTATATTCATTATTTTTTCTTTTTCAAACCTGAAGCTGAATAAATCTTAATGACAATCGTCAATGCTATTTTTAAAATTATTTCGAATTCTTCGTTCAAGTATTTCTGTTCCAATCTACCCGACCTGAGTGAATTGCACAATGTGAAAATATGTTTTGATACAAAATGTGCTCGAATCAAAATTAAGTGAGTTTAAGGAGTACGTAAGAAATCAAATATACGTACTAGAGCTTACGAGATTAATACCTGAAAACTTGAAAAGTATATGATAATTGATACTTGACGTATTTCAAGTACTTGGTACCTCAAGGACTTCAAGTACTCCAGTTCTTGGTACCTTCAAGTACTTCAGTACTTGGTACCTCAAGTACTTCAAGTACTTCAGTGCTTCGTACTTCAGTGCTTCGTACCTCAAGTACTTCAAGTAGTTCAGTACTTCGTACCTCAACTAAGTACTTCAAGTAGTTCAGTACTTCGTACCTCAACTAAGTACTTCAAGTACTTGGTACCTCAAGTACTTCAAGCACTTGATACCTCAAGTGCTGTAAGTACTTCGTACTTCAAGTAAGTACTTCGTACTTCAAGTACTTGGTACCTCTAGTACTTCAAGCACTTGGTACCTCAAGTACTGCAAGTACTTGGTACCTTAAATACTTCAAGTACTTGGTACTTCACGTATTTATGGTACTTGGTACTTGAAATACACGGGTACTCCAAATACTTACAATACTTTGTACTTGAAGTACTTTGAGGTACTTTGCCTAGCTCTGCTATATCCCATGAAAAAAAGGAACTGCTTTAAAATTATTTAATATATTCATAATATCTTGACCGATCGATCGATTCTCTGAAAGATTTTCTCCAACTCCAATATCAATGTTCTTTTGATAGTAACCAATTTATATACGAAGCTTCAACGATAGTCTAAAAATGGCACAAGCTGGAGTATCAACAAACATGCATATCGATCTTAAGTTCAATTTTTTATTCCATAACTTAAGAACCCAATATTCGATTGTATCCAAATTGAATAACGAACATTATTTAATGATAGTCTACTTGTGTACAGCCTTTATTCAGCCAGATTTCTCGAAAGTTGCATGAGTTATACTCTTAACAGACATTTTTTAAAAAATTCAAAATCCCATAAAATCCCAAAGTCTCGTTAAATCTTTATAAATAATATATGTCAGACCAAGCGGAGCTCTATACTTGCGAGTCCGATGTTATATAAGTTTACACACACGCACACATCCATGCGGATATTTTTTCTAAATGTATTTTTCTAACGTTTTGGCACATTTTAGACCACATTGGCATTGAAACCTGAAAAAAAAAAAACCACGAAAACAAATCTTCCTCCACGAGGAAGCTAATCCCGAAAAAAATATCGATTTTGGTTTTTTTCAATGACGTTTCAGAAATATCAGAGTGGTGTAGGCAGGATTAAATTTCGTATAGCATGTGAGAATGCTAATACGTAAATATTCGTATTCGATAAGAAGTGGGTAAATATTGTGACATGGCGTTACAAGACGTGCTCGAAATAGCCCGTCGAAGTCCGTCGCCACACGAAAAATCCCCATATGTACAGTAATTTTAAGAATAATATACGATAACACATTATAGAGTACGAAAAGTACAAGATATCATACCGAGCCGAAGTATATTACATACCAGCGTTCCTCCGTCGTCTCTCTCCCCCTTCCACTACCGCCGTCGTCCCATCTCACGCGCCCAAGAACTAGCCACAGCTGATCCCTATACTATGCCATTGACCCCCGTGTACCCTTTCCCCTTCCCCTCTGCCACACGTAACCCCTCACCATCGAACAGCCCCAGGATCGTCCCAGGATCGGAAAAAAACAACGTCATCGGAGACCCGGTCGACGGGCCAGGAAGATCATCATCGACATCGCCGTGGCCACAGGCAAGGATAAGAAAACAACAGTAAGGTGACGGCAGGTGAGGGAATTCACCACGTGATCAAGCAAACTCTCGATCAAAACGACGGGTTCGGGCGAGATCGTGGCCCTCACCTCAACCGTCACCAGGAACATCGTCTGGTACCCGTGAACTCCCTCGTTACGATTTATCCCGTGCGAAGCGAGGGATCGTGGTGTCAGAATTCATATCGAGAGGAAATGTCCCTGTGTGCCACCAATGGTCAATAACTGCCAAGAGAGAGGACCCTGGTCGTCGGCCGGGCTCAGCCATCAGCCGGAGAAATGGGAGTTGCGTCACGGGTTGTCGAAGGCAGCACCGCACGGGCCCTGGATAATCGATCCATCGTCCTGCGCAACGCGCTCATGACGTCAGCTCCCGATCACCCAATAATCCATCGATTATTTTAGATTCCCCCCTTGACCCAATTACCCATCGCGCATGTCCTTTACCCAAATTTCCTCCTTCCCCAGGTTTTCCGATCAGAGAGACGACGAAGAAGATCACTTCAACGAGAGCCCCCCAACAATCGAGTTGTATTATATCGAGCCATTAATTGTACTAAAATTTTTGCCAAGAATATTGTATTGTATGAGAGAGAAAGAGCGAAAGATCGAGATCCACGCCATCCCGAGAGGAAAAAGGATCCGAAATTTGAAGCGTACCGAGCGAGGACGTAATCCAGTTCCCGAGAACCTCAAGTGAGTTCGTTCCATCACCTTCTCTTTTATTTAATATTTGATTCGTGTACATTTGCTATTTTTTTAATTTAAGTAATTTTCGAAAGCACGTGCGCGCCATATTGGCCGCGTGCCTTATTCACCGTTGTGTTATATAATTTCGTGCGTGTGGCGACGTAGCGCGATCCCTTCCGATCGAGTTTTTTTTTGTTAGTAATTGCGTAATATTTTTCCGTGTTATATTTGAGTTCGATTAATATCGCGTTTGCCCGATAACCCGACACGGGTAATGATTAAGAGGCCTGCGAGCCGGTAAATTCACGTCCCTGAGATTTTCCTGATTAATGGGATTAGCCCTTTTTTCGTTTCTTTTTTTTTTTTCTTTTATTTATTTGCGATTATTCTTTTTTTGTATCGAGTCAGAGAATTGTCGTCATACTGACAGCTGGCGCCCAACAAAATTATTTAGCCAAGATAATGAATCTTTTTTTTTTGTATCTTCAACATATTATAATTTTCTTTTCATTTAATGAATTTTCATTTTTTTCCCTCTATTTCATCTGATTTTGATTTCTATTAATTCCCCGAGTTTTGCCCAAGATGCGAAGCCCGGGTTCGCCTGGTTATCGTCCGGCTGAAGTTAGAAAGGCCGTGACAATATATAAAATTTAATAACCAACACCAATGATTATGCGGTCGGTGTACGGCTTCGGCGGTCCATCGAGTTAAGCACCATTGTGTGCTGCCACTCTCGGATGGGTGACCGCTTAGCCGTGCACCGGCTGGTGCATCAACCAATGTAGTCCGGTCGAATTGAATATGAGTTCTATTCAACAGACCCACCAAATCGCCAATTTTTTTGTAGGTAGTTCGAACCCGATAGAACATATACTGTGAAAAGTGTGAGATCTTAGGTGTTGTTTTTTGGCCGCAAAAATTATTTGACAAACAAAAAGTCACTATTTTGATGTTATTATTTTTGGAATGAGATTTATCGAAAAAACGTTTCCTACAAAAAATGTGTGTCGTAATGAAATCTAAAAAATAACTAATCTAATAATCTAATAATAATCTGTTAAATAACAGTGCATGAAAATTTTCGTCAGAGATATATTTCCATCTGAGTAGGGGTGCAGTCGTCTTGGGCGCTTACGCGCTTTGAGCGCTCACGTTTACATGCACCGAATATTAGTTAAAAGCGCTGAAAGCATGTAAAGCGCCCAAGACGAATGCAGCCTAGATTCATTCGCATGTCATTATTCGATGTACGATACATTTAAATTATCATCAACTTGGGTCCTTTTTATTTTTAGTACCCAAATATGAGATTGTAAACGTGGAGGAGGTACCGAGTATGCGAAAAAGGGATACACAATTTATCAGACCGATACAAATCCGAGGACGCCATAGAAATATCCATTTGCCGCTCGAAACTGCCAACGGATTTCTCGCTGGTTATGAAACTCCAGTCACAATAGCCAACTGCTCGGAGGATGATATCGAATATACAGACGATCCAACTGTGAGACTACGATTTGATAAATTGTATACTAAAATTCAATATCGATTGGATTAGCCATTAATATCAATGTATTCGGATGACATTGATTTATGTATAATATTATTTAACCTGATAAGTTTATTATTCGAAATTCATTAATTAATTGACAGAACTGTTATTGAAAAAATAATTTAAAATATATTCGACGATTCGTCTGATCGATAAAGTTTTTTCTTTTTTTAAGATAATGCGAAAAGTGGGAACACTATTGAGGGATACTTCAACCGGAGCATCGTTAATCATGTCACAAAATCGCAATGGACGTTCCGTCTTTGTAAGCAGCTTGTAATGTTTTTTTTTGTATTTTTTTCTCTCGTACTCAATCCGCTTTTGTCGTGCAACAATTTTTCAGGATGGGATTATCGAATCGGAAAATTTGGTAATCCGATCTCTACCGGAAGAACTTTTCGATCCTTCCTCGAATGATTCCACTCATGTTATGTTCAAATCGATGAAACAACCATTCCAGCCATATTCACTGAACAATCGTGAGTCGTCCTCATTCCGCTTGATAATTTCCAAATGCACTTTTATTGTGAAAATGAATTAATTTTCGAAACGTCGATACAATAATTATTCTGCAAGTAATTAATGTTGCGATTTTTATACAATCATTCAAAGTTTTAAATAAAACTCAGCAACGATTGTCATTGTCGAGAAATACGGGAGTAGTTCCGGAAATAATTTATCCGGAATTATTGCTCGTCGTGGATGCCAGTAGCTACCGGTAAGTGATCCGTCATTCTTTTTCCGATATATCTACGATATTTCGGAGATTAAGCGATACCAAATTATTATAGTTTCATTTAATAACCATTAGAGAGATCGGATGATTTTTGACGTGTTTTATTTCGCAGGCTGCACAGCTCGGATGTAGTCCTTACGGTCAGATATACGCTGATTCTATGGAACTCCGCCAATATGAGATACGAGGGTGCTAGGAAACCAAGAATCAAACTCAACATAGCACGCATTATCGTAGCTACGGTGGGTAAAAATAAAAGTCATAACCTCCCAATTAAAGTACTTATATAGCCAGATGGCTCTTTCTTACCGTTAAGCAAAACAAAAGAAAAATCAGTAAAGGCAAAAAAATTATTGGGAAATATTCTTTCAAAATACATTGCGCAGCAGGCTTCCAATTCTGATTTAAAATTCTACTGGAATAACATATATATTAGGCCGGAGTGAAAAGGGTCCATTCTCGCGGATCGTATCGTATTAGCGCGGGAAAGTTGCGTCGTAGCATCACTAAAAAATGTGCCAAGCGAAAAAATTTACAATCAATATCGTCAGTTCCGGCAAACGCCTTGCAGTTTTTTTATTTTTTTGTTTACATAATCAAATGGAGAAAAAACCCAAAAAGTTCAGTTGGCACTAAAAAACTCGTAAAAATTCACCGGGTGGTTCGATTTCAGCCCCCCTGTGCTTTCTCAAAGCGAGAAGAAAGTTAGCTTTCATTTGACGTATTAAAATTTTGAATATCTTGCTTAGTTTCGGAGATACAAGCATTTGAAAAATAATTTTTTTCGTTGAAAAATCAGAAAATGACAAAAAAGCTTATTTTTCAAATTCATGCATCTCCGAAACTAAGCAAAAATATTTAAAATTTTAATACGTCAAATTAAAGCTACATATTCTTCTCACTTCGAGAAAGCGCAATGGGGCTGAAATCGAACCACTCCGGTAACTTTTTATGAATTTTTTAGTGCCAACTGGGTCTTTTTAAGTTTTCTCCCTATTTGAACCCCATATGTTAAATAATTCAATACTTTAAGGCCCGATTGCACCGCTTGCACTTAAGTTTAAGTGCAGCGGTGCTATCGGGCCTAAACAAGCAACTTAAAATTTTAGGTCTCACTTAAAGCTTAAGTGCAAGCGGTGCAATCGGGCCTAAGGCGTTTGCCGCAACAGAAGATATCGTTTTTAAATTTTTTCCTTTGGCACACTTTTTAGTGGTGCCAAGACGTAACTTTCCCCCCGCTTATTACGATACGATCCGCGAAAATTGACTTTCTTCTCTCCGCCCTAATATATAGCTTGATTCAACTATCCTCGCTCTTATTAAATATTATTTTATGTATAAACGTAGGATCCCAGAGCGACCCCGTACATCGAATACAGTAGAATACGTGATAATACAACGCAACGCGGTATGGTGGACGACAGTAAAGCATTATCTGAATCGGGGATGTATTTCTACAAGCAGGAAGATAGATTTCCGTCCGACAGTTACGACGCTATCATAATGATGACAGGGTAAAGAAATCCCGAAATTATTCGATTAAGGTCGTTCTACCACGATCGAGGACGGGGGGCATGCGTGAATCCCGAGGGTTCAACGACTGACTTTAGGTCTGTAAACCGTGGCTAACGCGTAACTCTGACTCATGATACCCGAAAAACGAGATGGTCAATCATTCTGAAATTTTCACACAATCTCCGGGTAGTGCCTCTCTTCCAATTTGTGGTATTTCGTTAAAATCTAAAGATCCATTCGAAATCCACAGGACAAAGCAGGACGTTAGCATATGCGTTCGGTGTGGGAGATACATGTAAAAAATTACTGTTTTCAATAGCAATTATCTCACACTTCGAATAGTCAGTCTCATTGAAGTTTTACATACTTCAAATAAGTTTGTAACTAATGAGCGTAGAAAATTTTGAGAAAATTTTAAAACCGAGTCAAAACCGTAGAGCTGCCTTATGAAGAAAAAAAGAAATTAATTTTTTTTAGCTTCCTTTTTCAGCACTGGAAATGCATTCTTCAACTGTATAGTTTCTTTATTCTCTATACAGATTCACATTGTATCCCTCACGTGGAAAGCTTGGTAATTAAATTATTTACAAAGTAGTATATTGTGCACATTTGTTCGTATCTTTACGGGAACGAATAACTATCAAGAAATACGAATTTCATGCTTTCTCAGGACTCGCATATGGTCGCTCGGCTTGCAATAAGATTCCTTCTAAAAAAAAAATTGAGGCAATTGCAATTTTCCGGGACGATGGTTTTTACATGTCTACGACACCAGCCCACGAATTGGGACATGTGTGAGTGTATGAATTATTCATTTAAACAATTAATAAAATATAATCAACAACAATAATAATAATAATAATAATAATAATAATAATATGTATGTATGTATTTCCAATGTACGGCGTCTTTTACCTTTTTATAATCCCCTCTCTTACATTTCCATCTCTCCTCTTTTGCTTCGATATAATATTACTCCTTTATGCTATTGAAAAACTAGTAGCTATTTAAAATCCCTGTGTTACCGAGTTTCGCAGTCTTATATAACATTCACTATTAGATTTAATTTAAGCTGAAGCATTTATTTCCTCTCTCCGCTCCCTTCCCTTTCTTTTTCGCCATTTCCTTCCCCTCTTCCGCCTCTATTCCCCTCTCTTCTTCCCTCTAATATTAACCCATTATTCACTTTTCATTTTTTCACTTTTTTCTTTTTTTTCCGTCTTCCTTCCCCTCTCCCTTCACTTCCCTCTTCCCTCTCCCTTCTCTCTTCCCTCTCATTCCATTTCCAACTCTCTCCTTCCACCCTGATTCTTCTATTTTCCACCCACACTTTACTGTTCCCTTTTACAATTTCCTCGCCCTCTCGCCGTCTCTCTTACAACATTCCACACATCTTTTACATATTCCTCACACACTCTACATCCCTCATCTCTCATTCCCGTTCCATTTCTACCATAACCTTTCACCTTCTCCCCCGCTCTTTTTCCCATCCACATCTTCTCTCCCTCTCATTGTCTCTCGCTCTCCTCGTTATTTCCACACTTACATTTCCAACCTTTAGCCTACCACCCCTCTTTATTTTCCACACTTGAATTTGCATTTACATTTACATTTCCGACCTTTCTTTCTTACTTCTCACCATCTTTTACCCCAACCATTTATATTCGTTCCTGTACCTCTTCTCAAACTTTTCCCTCTCCTCTTTTCGCATAACTTATTCCAATCTGCTTTTCTTTTGTTTGATCCCCCCCCCTTCCTTTTTTCCTTCGCTTCTCTTCCCTTTTCTCTATCCCCGGGCCGATGCCGTCGTCTCTCTTCCTTCTTCCTTCTTCACTCTTCTTCGCCGCGACGCCACTTCTTTCGTCGTCGCCGTCGCTCATCCATTCTCCTTCCAGCCGCCCTTATCCCTCTGCCCGTGTTGTTTCCGCTCCTTCTTCTCCTTTCCACCCGCTTTAATTCCCATTCGGTATGTAACCACGACTCTGGCTGTCCTTTCATCTCTCATTGAGGGTCTTTATAGTACCCGTCCTTATCATTCCTGGCCACTGCAGTGAACTGTCTTATCGACTGCTGCTGACATGTTACTTCTGCTCCTACCGGTGTTCGATCTCGCTGCCTGCCCATCCGGCCTGCCAGTCGCGTGCCACCGTTGCATTATTCCTTCCTTCTTCTTTCTTCCTCGATCATCTTTCCACCTTCTCCTTCGCTCTTCTTTCTTCCTTCATCTTCTTCCAGCTTTTTATTCGTTGTTGCGCCTTCACTCGTTCCTCCCTCTTCTTGGCTTTCTCTTTGCTTTCAGCCGACGTCTCTGTCTCGCATGTAGATTTCTACTCGCTCTCGCGCGTAAGCGACTCCCTCTCCCATTCTTCATCCGCTATCCGTCATTCTCAGATTTCGGGTCTTCCCTTGGCCTTGATACGCCGATTTCCGCTCGCGCCCCACGCCGTAACATTTTCCAATATAACCGTCTTTCTCTCCCTCTCTTCCTCCTTGGCACTAATGCACCGCTTTCCGAACTCTCACCCACGCGCTGTTGTACTCTCGCACACTCTAGCACACTGTCGCGCTCTCACTCTCTTCTCCCTCGGCACTAATACGCCGCTTTCCACAGCTTTACCCTCACAACGCTACACTTCTTTCTCGCGCCGGCTCTCGCTCGTACCTCATATTTATTTCCATTTCTCTTATGCTTCCATCCTCTCTTTCTTTTGGGTCGCTCCGTTGCCCATTCTCTCTCGGCTCGTGATTTCCCGAATATTTCCCCCTTCCCTTTTCCCTCGATGCCGAAGCCACGCTTCCCAGGCGCGCCAACTCGGGCTCTCGAATCTTCTTTATCTCCATCTCTTTCCAACTGTCTCTTCCTTCTTCCTCCTCTCTACACTGTCGCCCTCTGCCGGCCGTTCCTCCCTCTCCGCCTTCCGGTTGGTTACCCCTTCTCTCTCTCTCTGAACTCCGTGGTTCCCTTCTTTTCCGCCACGTTTTCAACTAACCTCCAAATTTCACACGGACCGTGTCTAGTCCTTTTATCACATTTAGTTGTGCGCTACCCTTTTTTCCAACACTTTCCACCGTATCCACCGTCCTCTTTCGTCACCAGGACCACTTTTGAGCAATATCACTACCGTTCAACCGCTTTTTTTCCAACTTTATTCCGCCCGCACTCGGATAAACGTCCGCACGCCCCGAGGCACCAACCGGAAGTCTAATAATAATAATAACAATGATCTTAATGACACTGTCAAAAATGAAAAGACATTTCGAAAATTGTTGAATACAGCGTTGGGACAAACATGGAAATTAGCATAGAAAGATAAAAAAAAGTGCATCATAGAGTTACGGTTGTTCGTTTAAAATACAATTTTTTGAGTTCGTACAAAAATCAGAACTAGCTCAGCAAGTTAATGTTAATATTGATGAAAAAATTTAGTAAGCATTACGGTAATAAGATCAATCATAAAATTATCAATTTTCACATATTTTACGAAATATAGCAATAATTATATTCGGTACATAGCAAATACGATGCAGTATAATATTCTTCATATTTACTTGGTATAGAAAAAAAAAACTAACAAGTTTTTTTTCTTATTTCTCTGTTTATTGCTACATACCTGACTTTTAAAATTTGGGATTGTTTGCCTAACGAAAGGTTGGGTGCTCTCCACGACAACTTGACAATCAACTGCTTGGCCAAAGACGGCTACATCATGGCTCCACGTACAGGATGGTCAATGAACAATTGGCAATTTTCTCCTTGCTCCATGCTTGCTATCAGAGACAGTGCCCGGTTACGTATACAAATGATAAATATATATTTTTGTTGATTAATGAATTCGTTGGACCAATTTTTTCTTCGTTTTTTTTTGTTTCGTTTTCATTTAAAATAGAAATAAAGAGTGCCTCAGCAACGTGCCAAAATACGCGGGACGTATTATGCCGACAACTACCGTAGACAAGTCTATGTCTCACGTCGAACAGTGTAGACTGGTGGGCGGAAGACCTTGTCTAGGGACGATAGACAGTTTTTGTCGTTCACTGGCTTGCTCGGGACCGAATGGCAGTTGCCTGACGTTTCGTGGATACACTCTGGCGGAAGGTACTCCCTGCGACGATGGAAAAAAGGTCTGTTCGATCGAATAAATTGTTAATTTTTTCTTTTAGTTTTTCTTCATTATTTTCTTTTAAAAAGAAATCAACAAAGTTGTCAATAAATTTAGGTGTGCATAAGAGGTGATTGCGTCAATGCATGAATCGGATAATGATATTGAAAGTACGATGGATAAAAACGGCTTATCAAACGGGCATACTAAAGGATATGTCTTTGAATTTTCCCGTGTGACTTTTTATTTTTTCATGTGAATCGATGAATTTTGTAATTAAAGTATTGAAATACTTATTTGTATCGCATATAACTATAAAGTGACGTATTTTGTCAAAAATATGACACTGCTGTTTTATTATTGTACTCTTTGCAAGATTAACTAAAATTGGAGCTCCCGATGATAATTCGATAGTTCCGAGTGTGTAAAATAAATGTAATAAAATCACAGGATTTACATTTTACATGCTACTCGCGATTTTTCAACAATGATTCGTTTTTCCTTGTGGCTGTCAGAACTACTTTACAATAGCTACTCTGTATTCTCATATAATTAGGGACAACGAAGATTGTGAAGAAAAAAAATGCAGAGATTGAAAAATGAAAAAAAGTAAAGAAACAAAAAACGTTTTTTAATCTGAATACCCGAAAAATATACGACATCACGTATATTTTATAGTTTTTTTTTCTCCTTATTGATAAAAACACTCGACGTGGAGTCAAAACTACGCGTGTATAGCGAGGATCGAATAATTAAGAAATGCATATAATACGAAATAAAATTCATCAACAAGATGGAGTACAAGTAATTTATGAAATACACTGAGAAAAAAATTTAATTCAAACAAGTGAATTCGACATTGATTCAATAGAATCTGTCATTCAATAGTGCCATCGAAATATTTGATCGTTGGAATACTATATAGTTTTGAAAAAATTTATTCAACTCAACAATATATATTTTCAAATTGCAATTATATGGTGTTCTTCATATCTTTCTATCGTTTGCCATAATATGAGTTTTCTTTGAAAGAATAGTAGAACATATCGATAAGAAAAATTTGAGCTTCAAGTCAAACATAAAATGAATTGTGCAAAATGCAGATTTATTTGGACAAATAGTTTATGGAATCTGTGTAATCATATATATACTTGAATCACTTCTCGACTTCTGTATACAGAATGTATGGAGAGTTACTGCGATGTATTTTATATTTGACAGAAGCTCATAATTAATCGAACAAACTGTTTTTTTAATTGAGTCAAATAAAAATTCTGTTAGTTAAAAGGTCGGTACAGTTAGTAAGATTACACGGGAAGTTAAATAAATCGTAAATGCGTTCTCCTGAAACGAATATGAAATTGTACAATACGAATATGTAATTGCTCCAATAGTATTTATAGTCGAAGAAGTCATGTGCGCCATTAAATCACTATCTGGCTTGCATGAATGTGAAGAATATGATGTTGCTACTATTCCTTTTACATTTGGGAAAAGTTCACAATCAATCGAATAGTACATTTATTTAATTGAGTGAGATCGAAATGTTGTTCGTTCAAAAGTCGGTACACTTAGTAAGATTACACGGGAAGTTGAATAAATCATAAATTCGTGCTCCTGAAACCGATATACGATTGGTTCAATTGCTTTTATAGTCGAAAAAATCGTGTGTACAATTAAATCACTTTCTGATTTACATGAATGCAAAGAATATGCTGTTGCTACTATTATTTGTACATTTAGGAAAAGTTCACAATTGATCGAATAGTTTACTTCCATCATTGAAAAAGGATAAAACCTACGGTCAATTGAACTGAATATTTGTCTACTTTGAATCAATATTTAATTCGGAGAAATTATTCGCTTACTTATTTCTTCTTCAAATATCATTGAATTGATTTTAATATTATAATGCATTAAAAATATATATTGTTCCTGGAAAAACATATTTATTTGCATCAAAGTATTTTTCTGTCATACAAAAATCATGTTTATTCCAAAAAACATCGATTTTAATTAAATAAAAAAAAAATACTGTTACTCCAGTTATATATTCAATTATGTGAAATGTATATTCGGTCCACACAAATAGACTTTTGCTTGAGATACAACAATCTTTTGCTGATTGAACAAATGTCTTGTTGTGTAGATTATTTTTAGAGTTATTTTAACTAAATATTCGATTGTTCGAAATGACGATACAGTTTTTATAGCAAAAGATTAATTCACCAGAAACAAATATTCGGATGCTGTAGTTGTTCTTACAATGGGTTATTCAATCATATATTCAATTCATCCGATTCATCCACCGTCATCCGGTATACCGGCACTGCGGCAAGCGTAGTAGTCCTTCTCCCAAGTGGTAGAGAATCGGGATCGCACTGTACCTACAAGAACCTATTTATTTGTTAACAATTATTTAAACAATGTTACCATATTATTTTGTTTCAATACTTACTTTCGTTGCGGAAATTGTGTTCCACTCGAAGAAATATCCGAAGAAAATTTGATGCTCCGACCTGGACTCGAACACGGGACCTTCTGACGACCAGTCGATTGCTCTGACCACTGAGCTATCTAGCTTGTTTCCCACGTTTATTCGAATCGTTCTCATATCTTGTAATTTTATATTAATTCATGAAGAAAAGAATATTTCATTGTTACAACGACACATTATTGATTCAAGCGTTTCCCCAAAAAAAAATGCCAGAACTTTTTTTTTAATTAAGAAAAAAAAACACTCCGTTCAAATGAATCAACCTTACTGCTGAATAAAATTGAGCAATTGCTTATTTTACTAAATGAACAGCATATTTCACTGAATTATTAGCACATTTTTTTGAATAAGTAGCATATTTCATTGGATGAACAACTTTTTTCACTTCGAAACATTCAAAATAATCGTGCTTTTAAAAACAATCACTGTATTGTTGAAGTAGGCATTCTACTCATTCCAGTCAAAAACACCGCCGTTAATTTATTAAAATAACTTGCAATCAAACCAGTGGTATTGAGTCAACATTTCTTCTAATGGTGTAACTACTTCTGTAATGAAGTTGATATTTTCCCGTGTTAACAGATCAAATAACCTTTTAATTCAAAACAATCGTTAATTGAATTAAGATAACGCACTAACATTGGAAAATTTAACTGATCATTGCAAATAAATATAGAGCCGATACAAAATGTAATTATCATCGATACAAACACTTTTTGTTTCATTCGACATTACCATTTAGTGACTCCAAACCTTTAACAAAAAATGATTCGATGATTTTTTAAAAAATGTGAACTTGTTTATTTCATTATCGTCATTATCGTTCATTGATATAAACAGATGAGTATACAAATTTAAAAAAAAGGACGAAAAAAAATGTCAAGTACCGAGGATCGATCTCGCTTTATCGGATATATACTAATCGAGCGCCCTACAATCTTCGCCATGAAATCGTTGAAATATTTGAATAGGTTTCTCATATTCAAATTGTAGCCACGCTTGGGGTTCAATTCGGCTTGACTTGTTCGATTGGTTTACTGCTTAATTTTATTCGGCTGAAAACGAATTGAAGAGGATAACATATAATAAACAATGCAATGGAATAAACGAGTCGATGGTGAACAAAATTTTTTTCAATCTTTCTTTGGGAAAGGCTTGAAGTCACTATAATTTGTAATATTGAGCGAAATAAAAAGTGTTCGTGTTAATTAAAATTATATTTGTTTTGGTTCCTATATTTAGTTGAAATTACCAGATAAATTTTTCAAAGCTAGTGAGTTATCTTAACTCAATTAATAATTGTTTTAACTTCAAATGTTATTTGATCTGTCAACATACGAAAGTATCTAACGGTAGCGGCTTTTTTGGTTCAATCATGCACAAGTGAGATTTGATATAGATATTATTTTGCACCAACTATATACGGATTACGAAATGAGATTTTCTCAAATCAATATTCATTCAAAACAATCCATTCGTATACAGAATTCAACTGCCTACATACAACAATAAAAAATAACTTTCGTTTAACTGCTTCATTTCTGTGTCAAAATCACATAATTACTCTGAACAACTCCGCTAATCAATTTGATCAGGAATTTGAATTTTTTCAATAAAGTGTTTATACTTTTATAGCAATAAAAAATGTGCTCGAACATAATCAACAGTCAAAGTTTTCAAATTAACGAAATAATGGATTAATCCGATGAAAATATTTTACTCGAGTCTAATAAAAGTCGCGATGCAATCTTACTGCAGCAATGTATTTAGTTCAATAAATTATAAGTATAGTCTTTCTAATAGAATATTAACTTCCATCGAGTAAGTAAATTCAAAACTAAATAATTTTTTTTAATTCCATATTTCGTTAATGTAATCGTATATCTAATTGAACTGCATACGTACAACAATAAAACATCACTTTCGTTCAACTGTTTCGTTTACTTGCCAAAATCACATAATCACTCTGAACAACTCCGCCAATCAATTTAATCAGGAATTTGAATTTTTTCAATAAAGTGTTTATACTTTTATAACAATAAAGAATGTGCTCAAACAGTCAATGGTCAAAGTTTTCAAAATAACGAAATAATGGATTAATCCGATGAAAATATTTACTTGAGTCTAACAAAAGTCGCGGTGCAATCTGACTGCAGCAATGTATTTAGTTCAATCATGTATAAGTAGTCTTTCTAATAGAATATTAACTTCCATCGAGTAAGTAGATTCAAGACTAAATAATTTTTTTTTAATTCAATATTTAGTTAATGTAATCGTATATTTAATTGAACTGCATACGTACAACAATAAAAAATCACTTTCGTTCAACTGTTTCGTTTACTTGCCAAAATCACAT
This sequence comes from Rhorus exstirpatorius, assembly GCA_963564615.1. Taxonomy (NCBI): domain Eukaryota; kingdom Metazoa; phylum Arthropoda; class Insecta; order Hymenoptera; family Ichneumonidae; genus Rhorus; species Rhorus exstirpatorius. Next base: position 11,635,753 of record OY751321.1, read on the forward strand.
AATTACTCTGAACAACTCTGCCAATCAATTTGATCAGGAATATTAATTTTCTCAATAAAGTATTTATACTTTTATAACAATAAAAAATGTGCTCGAACAGTCAATGGTTAAAGTTTTCAAATTAACGAAATAATGGATTAATCCGATGAAAATATTTACTTGAGTCTAACAAAAGTCGCGATGCAATCTGACTGCAGCCATGTATTTAGTTCAATCATGTAAAAGTAGTTTTTCTAATAGAATATTAACTTCCATCGAGTAAGTAGATTCAAGACTAAATAATTTTTTTTAAATTTCATATTTAGTTAATGTAATCGTATATCTAATTGGACTGCATACATACAATAATAAAAAATCACTTTCATTCAAATGCTTTGTTTATTTTCCAAAATCACATAATTACTCTGAACAACTCTGCCAATCAATTTGATCAGTAATTTGATTTTTTTCACTCAAAACTTTATACTTTTATAGCAATGAAACAAGTGTTTAAACAATCAATAGCTAAAGTTATCTAGTTAACAAAATGAATGATTAATCCGATAAAACCGTTACTTGGGACTAACAAAAGTCGCAATGAAATCTTACGGCAGCAATTTACTTAATTCAATCATCTCTACGTAGTCTTTCTAATAAAATATTAATTTACATTGAGTACGTAGATTCAAGATGAAATTATTTTTTTGGGAATAAAATATTGTTTGGGCTCAATCGCATATATTCTTCAGTCAATGAAATGTATAGTTCAACTAAATAAAAAAATCAAGATAATTATGCTTTTGAAAACAATGACAGTATTGTTGAACTAAGCATCTATTTACTTCAGCTGAAAACATTGCAGTTGAATTAATGAAATATATTCCAATAACATCAATTTTATTGAATCAACATTTTTTTTTTCTCAGTGTATGACGAATAACGTAAAAAATATAACGATATATCAAGGGAGCGCAGTGGCGCAGTGGGTGAGGCTCTGGGTTCACACGCAGCGGTTCGTGTTCTATCCCCACGGCTGGCACCAATGGAAATTTTTCTGTGTTTTTAATCTGCAATCCCGGTGGTTCAGAGCCCACCAAAACAAATGCCCAAAAAACACCTTTCTGCAATGGACGGGTGGTCGGGGTACGGCTCTGGAGGACTCCCGTAGCGGTTCTTATCGCTCGGAAGGTGGCCGCTTAGCCGTGCACTGACTTACCCACTGTATTGCAGCAAAGGAGGAATCTGCCTAGGGCACCTCGGGAGACCACGCTTGAGCTTACTCGCGCGGCCACCAGGGGGGACTAAGTAGGAGCCGACCTGTATCGACGAAAGGTTTTCTGCAGTTTCCCTCCGTCTACGGCGAATGCGATACAGGGGTAAAAGGGGAGGTGAAGCGACTGCAGCCATGGAACACAGAGGAAAGGCGAATAATGTCGGAGTGGAAGGAACTGGAGGTAGTATACGGTTATTGGTTTAGTCCGGGAGCCGGCTGCACAAAAGGTTCCCTGATCAGACGTACGGCCAAATTATATATGAATGAATAGGGAATATAGTAGTCGATAGGGTGCCAGACCTGATAAACCCTGTATCTTGACCGAAGAGTCGAAAAAAGGCCACTTCCGGTCAATTTTTTTTTGCTGAACTTCCCTGATACAACGTACGATTGAAACTAGTGCCAATCGATAGGGGGGGTCGAGTTCCTTAAGAAAAAACCCGGGTGCCATCCCCTACCCTGTCAGGGAGGACGGCAGCCACCCCTAAGTGTGACCCATTTACGTGCTTGACTTACCTCATCGAACGTACGATTTTTTTTTTTTTTTCTGAAGTTCGAACCTTCCTGAACACGAAAAAACCGAGGTGCTATGTCTGGCCTTGACCGAAAAGGCTTGCAGCCAGCTCTTATTAATTGTTAAATATGGCAAACCTTACGGTCATATTACATTTTAGTTTCCGGATCGAAAAAATTATATAATTTTGTATACCAAATACTCGTTTGTCATTAGAGAATATTGTAATCGATTACAGAAAATGTAGCAGCTAACACGGTAATGATTCAAACTGAAGTTTTTATCCCCTATCAGTTTCGATAAAAATCGTAGCGAGCCAAGCCTTATTTTATTTTATAGACAGAGAGAGAGGAATAAATGATATTCAAGTTAATGTCCCCATGTGTTCATAATATAAACATCCCTTGGTGCCGTTGATTAAGATCATGCGAAAGGCGATGAGGAAACTCCGCTGGCGTTAGTATTGTAGGAAATACTGTAACGTGTCGCACATTCGTCGCAAGTGCATCAAACTCGCGAATCGTCTGATTGAGAAACAATTTTTGTATTGGGCTGTTAATTTAACAGTTAGCACCGTGAAAAATCATGAAAATCGTCTGCAAACTCAATACTGGTGCCAGTGGAATTTTTGCAAACTATCTGCACAGCGAATCATCCACGATAACATATACACTTTACAATCAATGACATTTCTTCAGTTTTCGACGCACAGGAACGAACAAATATGCTCCTTTGGATAAGATCTTTATCCGTCTAGACCCTAACGGCTAGATTTCTTGGAATTAAACTGTACAATAAGTATTGCATGAATTTCTGTTTTAAGCCTCTCAGATTTTAGCCGAAAATGTACATTCCCATATTGAATTTTTACATTTTATAGCAATCATCATCTGGACAGAGATCTCCGGAATTACATGTTTAAATTTTAAATCGTTCCATTCCATAGTTAAGGATTGTGGCATTGATCCAAATCTTAACATGCACTCAGTTTTACCATCAGTGTCACTAAAACAGAGCTTTCACGTGCACTTAAGGTTCCAGCGGGGCTCCTAGCAGCCTAAATCGGTTGCCCAAATCTCTTAATACCAGCTGACATGGTATCGCGCCTTATCCAATTATCTAATTAAACGTGTAGAAATGCAGGACTCTAAATACCGAGTCCCGTTTCGTGGTGCTGACGTACCTAAAAAAATCATGAAAATCGTTTGAAAACTGAAAAGTCGACAAGGAAAGTCACGCACTTATGAAATAATGAGGAAGCAATATGCAAATTATCTAATTTGCATACGCTTGCTCTTCTTCGTCTCTTACAGCCCCTGTATGCTTCTCCATTACGATGTACACCTTTACTTGTGCATTAGTCTGATATGAAAATAAGCACGGTGAAATCCCCTCAATGACCATCCAGTGTCATCCGGATCGACTCATCGATATATTCCCAGTCCTGCAGACTGGTTCAAGCAATATTCTCTTATCTAAAGGGGGCCTGTTACCGAGAAGCAACAAAGTATCTACGTGCACTTTATATAAGGGAACGGAGGTACAGGCGCTCGGGTGTTTATGCCATATGTAAGCTCTCAAACGTTGACCGCATCGGCGTTTACGTATCGATGTACAAAGACATCGTCCCACGCAACTCAGCTTCGTACTATCACCCATATGATCCTCGAAGATAATAAAGAACTTGGAAGTAACTTAAGCGCGCGTTTTACGGCCATCGACGTTCTTTGATTCAGAGTTAGAGGTCATATCTCAGGATTCGATGTATAGGAATGCATCGACGCGACGCGTATACCTCTACGGTATCGACTTGTATGGTGTATCTCCGTACAGGGAAGAACACACGTAGAATAGGGATCAAGGAGCAATGACGTGGTCACCCTTATCGTAAAGAATCTACAAGTTAAATGAGCTTAGGATTTGTTTTTTTTCTCCTTCAAAACAGCATCACCAAAAAAAAAATCAAGTCTTACATGTATGAGGCCAGATTTGATTGATTGTAACTAGCAATTTCATCATCTAGAAGATTCATCGGAGCAACGATGTTAACCATTTTCGTAAGTCATCCAGAATGGGAAGAGATTTTCAGCGATAGTACAAATGAGCAATTTCAAGTCACAAAATCAGTTGATTATAATAACACAAATTCAGATCAGTATTTGGGAAAATCATCGTGGCAAGCCCTACTGTTTGTAATATCTACGAAAATATGTTACATTTGGATTTGTAATTTATGCATAGACCATAGGGACATACTTCTATTATGCCCCGCAAAAGAATCCCGGGTAACGACAGCGATCCCAACGTTTCATTGACCCAGATAGTAAATTAAGAATTGTTCATTTCCACTTGGAGATATCCAGATACGTTTGCAATGAATATATCGAGTCCTTTGAGCCTTAGCTTATTCATAAAATAAAAACGTTTGGTTTGTTACTGAAGTAGGAGAGAGTCGGGCAAATCGAACGATAAAATGTTGCGCTGCTCACCAGCAAGTGGATACCTCTTTCATTTTCAATATCCCAAAAACTACACTATAAAAATTCTGAAATTTTTACAGAAATTTAGGATAGATGCCTCGTAAACCTTATATATTTTTTAAGCTCCGCATTAGAATTTTCTTAGCAGATATCACTTATACATACTGCAAAATGGTCGGAAGTTCTTCAAAACAGTAATTAAATCTACGAAACACAAAATATCGACGTTTTTTTTTACTATAAAACCCTGCTGTGTACCCAAATTTTATAGGAAAGTAAGTAAAGGATTAATAGACATTCGATTTGCATGTTGGTAAATACAATTGTCAGATTTTTTTCAAAATATTCAAAATAATTCATGCTGTTGATGTATATATCATTTTGTGAAATATATTTCAGCACAAATGCTAGCAAAGACAAGCTCCATAACATCGCTCAGTAATATAAAATATCTGAGCTGATCACTTTGCCTCCCATGGCCACATTACCCTACTCTCTCTTATGCGTACAAGTTCTTCCTGTAAGTGGCCGCTATGCCTGGCTTATCGACTTTATATGTTACCAGAGATGAGCAGCAAATATAATAATATTCCCGATTACACCAACACGTCTCTTTGCGTTAAAACAGCATATATACACATCTTACTGACTATGGAGCATACTTAGCCCAAAGCTGATAAAAGCGGAATCATATTGTAACACGATGGTGGAAATCTGCGTTCGGTGAGCCACGTGATTCTTTCGATTGTCCCGTAATGGGAAAGCAGGCAAAGGATCAACGAAATAGCGGTTTTGTAGTTTGGCTAATTTATATCGTCCGGTATTTGAATATAGTTCAACATAGTGCTGGAATATGAGCCCGATTGCCTCTAGGTAAAAATACTCGATATCAAACGGCCCCAATTTTGCTTTATCGTTCACTGCAAAGGTAGTCTTAGATCTTCAGAAGCCGTTGAAGAAGCAGCTTTCAGGTCCAGAGCAAACTTACTCGGTGGACTGTATCTATAGCTATACCTCGAACAGCGTTGATTTCACGAATCTTTGCACGTACTCGGTCAACAGAAGCCCTCTGGTATATAAATTCCACGTTGCTGTAGATCGAGTAATAGCGAGTTCCCGGCGCACATCGGATAGCAAGTATGCGTATGCCTTTGTCGCGATTAAAGCGCGCGCATACGCTGTGCCCTGTGCTACATGTATGTTCGTGGAATACGAAGCCTCCGGGAAGCCAGAAGAAATTTAAGACGAGAAAGAATTCGAAAACGAAGCGGTTGAAGCGGAGAGTCATATATACATAGCGTTTGCAGACTCTACTGCATGATCTCCCGTAACTTTCTCGTTTCGATATTCCATCGTGGGATAATTATGGAAATGATTTTCGACCGTTATTAGGGGCGTGTGCAGCGATGAAGCAGCCAAAGCGTACTACAGTCCGACCTCCAAATAAGAAACCAAAAGCTCCCAAGGGGAAGAGTTTTTTCTAGAATTCGGATACCCCCACCAGGCGCGCGCTGCAAGCTCACTGCCTCTGTCTGTCTCTCTCACTCTTTTCCGCATGCGATCGAGCTCGGAGCTCGAGTCGTAGTGGGGGAAGTACTTGAGCGAGAAACTGGGGAAGGTTTCTTATTGCCGGGTTTTTTATCTGGAGGTCGAACTGTACACCCTGATGTACAATTTTCGTTCCTTCACCCGCGCATGAACACACGCTCGACGAAACTTCGCGACGGACACACTGAAAAATCTTAACCATATAACTCCGTGATTGCTGGCCCCCGTATGTCTCGTTTAGTATCAGCAACAGAGCTACGCGTTATTCTATGCGAGCCAGGAGCACGGTAATCTCACGGGTCTGTTGAATGATTCATTGCAATGAAATGTGATAGTCATGCGGAATGGAAATAAAGACAATGCGATTGCTGTGCGTGGAGATAAAATCGTAAGCCACTGCAAGAACGTAATTGCAATGAGAAAGAAAGTTTTGCGTATGCATGCCATGTCATAGGTATATTATTACTCGAAAGCATCAAACTCTATAACTCGCTTTCCCAGCTCGGTTGTATATGCGCATGAGCTTCTGATTACTGAACCTCCTTGAAAGCTGCCAATGTTCTGCAAGCGAGTGCAAGGGTTTAAAATTTTCTCGCAGAAAAATAGGGCGCACTTATAGTGTGACCCACACAATAGTCGTCCAAAATTGTAACTTTAAAATGCAGATCCACGCCAACGTGTTACAAAAACAAATGTTTGGTAATTTTCTTACTGATTCGATGATTAGACGGACTTTCGTAATCGCAATTATTAAAGTATAATTGAGGTAGCGTTTATTGGTGTTTTAGTGGAAACTACCCACACGGAACACGACATCCATTAGAGGTCCATACTAGATCCATAGATCTATGGGAGCTCCATATCTATTGCGGATGTCTTATCGACATCCATAGAGCATCCAAATATCCATGGTTTCTCATGGACATTGACTGGATATAATATGAACACCCATAGAGCATTCAAATATCCATGGTTTCTCATGGACATTGAGTGGATGTAATATGGATCTCCTCAAAATGGAATTCGATGGATATGGAAAATTCCACTTCAACAATTTTAATTTTGCTAAGATACATAAGCGCGCGGTCAACTTCAAAAATTGATGATATCTCTATGGTTTTATAACTGTTAATTAACAATTAACTTTCATACTTATAATTTCAAGACAGAAGCTTTTTCTGTTATATAATTATTGTTAAACTCAACGGCTAATTAACAGTTAAATTACATTTTCACTTAGTATCGCCATGTTGATCGACAGTCTTACAAGACTAAATAAAAATTTTGATGTTGAAACCACACGTGGTTCTCGAGAAATATATTTGTTAACTAACGTGATACGGGTAAATTAATTATATGAATATTAAATTTTTTGTATGCATCATCCTGTCGTATTCAGAATATGAAGATTTGAGTTATCAATTTTTGAACTTTAATGCCTGTAGTTTTTTTAAACTCAATTGTTAGTTAACAGTTGAATAAAATTTTCACTTGCACATAGTCTCACAACCCTATATAACAATTTTCATTTTTAAACTATACATGGATCTTGAGAAATGTAATTGTTAACTAAGGTCCACTAAACAAATTGATTGCATGGATATTATAATTTCCTAGATCATCCTGTCCTGTTCACACTTTCAATATTCCACATACATGATTTTTACAATTTCAATGCTTCTAGTTCTAGACGTGCATTGCACGTCTAATGGATGTCAATGCATCCGTGTGGGTATAAGTGTTTACAGTTTTGAATTTGAGTTATATAACAGTAGCCCTGTGCAAGGCTTTAAATTGCTGAAAAGTAATTTAAAGCGTCTCCACGGAAAATTGGCAACATTATAAGAGACGAAAAAATAATCTTCGACAAAAGGATGTTCTAAAAAGGATTCACCGTCCAGTTTTTCTAAATGGCTGTTCTCTCCCGCGCGCGCTACTTGTCCAGCAGGCCACGCGCGATATACGCGACCAAAAAAGAATAAATTACGGTCTCTGTCTTGCACAAATGGCAAAATATCTGTTATCCGTCCTTGTCAAACGATCGCATATAATTTTACAGACTCTAGAGCAAAACACTTTCGCATAATGTATAAACGAGAAAGAATGATTTATCGCTGAATGTTAATTGAATGAGTGGCACCTGGCAGTGAAGCATTATTAGCTTTGAGGTTAGAGCTCTCGCGGTTGATCGCGAAGAACCATGCAGTAGCAATTATAGCCAATTTATCATTTACAAAATATCACGTCACACGTAAGGCACACTCGACCTGAAAAACTGCACGATGGATACTTGCAAAATACACGAAACGATTATTAGATTGGTGTACGAGGTGAAACGATTATGCATCGTTATATAGGTATATAGAAGGAAAGGGATCTATGAATGTTCACGCGGTTCACGCGAAACCCATCGCCATATGTGCGCTTGTGCCTGACTTCAGACTATTTAATGTTTCGAGTAAATTCGCGCCAAACACAAATTTGCAAAGCGTTTGAACGGGACAAAAAGGGAGAAACGAACATTTCTAATGAAATTATTTGAAGACTTTCTTCACGAATAATAAACGCAAACACCTCACAAGCATATTTAGTGAAAACGCCGAATTATCTGTCCTGTATCTCGCACTTTTTTTTGTTCAACGTTCCTTATTATCCATAGGGTAATAAGTTAAGTTGTAATGTCCATATTAAATAGGGCAAATTAAGTTATAACTCGTATATGAAAAGTACCATAGAACGATCTACAGTTTTATAAACTAGATCCATCATTAATGTACTTAATGATAAAAAAAAGCGATGTGCTCAATAAAATGATAAAAATGATAAAAATGATGATAAAAAAAAGCAATGTGCTCAATGATAAAAAAAAGCGAGCAAAATCAAGGAGAGAGGCCAATCGTTTTTGTTTTTTTATCGTGTCTATTTTCCGTAAAAGCTCATGGTATATATATATATATGAAGTGTTGGACGCTGCTCTATCATCACAATTCATGCATAATTTATCGGAAGAAAAAAAAGTTGGTGAAAAATTGTTTTGACCCGAGGATGAGAGGGTCCAATCAACCGAGATGGCAAGCATGGGAGTTTGTTGCAGGTTTTAGCGCTGTTGTCTGTGTGTACAGCCCACGCCTTATGCTATTATGTTCATATACGTACGATGTATCTATTCTTGCAGCCACGATAGTGGTTGTCGACTATACACACACACACACGCACACACATATATATATATATGTCTCTATATATAAAGTGGATAGACCTTCCGGTATTCTGTGCGCGGGTGCAATCTGCATATTATTAAACCGTTACTAGTATTTACTGCTAGGCGTCGCCGTCGTTCAAACAAATAGTCATCAAAGATAATTTTATGGCGACAATCATGGATAATGACTGTGAAAAAAATTAAAACTATAAATCTGTTCGAATTGAGACCCGGAAATTCTGAGCCCTCTGATTTATGATCCATTGTAAAAATTGCAGAATTCAACATGATTGGTACTAGGGGGACACCGGATCGACAGGAATACCGGTTTCACGTTCGAATAATATCTCTACCGCGCTATATGGGGGTGAATTTTTTCGCAACAGACATCACCCACAGAGTACCACAAAGGTGCCATTTCATGGGCAGTGAGCAGCAGCAGCATTTTACTAACTTACCTGATAAACGCACTAGAATAATCTGTGGCAGTTTAGCAGCACAATGATGATATTGTGGTTTTGTATAAGCATAGGGCCGCCGCCCCTCTGCCCCGTGGGTCTCTCAAAATTCATGCAGAACCTTTTTAATTAATCAGTATGTCATTAATATGCATAAACTGTTTGGAATTTTCAAACTACAACTCCGTAATGCAGCGCAAACCTTGTGTTTTACATTATTTAATATAATTACTTATTTATTATTTGTTTGATCCAATAGAATTTTTTACGGCTCCTCTAAATATACAAATGCTTTTTCAAATACCGCCATCTAAATTAGTGCAAATTTATGTCATGCGTGAACCGAAGATGTCGAGTTGGCAGTCCTGGTCCTAACCCAACTCGACGTTAGCCGTTTCCACCGGGGTCTATTTCGGCACTTATCCTAAATTTCTATTAGGTTGAGTTTGCGTTGACTCGAGGTGTTTCCACTGCTATATAGAGCGTAGACGCTAAACCAACCCTAACCATTCTGAGCCTCGATATAGAAACAATATAGAAGCGGACACTGTGCTGATATTTCGGTGACTGTAGAATTTTCGGGACATCTCGATTTTGGCTTTTCCAAAAAGGACGAAAGACGCGGAAAAAAATGAAAGCTTTTTCCGCCAACGTCACCCAGAGTCACTAGTAACTATAATAACAGTGCCTGGGGGACACGGAGTCACGGCTCCGGAAGAAGAATGCAAAAGATGCTATAGCGAGGCCCCTAAGATGTATACAGGCATATACACGTCGGTTGGATAACAACATATTTAATATCTTCTGCGCGCGAATCATGCCGGTGTGGCCTTAAGGTCATTCCATTGATTGGCACGACCCGTGTGGAGACAACGACGATTCGAGATAGGTATAGTGTAACTTCTTGCCTTTCTACGAGCTTTCGATACCTAGCCTGTAACAAGAAGGTTTTTATTAACATTGGAGAATATGATGTCCATGCAGTGAACTATCGACATCCTCTTTCAGCGTAATATATCCTATAACTCTGTCTATACGTTATAATAATACCTTTTATTCGTGTATTGCCATCTTCGGATATACGGAGAGGATTTATTATGCCGTTAAGTACGTCGATCCACGTGTATACGTGATGAACTTTATTGCGAGAAAAAGAGAATAAAGAGATGCTGTATGCGATGAGCGGAAAAGAGAGGGATATATATATATATATGTGTGTGTGTGTGTGTGTGTGTGTACGCATTTGAATGAATATTATACAAGACCAGAACGATTCAAGGAGAAAAATCTTGTCAGGTTCTCAATCACCCGTCACTATATCGCGAGTCCTATAATTACTTCCGATTCACGCATCTCATGCCAGTACGATATTCGTCATTGTGACCTTGACTCAAGCTGGCGGAACTCACTTTTGGTCATACACGCGATCGCTCAAAATAGCTCCGAGAACATAACCTTCCTGAACGTTGTTTACTTCGCCCATGTAGGGAAACAAAGGAATTTCCTTAACCAAAAGAAGGGTACAAACACCTTTTCCAAAATCCTATATAAAGCTCGATACGAAAATCTTGGTATGCTTCATAGATTTTGAGCTGCTAATTACGAAAATTTTGGTAACTTGCCGAAAAAAGTCATTGTTATATACAAAGTAAATGTTCATAAGCGTATAATTTGATAATGGCTCGTCTAATGACATTTTAACAAGAGATATTTTTTGTAGACCGTAAAATTATCTGTAAAAAAGTTTTTATGCATGTGCTTCATAAAAAGAACCGATTTCGCGATACCACAAAACGAAGCGATCGAAACAATCGAATGACCGCGGTGATGAGAAAACTGTCGATTTTGTTCGAATAGGCCGGTCGTAGGTGGAAAATTTTTAGGACTTAAATTTTTTAGAATTTTGTGCTCTACAAAAAAAGCCCTTTGAGAAATTATCGTCGGAACAAAGATTAAGTAGTTACACACACTAGAATCGTACACTGTGTATTCTTTTCAGGGGTGTTGGATTAACGAATAATTGACATGAGATTTTCTCGGAAATGACCATGTCTACGAATAATGCGTATAGAAATTTTTTTGTGAAGAATTTCATGCTCTGCAATAAAATATTTATTGAAAAATATTTTTTTGTCACCCATTATTGAGTTAAAGCCTCATGAACATTTATTCTCATTTTAATAATCAATGTAGCACAAGGCTTAAAATTTTTTAGCGCGTCACATACAACCACACAAGTCCATCCAGACACATTTTTTTAAATATAATTTTCTGACTCTCTGCAAAATTTTATATTCTCCTTAGTAAATTTATGAGAATTAGGGAAAACACCATTTCCCATAATCATTGAAAACTTAAAAAGCCCCGAGGTACTGTGGCAAAATCGAGAATTGAACCGTTGAAATTTTTTTTTTTACTATAGGACCAACTGGATATTGTTTTTATGACCCTAAACTATTGTTTAAGCAAAAAAAAATCGAATTTTCCAAAATCCTAGAGTGGTCCCTTAAGTAAATATAGTTTTCGAGATACATCCATTTAAATTGTATGCACAGACGCTCACGTATATCCGGATAATTTTCTCTAAATGTAATTTTACAACATTTTGGAAAATTTAGAGCGATCGTAATCATCTCTAAAGGATCATACACATTTTATAAAAATTCATAATGTAGATTGTGCGCCTACAAATGTATTTTATGAAATAAATCGAAAGTACTTTATCGAGGATGTCACCGCTGTGCCCATTTTGTCTTTTTGTCCAATGCTTTTCGTCTTACGGTCGGGCGTAATTAATTCCTGGAGTCGTAATGTCGTCAGTCTCGAGCTTGATGGGCAAGCGGCTGACGTCGGACATGGAAACCATAAAGTTGCGCGACATGCATTTACTGGAAAAAATGTAGTCTTGCGTTGACTTGTATACTCCTTTGTGAGAAAAGCTACTGAGGACAGCCTGGACATTGGAACAGTCGCTGGAAAAACCGTACAAATTTTTCTCTCGCGTGTCCTCAGATTTGACCATGGGTCCCTAAGGTATAATCACGTTGGATCCATTTTAACGTTCGTATATTAGCCTCATACTCGACGCGGATGCGACCATATTAATTTCCAAGTTTTTACGCATTTAATTATAATATTGGGCGTCGTATTCGTATCCAACGGTTCAGCGATCCATGGTTCGGCTCATCCGGCGGCGATGAGCATTCTGCAAAAGCAAACAATTCTACGACCCGAGCTTTGCGCCATATTGCTCTGCAGAAGCGCGGTGAAGAGCATAATTCTCCGTTTGGTTTCTGTCAGATTTACAAGCAAATATATGTGCGGCACGATGCCCGGTCTTATTCTTATAGATCCACCCATTATGCAGAAACACACGTAATTTTCCAAGTCTTCTTTCAGCTGGATAATCGTGCAGCGTTTAATTGCGGGGAAAAACAAAAACAAAAACGTGATTCGTATACACGACATTTTCGGGGGAAAGAGTGGAGCTTCTGTTTTATGAAAAACGGTGGAAAATATTTTTTAAATATATTGTTAAATACCAAAGTACTTACGACAAAATGATCCTCGCAACAAAAATAATTCCATTTTGATGGTTGATCGGGACGCCGGGCTATCCGGAACCATAATCTTCTCGTCGCTTTATCATGTGCAACTGTTACAAACACTTTACCGGATGTGGTCCTCGTTATATTTTTACACGTAGGCATGAGACACGATCTATAACCACCGAAAACGCTCTTTTTCATTTCTAGCATTGTGCATATGCAGCTCGTTTTAAAAAATTATCCAAAAATACCGCGTTTATATCAATCGTTATATAACTGTCGAAGTTTAGCAACACCATTATGAAATCACAATCAAGTTCGTGTAATGTCGAGTAGGTATTCCTCGTGCGTTTAGTTCATATTTCATTAGAGGGCGTTGTCTCAAATCAGTTTTTGTGAAAATAACGTAATAATTTATTCACGAATTAAGGATATATACGTATGAGTTAAATCATTTACGATAATTTTTTAGTTGAAAGTGCTGGAAGGTATATTGAGAGCTTTTTAATGTCACGTGAAAGGCGATGGGAAACTCCAATGGCGCCGGTATATGGTTGGAAATATTGAAATTTGTGAAACGTTCGAGGCAAGTGCATCAAACTCTAGATTTTTTTTTAGAATTGGGTTCCTCATTTAAAAGTTGGCACGTCGAAAACTCATGAAAATCATCTGAAAACTGAAAACTGGGCAGGGAAAGTCACGTGCTTGAATAGTCTTGAATGTAGCGCTGTGCAGTGGAATATTTATGAACTACCTGCACAGCAAATTTTCCACGTTAACATGTAAATTTTTAAATCGATGCCATTCCTGTAATTTTCTACGTACAGGTCCAAAAAATGCTCGATGGGTTGGGTTTTCATCCGTCTAGAGCCTATTGGACAAATTTTTTAGAATTAAGCTATGCACTAATTGTGGGGCCACATCATTTTGACGAAAGTTCAATATGCCGAATCGTTATTTCGCCGAAAGTTATATTCACGAACGTAATTTTTACGAAACGTACCAACGAATCGTTGGTTGCCGAAAATCACATTTGCGAATGTCATATTTTCGAAACGTTATTTGGCCGAATCGTTGTTCGAACGAAAGTCACATTAACGAAAGTCATTTTTGCGAATCGTTTTTTCGTCGAACGTTATTTTTTCGAAATGTCATTTTGCCGAATCGTCATTCTGCCGAAAATTTTTTTTTCGAAATTATATTCCACCGTTAGTCATTTTTTTTAAACATAATTTTTTACTAATTTAAATTAAAATTGAAAATATATGTTAATTATTTTGACTTATTGTTTATTGTGTGCTGGTCGAACGGGGTAATGAGTGGTGACGATCCAAGACGACGAGAAAAAGAATCAAGTGTGCCGCCCGTGGATTCGAACCCGGGACTCTTCGACTTGCAAGCGGGAGCGCTAACCACTGCGCTACGGCCACCGATTAATCTCTCTCATTTGTGTCGTCTACTTGGATGTAATGCGGGATCGTCACAATTGACGATCGTATATAGTATCTTCGAGATTTTGTTCACGATTGTTCATCGTTAAAACAACTCTTCGATCTTATAGTCGGTGGATAAACGTTTCGAAAAAATTATTTTCAGCAGAATGACGGTTCGGCAAAATGACATTCGCCAAAATGACATTTCGAAAAAATGATTTTCGGCAGAATGATGATTCGGTAAAATGATATTCGACAAAATGACATTTCGAAGAAATGTCGATCGGCGAAAAAACGATTCGCGCAAAAAGGACTTTCGTTAATGTGTATGACTTTCGTTCGAAAAACGATTCGAATATAACTTTCGGCGAAAGAACGATTCGGCATGTTGAACTTTCGTCAAAATGATGTGTCCCTACTAATTGTTACATCCATTTCTGTTTTGGACCTCTCGAATTTTAGCCGAAAATGTATACATGTCTATGTTGAATTTTTACACTTTCTAGCCTTTAGATTCGATGTAGAGGTCATAGAGGTGACATGTGCAGAAAGTAAAGTTCGGACTGAAAAAAAATGTTCTTCCCGACTACTTTCAAGAGAGAAAAAAAACTGTTTTATGATGGCACATATATGTGACATGTAAACAATTAAAAATCGACAAATGCCCGCATATTTTGAGAGTAATAGTGAGTTAAATGCTCTACCGAAAAAAAAAATCAATACGACCACATACCCCACATGCCCCTTCGAAAATTTAGATAGAAACATCCGGTATGAAAGCAAAAAGTTTTTTCTTCGTGGTTGAACAATCTCTGGCGGCTTTTTGCCCGCTATATAGCTTGAGAGGGATGTCAATTTTTTTTTTCACGCATATTTAAATGTAGGCAGGTGCGAATTTACGATCGTGACGTATACACACCGCAACGAGAGAAAACTTCGTAACACACAGAGTTGCCTCTTCGGGCAGAATATAAAACGCCATACAGGCGCGTACCTTTCACTCTCTCATGAAACCACAGACGCTGAATAAAATATTCAAGGTCCAGAAAATATTACAGAGAATTTTCTGCTAATTTGATTAACGGCCCACCGTGCGGCCATCATGGAACTTATCTATTTCTTCTTGTTCCTTCTAAAGACCTGACTGAGGAAGAACGGGCGTTAAGCGCTTGTCTCGTATACTAATTTTATAATGGTGCATAACTATTTTTACCAACAATGAGGATTACTCGCACCCTTCAACCGATTATCCACAATAATTTTCCTTTGTAGCAAAAATTTGTAAAAATAGATAAAGATTGTCGAAAAAAAATACAAAAATATGGACGAAAGGTCAGAGTAGTTGGGGCATCGCTAGGCTTATTGGCAGCTCGGTATCTCGAGCCTCGAAAGTGGAAAATGCATAAAACATCACAGTTGTATATATACGAGCGGTACATGAACGGGCACGAGTGGCCTCGTGTGTCTATTAAATTAACCATGGCATAGGTAAATTCTGCAATTATAAGTCCGCGATATTACGTATTGAAAGAGAGAGAGAGAGAGAGAGAGAGAGAGAGAAAGCTGCGCGTATTCTCATGATAAAATTATCATAATGCAGGATCGGGCGCGTGATATTTCTCGCACTTAAAAATGTTAGTTAATAAATGAATCCGGTCGATCTTACCGAGGGATTAAAGAAACAAGAAAAAAAAAAAGATCTCGCTCTCCCCCAATCGTTGGCGTGAATATATCTCATACGTACACCGATGTATGTATATATGGATATCTGTACACACACCAATGGTTAATTACAACTCCACGGGCGTCCATTTTAATTATCCGGGTGATATCGCGAATCCCGAGGGCATTTACCGTCAGGGAGACTTGTCCTCGTAAATACACTATGGGGGATTCTCTGTTATCGTGCCTACGGCATAATAATGCAGCAAGAATATGGCATGTTGAGCTCTCTCAGATCTTTCTATATCTGCGAATATAGAACCGCACAGCAACGCACAACGGGTAAATTCATTTGTCGAATATTTCTTGAAGTAACGCGCGCTTGGCGATTCCACACAAGCTCCCGCCGAAGCATTTGCACTGCACCAGGAACGAGAATAGAGTATATGACTTCCTCGTCGGGTTTTTGTTCCAAGATGGGAGGGACTCTCGTCTTTTTGTACACTCGGTATACTGTACATTATCCGTAAGAGCGTGAATTTCGTATATGCGGAATATCGTAAGATAATGGACGAAGATGCTTGAGAGATCGCAGGAATATCCGGAGCGCACGGAGACGGGCTTGATGAGGGGCTTTTTCTCTCGTACTCTCACGTGAATTAAAAATTCTTCAGTGCAATTATCCTCGTAATTATTATTGCGCCAACTCTGCCCTGGGAAATTAAATGGAATTCGGGACGAGAAAGAAGAGAGCTCATCTCTTACTCGATTTACACTCGGTGCGAGGTGTTGTTTATGTGTATATACACATAAACAACACCTCGCACCGATATATATAATATATCTACGAATCTACCTGTATAAGCTATAGAGTTTCATACGGTTTGGGCGCACTACTGACCAACCCAAATAAACCCAAACAGTTATCCATTTCAGAATAGACACCCTTTATATAGGAATGCACAAAAAGCCCGAACCCAAACAAACCTAAACAGAATCATTTTTTTAAATTAGATATCCTTTATGCAGGGATGCTCTAAAAACCCATCTCAAATAACCCCAACTATCCTTTATTAATTGAACATCCTTTATCGACCTCCAATTCTTGTATACGAAGAGCATTGCTCGTAGTAGTGGCTGAAACGAGTGAGGTGAAGTGGGTCGGTGAAGGTATACGACAGTAGTGTTTAGGGTTAAATATTTCGGATAATCAAATAATTATGATATGCACTGAACGGATTAATTTGTCGATACAAGGAAATTTGTTGTTGGATGCCCGTAAAAAGATGGCTAAATATTTAGTTACACTTGATCATTTCGTGTATTGGCATGGATATTTTTCATGTGATTCAATTAAATATATGTATGATCTGACCTTTTTTTTTATTCAGTTCAAAGTGGTTGTATTGTTCCACGTGAAACCAAAAAAACTCTTCGTTTAAATTAATTTTTTTTAATCAGAAAAAGGATAATGATTTACTTAAAATTTTTTGACTTTTCGAATTTTTCATAAATTCCTGAACGCCTTCCTTTCAAATCTCAACCAGAATTATTGATTCTTTTTATCAACGCCTTATTACGGGCTAATTTTCGTTGGATTTCAATACCGATTGATCGTATGGTGCATCTTTACGAAAAAAGGCCGCGGGAATGATTTTTAAAATTTTTCATAAATTTCTGCCCGGCTGAATTACAGGTTTCCCTTCAAGGTATAGTTCTATCGCATAGCGATTTACCGTTTAGATTTCGATAAAAATTGGTGTACGGTTTGATGGCGATCGAAAGATGACTCAGTTACATTTTTATGAAGTTAGGTTAGTCAGGTGGAAATTAAAAAAAGTTATTAGAGTTTTTATTTATATTTAACATGCTGTCATATGGAAATCCACGCTTTCGACAGATTCAATTACAAAGTTAACAGAAACTACCGTTGATACGATGAAACTTTATGAGATATAAGTAGAATGTTTGAAGAACATTTTGCATGTTTGAAAATATTAATTGATAGCCTATAAGTGCATAAATAAATAAAGTTATGCCACACTTAATTGACCGCCGACCAATATATTTA
This sequence comes from Rhorus exstirpatorius, assembly GCA_963564615.1. Taxonomy (NCBI): domain Eukaryota; kingdom Metazoa; phylum Arthropoda; class Insecta; order Hymenoptera; family Ichneumonidae; genus Rhorus; species Rhorus exstirpatorius. The sequence continues at coordinate 11,653,921 of OY751321.1, forward strand.
TCAGATGTGGCAACGCCTTAGGTTAGCGCGAAATTTAAAATATGACTCGCTCGATAGATCATCCATGCCCGAGGATTTCTCAACGTTCTGAGTGCAATTGTACATTTGATGTCTGGGAGAAAATAATCAATTATTGAATGTAATAAATAATATTACTTTTAAAAAGTTTGAATAACGCATAAAAACTACGCTGAGAGAACCATGCGCCGGAGACCGTTGTGCAACGTTGCAAGATCAATGTACCGAGTTAGTCAAACTCAACAGCGCTCGAGCTTGACTAGTTACGTAGCGATAGAACTCCCTTAAGTCTCAAGCAGAATTTCGATTTTTTTTTCTACTCATTCTCTCGGGCTAATTTTTATTGGATTCCAGTGTCGATCGACTGTATAGTACAGCTCATCGAAAAAAAAAACCGCCTCGGGAACGATTTTTAGAATTTTTATAAATTCCTGACCGCCTGAACCATTGGTGTTTCCCTTTGCATCTCAGCCAGAAATTTTAGATTCTTTTTCTTTTCATTTCATTAGCGTGTAAATTTGTAGATTCTGTTCATTCGTACCATCGTATCATTGTTTCGACGTACAAATCAATGAAACGTAATCGTATGGTCAATATATTATGTTGTCTATACAAGCATAATTCGCTTATTTTACTGATATGACGGCATTCCTCTACTTCGAATGACGAAAAGTATTCCTATTCCTCAAAGTGTATTTGCTTATACCGACCATTATTAAGGCCGATTGAAAAATAAGTGCCAGTTCGTTTAATTTAAAAAGGTAATTAAATAAATATTTCACGACTTTCTAGCTGCCCTGATGGTGATGACACAACCGTTAAGTGAGAGTAACAAAATTGTCGGCAGTCTTGACTAAATATCGTGTTATGTGTATAAAAGAATGTATATTTAGTTGTCGCGAACATATTTTACGTTTATTTGTCGCGATCCAATGCTTCACATAAATGAACATAGCAAAATGTTCCGAATAAATTCAATTTTTCGCGGATCAAAGATATACTGTGAGAAACAGGTTTGGTCCTATTAACCCTAGAATGGTACACTGGGGTACGTTTGTACCCCGCGGTGATGTCAAATCTTCCGCCAAAGCAAATATAGTTCGGAATTAAGCCGGGAACCAAATCAAAATTAACACACTTTTTGAATTTTCCAAAATTTTTAAAAGGCACGATCGTTTTCCTCATTCAAAAACAAATAAAATCAAAAAACAAAAAGAAAAATTTCCCCATTTATAACAATGATAATCGTGATCGAACACACGGGGTACGTTTGTGCCCAAGTGTATAAGTTGGGCGGTAAAAAAAAAATGAGTTTACCATTCTGCTAGGGTTAATTACACATCTGCGATCACGGGATGTTTGTTTCAATTAACCGTCACAGGATTGAATTGTAAAATATGTTTTTATCCCTTGTGTAAAAATTTTAATAGTAACTATTGAAAAAAAACTATTATAAGAACTAATGATAAAAACTATTGAAACGATAAAAGGTTTTTTTTGACACTACTGGTAATACAGCAACTATTGGAATGCAATATTCACTATCGAGAACTAAATAGTTGAGCTCAGTAAATAGTTACTATTGCAGTAGCAACTTCACTAGTTACTAATGCAGTAGTATTGTAGTAAAATAATAGTAGTAGTAAAATTAAAAAAAAAAATTACTTTCCCTTTGATATTCATCGCTTACCATATTTCGTTGTTTGCGTTGCTCCTCCAATTCTATTCCTTTGAATAAAATTCTCTGCCTAGACCCTAGGATCGAACCAACCTACCTAACTACCTACCTACCTGTCTAGACCTAATAACACCGCACGCACGCTACCTATTACGCTACCGACGACTTGTGAATTTTTCGTCAGTAAATGCAATATTATAGTTATCAAGCATGAAATTAAAAGAAGAATCGATGCTTCATGATAAGCTACCTGCGCGGAACTCTTTCCAGTCGAATTTGCAGAGATATATATCTGGCAGTGCGAAGAGTATATGTGTATACATGTATATATCTCTTTACATTATTAGGTATCTCGCCGCCACCGCCGCCGATGCCAGCACGCGTGTACAAGAATCGAGTGACTCCTCATAAGTTACGTCCAGAGCCCCCATAAGCTAGAACTCCATAATATAAGGCCCTATAAGTTGAGACCCTATAGTTGAGACCCCATAAGTTAAGCCTCCATAAGTTAAGACCCCATAATTTAAGACCTAATAAATTAAGACCCTACGAATTAAGACCTTATAACTGAAAAACCCATAAGTTGAGACCCCTCATAACTTAAGTCTCGAGGGGTACAGGTAGAGGGGGAGGGGGGCTTGAGCTTATGCATATTATATTGTTACGATTTTGCCGCAATGAATCCTGCTGACATCGAACAATCCCAACCGGGTGAAATAAAGGATACAATATTTTGTTGTAGGGCGGATATATATCGTCTAATATTTAATCGTCCAATATTTAATTTTCAAAAATACATATTCAGCGGTGGCCCGAGATCTTCGGCCTCACTACGTGTCCTATTTTAGTGTCCGATCAAAGTACAAAATAAGTAGGTACAGGTCTGAATTCAGGACGAAGACGAATGCCGATTTTTGGTAAAATAAACAATGTGAAAGACCCGGCGCAATCTCTAAGTATGTTTGTTTCCTCAATGAAAATTGGTGGAACTTTGGTCATAAAAAGCCTATTACTCGATCAAGAGTGAAGACAAAAAATATGTACAAGGAGAAAACAAAAAATATGTACGAGGGATCTCTGTATTTGGTAAAAAAAAAAAAAAAAAATGAAAGTAAATTATAGACGAGAGTCTAATCATTATTTCCCGACCAAAAATATGCCAAAAAAAGGTTTCGCTTGTTGTGAAATGTTCTATGTATCATTGTTTTGCCATCACCATAAAAGATCATTTTTATACCCTCATCGTCCTTTCCCCGAAGTTCATATAATATGCATACTTATTTGCAAGCCTCGCTGGCTCTTCGTGTCCCGAGACTTGCGGACACTCGATTACTCTCGTGATTTGTAATTTGTTTTTTGTTTTCTTTCTCAAAATGCATTGCATACCCGAGACTCGGGTAAGTATATTTGCTGCTTATTCTCGCTCTCAAAAATCCAGTTAGTCTGGTTTTCCTATGACACACGACCCGCCCACGCTTCTCATCCGCATATCCTGCGAACGATGTTACATGGAAAGAAAACACACCCTTTTGATGTTAACTTTTAGTTCACATGTGGTATCTAATTTGTGCATTATGCAACTAATTTACTGTACGCAGCTGTCCCCTTTCTGATAATAATGACTTATTTCGAATTCTGGATCAGTATTTTTTTAAATTTTAAATAGGGTAGTCTTGCAGAGCAATTAATATAAATATATATATATATATATCTATAACTATTATTATTAATTTTTCTATCGTATATGTCGCCATTTCATTCTAGACCCCCCCCCCCCCCCCCCCTCCAAGTGCGTTGTTTGCAGCAGCTCTTTCCTAATGCACTACTTTATCGCATTGGTATAAGGGCATAGGGAAAGTGCGAAAGTGTATTGTCACCAGAAACCCAACAATGAAACTGCCTCCCGTTCGGTAGTCAGCACGCAAGCCAGAGCATGTTTAAGCGACCGCCCACCCCAGTACTAACCAATACCAATACGAATTAACTCGGAAGATCTGTCAATCAATTATTACGGTTATATTAATCCCCATTTGTAATTCCAGCCACTAAGGTAGTTGATACAAGTTTCAAAAGTAGCACACCTTGGACTGAAAATTTGTAGTTTTCATTGCACTGGTTGGTGTGACCACTCCATTTTTTCTGATGGACTCATCCAACTTCGAAGGCACTGGCCTTTACTGTACTGTACGTGGGCATTTGAAAGTTTACCCTAAATTAAGAATATCTCAACTTATTGGGGCGAGCAAAATTGCGCACAAACGAGAACTGATGGACGTATAAATGTGCCGTAAACAAATAGCAATCTATTGACTGCGTTTCTGTCGCCAAAGGAAGGGTCTATTATTCTCCGAACTCTCGGTTGTATCCAAACTTCGCGAGCTAAGTACGACGAAACTTCCTTTTCCTCTGTAGGAATAGATGAAGTGCGGTGAATGCAGCTCCCCTTTGTGTTCAAAGGCAAATCGGGTGTAGCATTCTCTAAGGGGAAGCGATACCGGGGTCTGATATACATATAACACGCCACTACTTTATGGCTCCAGAAAGTTATTAACATTCTTTCCACGCTTATTTCTCTCTCTCTCTCTCTCTCTTTCTCTCTCTCTCTCTCTCTCTTTCTCCCTCTCTCTCTCTCAATCTCTATCTATCTTTCTCGTCACCCCTCTACTCTTATAAGTCGAGCCGTAGACGGCAGTTCTATTTCATTGATAGTGATGATTCACACACCGAGATAAGTAATATCGCACCCCTCGTAATTAGAGATCAGCTGGAGGGAGAATGCAAATTCGTCATTGCATTGGCCGCAAGAATTTTCTACATGCATTTACCGCGACTCCTATCTTTTATCGTCGATAATTTATGCGGATATTAACCGCCCGAGTTCTACAAAACGTCGATCCACCAGAAGATCACGATGCTCAGCGTATAGGAGCTCTTGAAGAGAATAACTTGACGTCGACGGGAGAGAAGGGTATCGGAGCGCGAATGCGTAATTAGCGTCGATAATAACTTCGCTGTATACTTACTAATTAATTATATTGCAAGAGTGATAGAGAGAGCATGAGAAAAGAAGGAGAGGGTCTTTCGCGAAACTGTCGATTGCACTTAATCGAAATTAATTGCAACGACTCAATATTATAGATTTCTTCTCGGGCTTCTTTGATGACTATACTTGTAGTCTTCCGTAGACCTTTTTGTCTGAATACACCTCGCGTGGGGGCCTGGTTTTCATGTAGAGAGGGTTAAAGGGACAACACACGCTGCAAGGCATTGTTGGAAATTCGTAACGGTACGAGTATAGATTAACTTCACGAAACGTGACGAAGGAAAAGGTGAGAAAAGGGATAGAGGGGTGAAAAAAAAAGTGCAAGAAAGCCGGAGGTACAAATATAATGCCGTTTTCGCATCCCCACGATGATGTATACCTCTTGCCGATGTGTTTCATCCCGTATCATTTATATATATGCATAATATTCCTTCGTATCAAGTACTACATATAGATACACTACGACCTCGATTTAAAGAACAACAGTGAAATCCTCACCGCATCGCACTTGCTTGAGGCGAGGTTGAGCACTTTACTCTGCGCAGCTGACCTTGGAGCTGGCAGTGCCGCGATAGGTCGAGCGCTTCTCCCACCATACGTCGCGTCGATCGATGTATACACCGGAGTGGGGGCTCTTGCGCTAAACGAAGTTCCCTCGATCGAGGTCCGAGTGTATACATACTAAGTACATATCGTACATACCGATGGCTCAAAGTAAAAAAGACCCATAAAGCTGTATAAGCATAAACTTGAGGCTCTTTTGGCGCTGTTTAGGGTGATTCCGGAATAGTCGACACAACGGGAGAGATGAATAACGTATTAACAAGTTTACTAGGATCTTAGCATTGTTTTGATACGAAACCGTCGGCAAATTACAATTATAATGTACCTCAAAAATGAAGGATTAATCCGCACATCACAGATTCGGGAGGTTAAATTTAACCAATCTCTTTTTGTATACACATATGAATGTAGGTCATTGAAAAACATGCTTCGTTCCGAAGTTTGCCAAATTTAATGTATTGTAAGTACCAATATCAAACAAATAAATATCGAAAATGATTTTTCTTAACGAATTTTTGTTGTTATCTTACTGACTATTCCAACATGTATGGAGACTCTTGAACAAAATCGGCAAAGTCGTGCAGTTATAAAGGTTCCAGTATGAAAAAATGTGATCCTCGAATCCAATTTCAAGATCAATCACGAGGGATACATCTGACCGGTACGAATAAGTCGGACGGCTCATTTGACGAGATACTGAGTCGGTAACGGATAATAAAATTTACAAACTTTTTGACCTTGGTAAGAAGGTAAAAAAATTTGAACGTGGTGACCGAAAATATAGTGAATCTGGTCATAAAACTGTTGGTAAAGGTCGGGTGGCGGCAATCTTTTGTGGGACTACGGTCATTACATATTCCACTTTATATGCACATATATTAGAAGTCGTATTTCGACGCAGTGAGCGTTATGAGAGCGATTGTTACTTCTATATATATAGGTGTTGTGTGTGAGGGTGTGTATATATATGAGTTTTATTATTATGTACTATCATCCATGAGTAAATAAATAATACTCCCGCCTCGGAGAACCGTTGAATCTTTTATCGTTATTATTATCCGAGCTGAGAGAGCCAGAGAGAAAGAGAGAGAGAGAGAGAGAGAGAGAGAGAGAGAGAGAGAGAGAGAGAGAGAGAGAGCATGGTGGATATGCGTGGAGAGAAATAATCTAATAATATTCCACGCTTGTAAATTGATTCGCGGAAGTAAATGGGTAATGACGTTTCAATGCCGGTCACATTAATCAAACGATGCGTGTGCCTGTGTTTGTATTTGTGTGGGAGAGAAAGAGATATATAGCTCATTTGCATTATCCGTGGCAATGTACCTGTACATCTACCTATACATTTATCATAAAATTTAAGCACGTTAACTAAATAACAAAATAGCTATAAAATCATGAATTTTATTATACGCCTCTCAAGTAGAAATACTCCGTATTACGAAGACGCAAGTGTCGCAAGTGTGCCTGTACCAAAATGCTTATTTTTTATATTCACCCCCCCCCCCCCCCCATAATGCCCTTAATTGAACTTGAAAATTCATTAAAAAAATGAAAAATTACAAGAATTATTTTTCTCTATTCGCTGCATAGACATCCCGCCAAGTTACCACGTGATAATCGAAGTAATTATTCCCGTGGGAAATGGTAAAGTGCACTCGGAAGTGAACCATCTAATAGCGAATGCAGAAGCTTATAGAGGCCCCTTTTGATCTTTCTGATGCTGGGCATTTATACGCCGCGTTTGCTCGGACTCTCGCGATAATATGTATATGAACGAACGCGAGATATGGTCTCGGAGAGTTGCTAGTGAGGAACGATAAGAGAGAGGAAGCTACAAGGATAAACGCTTCTAGTCTTCCATCCATACTCGACTCGACTCCGTCTCTTTCTCGGGTTCTTCAAACTCGCTTCCCTGCAATTTTTCTTCTTCCTCTTCTCCTAAACGTCAATTTCTTTTCTTTTTTTTTTTTGCACTCTGTGTTTCCTCTCTTTGGCTCTCGTAGCTGATTATGGATAATCGCAGCGATCAATATTAGTCACGATATCGATTTCAGTGTGTGCTCGGCAGTGAGAGCCTGAAAAGCCACGCGATATGTGACTCGGCGATACCGGAACACATGCGCAGACGCGCGAACACGCGCACGCGCAGGAGCGCAGGAGCGCAGGAACCCACACGTGCACGCTCCTGCCCGCACATACGAATCGGTCAACTCGAACCGAAACAAAGAATGTCAAGGATGTACATTGTACATACATAACTCATTTAGTCGAAATTGAGGGACGAAACTGAAATTTACGGATATTGTGCATTTATACGTCCCAAAAATCTCTGCGAAATTTAGAATCGTTTGTCCTATCCATTCAAAAGTTATTAATTTTTGTTTTAATCATTTTGTATGAATTCTTATGGATATATAGATAAACCATCGAGCATATATGCATGCAGAATGTGAAGAAAAAATTTAGAAAAATTCTAGGGGAAATTACGGGTGGAGGAGTAGAACTTCATTTTGACATTTTTCGAAGCATCCATATCGTCATTTTTCCCAAAAAATAAAACGTCTGATCGATCTCTACCAAGATCTAGATTAGATCTATCTAGATCTCAATCAGCTCTACCTGAATCTCAATCAAATCTACCTGGATTTCTGTTAGACCTACTCAGATGTAAGTCAATCTATCTGAGATTTAAGTCGATGAACGGAGATGTATAATAAGCAAAAGTGTTCTAGGTCGAATCGAATGTACGTAAATCTACCGTTATATACGGAGATCTAGGTGGATCTATGGTTTTTTAAACTTTAGATCTCCGTAGATCCAAACATTTTTTTCGTATTCGCTGTGTGCATTAGGCTGGAGGGGATAGATGAAACTATGACAGCGCCCATGGTGGCAGGAGTAGGTAGTAATCCTGGTATCGTAGTGGCAATAGTTAAGCATATTGGGTTTGGGTTTTGTTAACATACATAAATATACTATCTATAATTTGACAGGCATAACCTTTAAATGCGGTGAACTTTCGTATCAATACACATATTTTTTATAATTTACTTAGGTTTTTTTTGGACAGAAAAAAACTTCGATTCATCTGGAACTAGTAGTGAACACAAAATTGTTACATCGTGGTAGATTATTTAGAAATTGTTCATAAATTGAAATTGTTGTATAGTAAGATATGGAAATAAACCAGGAAAACTTTGGGCTATCGAGTCACTAGAGGGCATTACCAGTCTTTCTCGCAGCGAATATAGCATTACATGGGTCGGGTGCTCAGTTCAGCCAACAGTTCGAAGTAATAGCGTTTTCCACTGGTGCACCGAGTGCGCACCGACTCAAGTTTTTCGGATGAAAGTAAGTGAGACACATATGTACTCAGTGCATCTCTGTCTCACTCACTCGCATGTAAAAATCTGCACTGAGTTCCCCAGTGGAAAACGCTATAACATATCAGCTCGGCATGGTGTCGCCTCATTTTCTTATGCCAATAGCTCAAAATTTTTCATTTTATTCCTATTTACCCAGCGTATTGCCGTCACTATCTGACCATTGTCTCAATTACATATACGTGTACGATTTTCGCTTATGACAGTTAGATCAAGAGGTAATTGTCAGCCAAAATTTTTGAGTCTGTATTAAGGATACTTAGAAATACGCCTTGAGTAATCATAAAAAATGGTTAAAAATACATAATTGTAATGTCCTGGGTCGAAATACCCACCTAAATTTGAAAATTTTCATATACGTTCTTTTAATACTTAAATTACAAGAAAACATGAACGACCAGAGGTGATCCCCATTGCCGGAGTTCACCGCCTAACGCACCAAAACTTTAATCTTTTACGAACGAGGCTCGTCACGGGGAAAGGCGCGTGAGTGACGAACCGGCGTATGTCACACGTTATCACCAAGCTCCCGCAGATGCGGGAAGTTAGTGAAAATCAACGCCTTGCTGGCTCGCACACGATAGCCGCGCTTATCGCCTAGGGACGAGCCTCAACATAAACAACAAGCTTCTTCGTGAGTATCGATATCCCTGCACTGGCAGTAGTCAGAAATCAGTCTGGACAATGTCGATTACACGAAGCTGACATGAAAATCGCCAGCCATAATAACTGGAAATCCGTCTGGCGATTGTCGTCAGCAGGATGTCGAGGTGTGAGAGAAACTCTTCCCTCACGCGCCGACATCTCCCACCTTATGCGACAATAGAATAAGGGCCTATATAATGACCAGCAAGAAGTCCGTCAGTCAGTCTATAAGTCAGTCAGTGAGGAGTAGAGAGTAATCAACAGTTAAGAGTCAGAGTCCTCAGTCAGTCGAACAGGTTAACGAAAAACCATCGGAAAAACCGGCGGGTCTACCTCGGGGACCCGACCGCGTGTAAAGCAGCTTAAAACTTGAAAATTGTAAAAATTGTGAAAACTTCTTGTCCGATTTCCCCAACGGGGTTGGTCGAGGACTATTTTAATAAACGCCGAAATTTACTTGTTGAAATTAAAAAGTGATTCGACAAGCTCATTTAAATAACCCGCTACGCCTACATCCGCTCATCCAACGAGGATAGATTCGGCCGGTAAATACGGGAAAGTAATTGATAAAACGTACGAACATACTTCAAGTTGTTCAGTTTCGATTGGGACACCCACCAAAACTCACGTGTTCCCAACGCCTCTTCCCAACTACAGTTCTGTGCGCCAGATGCACGTTCTCTAGTAGTTTCCTCTCATACTCTTTAACTACAGTGCTGTGCGCTAGATGCACGCGCTTACGTAGTTACTACTCTCTAACTACAGCATAGTGCGCTAGATGCACATGCTCACGTAGTTACTTTTCTAACTCTCTCTCTAACTACAGCATAGTGCGCTATAGATGCACATGCTCACGTAGTTACTTTTCTACCTCTCTCTCTAACTACAGCATAGTGCGCTAGATGCACATGCTCACGTAGTTACTTTTCTAACTCTCTCTAACTACAGCATAGTGCGCTAGATGCACATGCTCACGTAGTTACTTTTCTAACTCTCTCTAACTACAGCATAGTGCGCTAGATGCACATGCTCACGTAGTTACTTTTCTCACTCTCTCTAACTACAGCATAGTGCGCTAGATGCACATGCTCACGTAGTTACTTATTCCTCTCTCCGGGTACAGCCCTGTGCGCCAGACGCACGCTCTGTACTCTAACCAGCCAACCACAATTCCGTGCGCTAGACGCACGCACTGTGGTGGAGGTTTCAACCCTATCGTGTGGGAGTCCCACCCGAAAATAGGACACACTCGAAGGATAACTTTTTCATTCAGACTTTTACGAGCAAACGCCGAAGCGGTAAATACGAAAATAATAACGACTCGCTCCAGGGAAGAATTGTTTAATGTACGAGCACAGCAACAACAATTCGAGCGACACCTCAACCGACAACGTCGTCTTCATCAACTAAACACCCGCTACGCCCAAACAAAAATCATCTAACAAAAACCACGGTAAAACACCACGTTTTACCAAAGAAAGCAAGAAAAATCTACGTTTCACGTAAGTAGCGTCACACGATCACCGCACTCTTGCCTCTATCCCCGACCGGCGCATTCCGGTCCCAACAAGAGGCACCCTTATTTCTATATATACCCTATCGTTCTCACCCAGGACGTAACATAATTCAATACTACTATCGGCCTTAATACGATATTTAAGTACGCATACGATCAATAAATATTACTTTTATAAAAATTCTGTAATTTTTTCTGGGAAGGTATGCGCATAGCACCCTTAAATTATTCTGATCGATTATGACGCGGTAGAGTGATTGACGATCGAATAACAAAAAAGCGGCGTGTCACGATCTAACGGGATACGCGTGAATCTGCCATCATTTTTCATTGTATCAGAGGTCAAAGAACATCAATGTATCATTGACGTCTCTCAACAATACAATAAAAAAAATAAAGTTTTTAGGATCCGCAAATTAAGAACCACTGCCAATTACTTTTAATTTCAGCGCTTTTTTTTACTCCAAAGTACTCTACTCGTGCATCAATAAGGTGTGCAGTTGATGCAGCGATGTCGTTGCGCGAGTCTCATTTTGAGCATCGCGAGCAACTTCTTGTTTACGAAATAATTGTACGCGAAATATTTGCATAAATATGCATATCGGGAGTTGGGGTGGCTTATTAAAAAACAAGAAAATTTTTAAGCAAAAGAGCACACAGCAGTGCGAGCGTGCCGAGATTTCACGAATCGAACGGAACAGTGCTGAAAAATCATACGAATAAAGGAACGTGTATAATTACAAAAATGTATATACGAGAGAGGCAAAATGTAGTGTACACACATGGGTATTACACTGCATACTTGGTACTACAAAGTACATGTTATATGCATAGAGTTATAGTTGCATCGAACGTTCGAATATACGAACACGAGAAGCTAAATCAGCAGTTCGACCAGTCGTTACATGCAAAGCATATACGATCGAACGTTAAATTAATGAGCGAGGTGTATTTACAACTTGAGAGAGTAAGATATGCTTGATTTTTTCATGGTGAATTATATTAATATTGTGATGTATATATCATAGCACGCCTCTCTTTTTCTCGATTCCCCCATCTATGTTTCTGCTCGTATAAAATGCTCGCATTTTAGACGATCGCTATTTCATTCGATTCTAATTTGTACATTAGCCAGACCGAACACTTTGTATTGCACATAGTAATAAATATTTCCTTATATTATATGTATATAGATTGATATGTATATACTGGTAATGTACAGCGCGCAGCTTCGTTTGGACTTAATAGTCAGCGCGTTCCATCAATCTCAGCGATAATTATGGCTCTCGTAATGACAGAGACCATTAGGTCTACCAGTCATCGGACGGTTGAGCAAGCGAGCAAAAGTACAAGGATTTCGATGTTCAAGTCTATTTAATGCAACGAGAGAGCATCTACGTGTGTCTTATATTCTGTATAGATTTAATGCATGATTGAGTGAGGTGAATGAAACACTTTTCATTATCAGCCAATATTTTACGAACGGGGACTAATCGGATCAAACGTTTCCCGGAAAAAAAAATCTAGCTTAGATCTAATACGTAGATCAAATTTAGATCCTCGTAATTGTTTTTTTGATCTACGTAGATCAAAATTTTGAAAATCCAAGATCTATCTGGATCTCGATCCCGTTATAGCGATACTCAGATGTAAGTAAATCTATAATGGGACTTGAGTAGATAAGCGGAGATCTATATATATATATATAGGTAAGTCGACGATTTTCCAAAGTTTAGGTCTACGTAGATCAAATTCGATCTAAATAATAACTACGTAGATCTAAATTAGATTTATATAGATCTAAACTATGTTTTCCCGAGTTAGAAAAACTGATGGTTTGTATACCACTAATTCAAATTGTGAGTGTATCCGAAAGCGCTGTAGGAGCGTTCTGATTGGCTGTCGATGTCGTGCTCGAAGTTCAATTATTGTGCATAACGTCGAATCATATAAATAATTGCCGTGTCTTAATTGGATGTGTACTTCGTACTAATTTTGAGACCCGGGAATAATCTTCATTCGAAATTCTCAAAATTTCATTCGATCCGTATCCTACATTCGACAAATCGCAGGCTACGAAAAGTGTGGAGCGTTCGAAATCGAAATTCGCACTTGACTCGTAGATTTTCAAGGCACGAAATTCAATGTTCGAGACAATAAGTCGATCCCTTGCGGGTATATACATTTACGAAAAATTAACTTCAAGAGTGCCCAAACCCAAAGGCAAAGCACATAAGAATGACTGACTTCATGAAAAAGTGCTAACACGAATAGCAAACTATTTGCAGACGGTATAAAATACTCGCAAATAGTGAAATATTTGAAAATTTTTTTGCTCAATAAATTTATTTGAGGTTATACTTGTAAATTGCGTATTGAAAATCTTTCTATATTAGCTTAATCGAAAAGTATCAATACAAATAAGACTAAATCATTTTTAGGAATTTAGCTTTTTAGCCTTGAACTTATACGAGAATCATAATAAAAATTATAACACCATTCTGGTGCTAGTGTGTCTCTTTTGGGTTACATTTTGATTTTTGCATCACCGTCTCGTTTAATACTCAAAATTAATAAAGCTCAACCTATTCATTTTACATAGTTTGAGAAATGATTACAGATCGAAGACAGCTTTCAACCGTACGAAAAATTATCGCCCTACAAATAAATTGAACAATTTTTTTTTGTATTCATTACATTTCTGTTGATATTAATTATCTATGAAAATGAGGGTACAATAATAATTTCACGTTATTACAAAAGATCATTGAATTCTAAAGATCAATCATAATGCTTAAGATGAAATTACACACGAACGGGGTCCGCTATGAGTGCGAGAGAGATACTTGAATCTGCTGTTCCCTCATTTTCTCTGTAACGACTGAAATTCCGGAAAAAAAGAAGAGTAAAAGAAAGGAATCTTCCGTTCAAGAGAATGACGCTCTTCTTTTGCCCTAAATGTAAATTCCCTTACGAGAAAATAGGGGAACGGATTTTTTGACCGACTGAGACTAGCGTTTTTCCGTGTGTCATTTCATCCCTTAAAGATGTATGAGCACTAGCTTCACGATCATATAAAAATCTGAATTTTTTATATGGTGTAGCAGAAGTTTATAGGATAAAACCTGCAAAATTTCAAAGTGGGTCAACGACTCTTTACGCGAGTAATTAATTCGTGAAATCAAGATATTTATTCCACGCCATATACGAATTCTGGGCTGACTTTGAAACAGAAATTCGTATCTTTCACGATCAGATACGATCGATATTAAAACTGTTAAATGTTCAGAAAACTATCACGATTACATACGTTCCACAAAAAATGGGGGTTGACGAACCTTTTGACATACAATTATCGATTTGAAGGAAATTTTTCGCGTGGGTCGGATAATGAGCGGTCCGACTCTCTCTTGTTTCATGCGTGCCCCTCGCTCACCGCGCTCACCCGCGCCAACGTTTTCGCTTATTCCCCGCCACCTTGTGCTCATACAGCCTTAAGGCGATGTGAAAGACACGTGAGATTAAAAAACGCCTAAGATAGCTCTCTCTTGTTACCTCTGGTAGCAAAACTGCTTTTGCCTATTTTTTTTTTTTTTTCAAGACGGCTGATTTTTCGGTCAAAAGCGACCTAGGTTTTCATGTTTCATTTCATCCTGCATTAAAACATAATTTGCCTTTGTCCGAAATATCAAAAGTCTCGGAGAAAATAGGAAAGGGAATTAATTACCGACATGAATATACTACATATCGCCTTAAAGCGATGTATCACACCCTCCGACGATCACCTCGAAAACGCGAATTCTACTTTCTCCGAGATGACACAACCGATCGGGACGAAACAAGCTTAGCCACTGCAGTTTTTTGGCAAAAAGTAGCTAAGCTTTTTTTTATCCTGATCAGTTATGTCGTTTGGGAAAAAAGTATCTTTAAGGATATTTAGCTATAAGGATATCTTTCTCGCAGATTGATTGGTGTAAACCTCCCTTGTTGTCGCTAACACTTGATTACGACTCTGTCGGATAAAAAAGAAACTGTGTTGTCAGGAGAGCGGCTGATGGTGAGCTATCGACGGATTTCTACCGGCAATCGACTGACGGTAATGGTGGCCTCGGGGGAAAAAGTGTGTGACATGTCCATGCACTGAAACACCTACCGATCCTAGCACAGGAACCTATTTTTTTTTTTTCTATTTCATAACCAAATGAGTGACCAGAAAACATTTCAATTATATATTCGTGATCAGCAAACGATTCAATATCGATTGAGCCAATGTTGAAGCAAATAAACAAAATTTTAAAAAATCGTTTAGCTAACTTTACGGCCCATTTCTTTTTTCAATAATCGTAATTAAATCATTGACCAGCAAACGTTTTCATTAGATCAGCAATTACCAGAAAACGATTCATAAAAAATAAATAAGTTTTTTCTTCAAATATGATTCCCGATTAAACTTTGTGATCGCAAACTGCCATATTGTAATAATTTTTAAGCTCTCAATGCCAGTATCACGTATAATAATAATTATAAATCATGTTTTTTTTTTTGCAGAATTATAATTGACGGCAAGAGCTTTTTTTTAATTTTTCGTATTATACAGATATTATATAATTTAGAAATTGATATATATAATATACAGATATATATAATTAAGAAATTGAGGGTGGCAAAGGAATTTTATATTTTCGAGAAATATAAAATACCGGCGATGATAAAGAGTCACGTTATAGAGCTGAGACTCGAACTAATTAGCTGAGAATCAATTGTCCAGAAAATTCTCTTTGTCATTGTGCCACGGAGACTAACAAAAAGCTTCCGCTTTATTTGAATACCATCCTCCTCTGTAGACAGAGGGGATTCGTATTTATATTAAGATATCTTAACCTTATATCTATACCTGCCTATATCTGTATAGCAATATTATAGTAAGTCAACTATACTATAATATAATCTTAATATTAGCTTAAATTGCGATGAGAATCTCTTAACATTAATATACGCAGCGGACTAACTTAGATCTAGGGGGTTGGTATTTTATACCGATTGAAAATCTTAGCCTTAAACGTATACCTGCTTATATTTAGACGTGGAAATATACCTGCCTATATCTGTATAGCAATATTATAGCAAGTCAACTATAAATCTTGATATTAGCTTAAATTTCGATGAGAATGTCTTAACATTAATACGCAATAGACTAACTTAGATCTAGGCGGTGGTATTTTATACCGATTGAGAATCGCAACCTTATACCTATACCTGCCTATATCCGGATAGAAATATTATTATATTTAATCAGTCAACGAGAAATCTTAATATGGCACAACGGGCTAACTTAGATCGAAGAAAAAGTCTCTAGAGCGATGAAAAAATTTGAAAACCTAATACCTTTTGTTCCAACGTATATGATCGATGAAAAAATTTGTGCATCATGTAATAATGGAAACATGAAACATAAACAATCTATAATCTAAGAAATAGATGCGACATGGTAATAGTGAAAATTAATTTACAATACGTGAGATATAATCTGAAAAAAAAATAATCATTTGCAAGTTAACCCCAATGATTCAAACATTTCAAGTGAAATATATATATATATATATATATATACTTAAACACATCTTACGCATAATTAAACAAAACGTATAGAATCACATTATTAGAAAGAAACATAGAAAATGCGTGAAAACAGGTAATTGTAGCTTAGTTGAATCTGAAAAAAGAAATGTTAAATTTTTATATGTAAATTTTTGTAATGTAAAGTTGCAATGCAATGTAAAGTTTTTTTTCTGTAGCGAGAGTCATATGATGAAATTATTTAATGGTACCGGCCGCTTTAAGGCACAATTAAAAAAAAAACACGAATTCAGCCGTTAGCAAATTCATGCTTTTGCAATAAAATATTGTCGAAGCATGAATTCCCCAGGTACCACCACGTAGAGGTGGCTCATTTGGAACCCGCTTCGAAAAATCATCAAGCATAATAAAACGAGCCATCATTAAAAATTAAATTATCATTGAAAGTAATTATATTTAATTAATTTTTACTATTATTTAATTAGTTTTTTATGAAAATAATTAAACATTATTGCATATTAAAAAAATCTTGCAAATCCATGATTGCCATCCCATCTTGTATACTTGCAAATGTACGAGCTGAACAAACTTTCGTGAAAAAAAAAATTAATTCTTTTCGAAAATCCGATCTAATGTTTTTGAAAATACGATCATCCCCTTGTCCACAAAATAGAAATTTATTGGCAAATTTGGAGAACTTTGGTAAAATTTGGCTCTCTTATTTTTTTTCGCAGATTGTAAAATCTACGCGTCATATAATAGTGGAAACATGATACATAAACAACTTAAAATATATAACTAAGAAATAGATGCGACATGGTAAGTCAAAATTAACCCACAATGCAATGACACCTGCTTGAAAAAAAAATCCTTTGAAAGTTAACCCCAACGATTCGAGAAATTCAATTTAAATATATATACACATAAACACATTCGACGCACAATAAAACAAAATGCGTAGAATCACATTATTAGAAAGAAACATAAAAAATACGTGAAAATCGGTAATTGAAGCTTTGTGGAATCTGAAACAAAAAAATGTTAAACGCACAATACTATGTTTTGATTGCCGAATTAAAAAAAAAATTAACTATCGGAATCGACGAAAGAAAAGGAATCGCGGGCAAAAAATCTTCGCAAACTTTTCAATTATTTTATTTTACTCCAATAAATTAAGGATGTTTTATCAACAGGCTTAACGATGAACGTATTACGCGTATAATATAAAATATAATAATTAATACCAGGACAAAGTAGTCACTATGGAAAAAAATAAAAGATACACAATATCTTAATATGTATAATATGCTGTTCTAATTAAATCAAACCTGCCCCGTTCGATCAGCGTTCTTCCTGCGCCCGAAAACTTCATAGAATTAGAATAAATATGTATATCGCTATAGTCATGCATATATCAATTGAAAAAAAAAATGAACACACAATTTTGTATTATAAATACTTTATTACTATATAGATTTCATCATTAATAATTTCGTATTTTTTAAATATAAATTGGTTTCTCATAAATGGAAATGCAAAACCTCTAGAGCTGATGAAAATTGCGACTCGCTCATTTCCACACCCACCACGGAGGTAGAGCGAATGCGGGCGCGTTTTTTTTTAAGTGGTGTCCCCTGTAGGCCTAAATCCACTCTGACTACCTTTGCACCGATGGGCTTGAGATTTAGCATGAGAGCGAGAGACAGATTTACATCGCCGTCGCACTTATGTTAAAACGTGACCTTATCGATGCAAGTGCGGTCTCTACCTATCTACCTACAGTAATCCGAACTAGATACAACTGAGAAGATTGGTATAATTTTTCAAACATAACATACGTTGAAGAAAAAAATTTTAAGCATAAAATGCCGACAATGAACAGAGAGAATTGCCCCTAATTGGTAGCTTTGATGCGCAAACCCATCCCACGGCAAAGTAGCCGCTTTCCGGAATTCGAGCATCTAGCCACTTTTTCAGAAAAATTCTCTCGCATCGCCGTGCCAATCAATGAGGAATTACAGTATCCCAGAAATAAAACTAATGACCTGGCTGCTGCCCCCTGCGCGTCAAGTGCAAGAAATAGAAATCCGGCAGTTGGGAGCCGACCCCATGCCATTGCGCACGAACAGGACATGCGTATAACAGTGCCGTGACGAAAGTGCAAATTTCGCCACGGTTCCATCGTGGGCAGCACGCCTATGAGTGCGACAAATCTACGAGGCTGTTTCCTGATAAATAAGTACAAAACTAGCAGTTGAGAGCCGTGTCTGAGGAACAAGTACACAACTCGTAGTTGAGATCTGTGTCCCGCAAAACAGCTAAAAACTAGTAGCTGAGAGATATTTGGTCGCGGAATCAGAGCTACAAAACTACCGGAAAACAGTGACATGTCGTTTGCGTAACAAGTTGCGAACTAGCAGTTAGAAGCTTGCCGGGACGAATATACTTCGCTCATCGATTGTGGCATATAGGCAGGCAGGAAATTGACCATCGTCCAACTTACTACGACGTATGTAAAGTAGATCTATACTAATGCACTAGCATAGCTACCGCATACTGTCGTGGGCGGCTAGTCCGTGGCCCATTTCTAGCCAGCCGAAAAAAAAAAAAAACAAACCGGAAGTAAATACGACTGAGAACGTTTTGGGTATGTTATGTTTGAAAAAAATATAGAAAACCTGAACAGAAATGATAAGACACAAAATTTACAAAGAGTATTGACTTGAAAGAGCAGCAAAACAAAGCGGAAATTATTACGAAATTGGGGGTAGCAAAGGCATTTTATATTTTCGAGAAATGTAAAGTACCGACAACGACAAAGGGTCTCGTTATAGAGCTGCGCCCCAACAAAAAAGTCGAGGTTCAAGTGTCCAGAACAATCTCTTCGTCATTGTGCTACGGAGACTAACAAAAAGCTTCCGCTTCGTTTAAATACCAATCCCTTCTGTCAATAGCGGGGATTGGTATTTTATATCGATTGAAAATCTTAACCTTATACCTATATCTGCCCGTAGATGGATAAAAATATTATATTATTTAACTAGAAACCTTAATTTTAGCTTAAATATACGCACCGAACGTTTTCGGTTGTTATGTTTGAAAAAAAATATAAAACACTAAACTTACAAAGAGTATTGCCCTGGAAGAACTGCAAAACAAAAGCGGAAGTAATTATGGAATTGAGGGTAGCAAAGGTATTTTATATTTTCGAGAAATATAAAATACCGACGAGGACAAAGAGTCACGTTATAGAGCTGGGACTCGAACTAATTAGCTGAGAATCAATTGTCCAGAACATTATCTTTGTCATTGTGCCACATAGACTAACAAAAAAGCTTCCGCTTTGTTAGAATACCAACCCCCTCTGTCGACAGAGGGGATTCGTATTTATATTAAGATATCTTAACCTTATATCTATACCTGCCTATATCTGTATAGCAATATTATAGTAAGTCAACTAGAAATCTTAATATTAGCTTAAATTGCGATGAAAAACTCTTAACATTAATATACGCAGCGGACTAACTTAGATCTAGGGGGTTGGTATTTTATACCGATTGAAAATCTTAGCCTTAAACGTATACCTGCTTATATTTAGACATGGAAATATACCTGCCTATATCTGTATAGCAATATTATAGCAAGTCAACTATAAATCTTAATATTAGCTTAAATTGCGATGAGAATGTCTTAACATTAATACGCAATAGACTAACTTAGATCTAGGGGGTTGGTATTTTATACCGATTGAGAATCGCAACCTTATACCTATACCTGCCTATATCCGGATAGAAATATTATTATATTTAATCAGTCAACGAGAAATCTTAATATGGCACAACGGGCTAACTTAGATCGAAAAAAAAGTCTCTCGAGCGATGAAGAAACTTGAAAACCTAAAACCTTTTGTTCCAACGTATATGATCGACGAAAAAATTTGTGCATCATGTAATAATAGAAACATGAAACATAAACAATCTATAATCTAAGAAATAGATGCGACATGGTAATAGTGGAAATTAATTTACAATACGTGAGATATAATCTGAAAAAAAAAAATCATTTGCAAGTTAACCCCAATGATTTAAACATTTCAAGTGAAATATATATACTTAAACACATCTTACGCACAATTAAACAAAACGTATAGAATCACATTATTAGATAGAAACATAGAAAATGCATGCAAACAGTTTTTTCTGTGGTAAAAGCACGCCAGAGTCATGTAATCAAATTACTTAACGGTATGAATACCAGGCACATTAAAGCACAATTTAAAAAAAAAAGTGAATTCAGCCGTTAGCAAATTCATGCTTTTACAATAAATAATATTGTCGAAGCATGAATTCCCCAGGTTCTACCACGTGGAGGTGGCTGATTTGGAACCCACTACGAAAAATTTTAAAAATCATCAGGCATGATTAAATGAACAATGATTACATATTAAATTATCATTGAAAGTAATTATATTCAATTAATTGTTACCATTAATTCATCAATTTTTTAATAATGCATAACGAAAAAATCATGCTAATTCAAAATTGCCATCCCATCTCTCTCATATAATTGGAAATGTACAAGCTCGTCAACAAACTTTTGTGAAAAAAAAATTAATTCTCTTTGTAAATCCGATCTGATGTTTTTGAAAATACGATCATCCCCTTGCCCATAAAATAGACAATCTTTTTTCGCTAATTTGGAGAATTTGGCTGTCTTATTTTTTCACACAACGGAATGTAAAATAATAAATGAAAATTCAGGAAACCTTTGTAGAGACGTCATGTAGGATCTCAATAATCGAGACGAAACAACTCCGTTGGGTCACTGTCCTGTAAGACGTTTCTATCATTCTTATTCGACAGCGTAGTCATAACATTGGGAAAAATTACCCGTAACCCTCTAGCCGCAAGATTAGGCGTCTAGGATGACTAAAGACTCCTTGTCGTTTCTGTTAATCTTGGGGAATTGTCGAGAAAAGTTTTTAGAAAATGGCAAAATACAGATCGTGCTCATATGTGTAAGACGGTGCCTGTCTCCGAGACTACGAGCGGGAAGGGCGGCATGGAACACACGGAGACGAGGCAAATGAAAAATTCATGGATGATCCTGGGAAGTCAAACGAATTACATATAGAAATTGAGAGGACTGAGGAGATATGTAAAAGCCAAAGGATATCGTCGGATGGGGGGATGAATGAAAGTTTTTTTTTTTTTTTAATTTGACAACTTTACCTGTTATTTTATTTTACTTACATAAATTATGGGTGTTTTATCAACAGATTTAACGAAGTACGTATTACACATAAACAAAATATATTAATATCAGAACAAAGTAATCACTATGAAAAAAAAGAGATAAAAAATATGTATGATATGCTGTTCTAATTGAAACATACCTGTCTCGTTCGATCAGCATTCTTCCTGTGCCCGAAATCTCCATGCATTAGAATAAATATGCGTATCGCTATAGCAAAGCGTATATCCATCGAATCCATTGAAAAAAAAATGTAAACAAAATTTTGTATTAAAAATTCTTTATTATTACACAGATTACATTATTAATAATTTCACATGCTTATTATATAAATTGATTTCTCATACATGGAAATGCAAAACCTCTAGAGCTAATGAAAGTTGCGACTTGCTCATTTCCACACCCACCATGGAGGTAGAGCAAACGTGGGCGCGTTTTTTTTTAAGTGGTATCCCCTGTAGGCCTAATCCACTCTGACTACCTTTACACCGATGGGGTTGTAGCAACTCCACCAATGGAAACGCGGTCTCTACCTATATCTGCCTAATTTTGTAAACTAAAATTAAACGGGATAAAAAGAAACAAAGCGGAAATAATTACGAAATTGAGGATAGCAAAGGTATTTTCTATTTTCGCCAAAATACGAAAATACCAGCAATGTCAAAGAGAATCGTTATGAAGGTGGAACTAACCCAATCTTAGCTTCAATGGTCCAGAACAATCTCTTCTTCATTGTGCTACATAAACTAACAAAAAAAAAAAGCTTCCGCTTTGTTTGAATACCAATCCCCTCTGTCGACGGAGGGGGTTCGTATTTATATTAAGATATCTTAACCTTATATCTATACCTGCCTATACCTGGATAGCAGTATTATATTAAGTGAACTAGAAATCTTAATATTAGCTTAAATTGCGATGAGATATTCTTAAATTTAATACATAATAAGACTAACTTAGATATAGGGGGTTGGTATTTTATACCAATTGAGAATCGCAACCTTATACCTATACCTGCCTATATCTGGATAAAAATATTATATTGAGTTCACTAGAAATCTCAATATTAGCTTAAATTGCGATGAGAATTTCTTAAATTTAATACGCAATGGACTAACTTAGATATAGGGGGTTGGTATTTTATACCGATAGAGAGTCGCAACCTTATACTTATACCTGCCTATATCCGGATAGAAATATTATATTTAATCAATCAACGAGAAATCTTAATGTTAGCTTAAACTTAGATAGCGAACTTTTAACATTAAGGCGCAACGGGCTGACTTAGATCTAAGAAAGAGTCCCTGGAGCAATGAAAAAACGTGAAAACCTGAAACGTTTTGTTCTGAAGTACATGATCGATGGAAAAATGTTGTATACGTCATATAATAGTGAAAACATGACATAAATAACCTGTAACCTAAGGAAATAGAGGCAACATGGTAATAGTGAAAATTAACCTACAATGCGTGAAACATAACCTGAAAAATAGAATCATTTGCAAATTAACCCCAACGATTCAAGAAATTTACATGGAATATATATATATAAAATATCGAGTTTTGTCCGTAGCAAGCATGCAAGAGTCGCATATTGAAATTATTTGATGGTATGATTACCAGCCATTTTAAGGCACAATTTAAAAAAAAACGCGAATTCAGCCGTTAGCAAATTCATGCTTTCACAATAAATAATACTGTCGAAGCATGAATTTCCCAGGTTCCGCCGCGTGGAGGTGGCCGATTTGGAACCCGCTTTGTAAAATTTTAAAAACCATCGATCATAATAAAATGAAGAATCATGAACAATTGAATTAATTATTATCCGAATGAATGATAATTAATTCATTGATATCAATTAATTTTTTATGATTATTATTCAAAATAATTCCATCATAAATTAAAATAGTACAAATTCAAAATTTCCTTCTCATTACCGCACCTCTCTCGTTTAGTTACAAATTTATGAGATCCACAAATTTTAGTTACAAAAAAAAAAAAATAGATAAAAATAAATCCATAAATTCTGGAAAACCTAGACCACATTTTTGTTATCTCCGATCAAATTCAGTATCAAACATGAGCGTCCCTTTGTCCAATCTGTGTTCGCAAATTCGGAAATTTTTTTATAAAATTTGACTCTCTTATTTTCTTAAATATTAAAAAAAATTTTAATGAGAAAAATTCAGAAGAAGCCAGTAGATGGCATCGAGCAGGTGTTCGATAATCGTAATAAAAAATATTTGATCCATTGGGATCTCGCCTCGTAGGAAGTTTCTATCGCTCTTGTTCGACAAACTAGTCACGGAGTAGCCGGAGATTAGGCGTTAAAAGAACTTCCGTAATTTCTGTAAATTCTTGGGAATGTCCGAAAAAGTTTCCCGGCAAAGGTGAATATAAAAAACCGAGCCCGCTCCAAATTGTAACGGGAATGATCTCTGTCTCTGGGACTACAAGCGGAAAGAGCGGCGTGAAAGACGCAAAAACAAGGCAAATGAAAAATTTCGAGGGGATCTCGAGAAGTTTAATCTGATATGTAAATTGAGAGGATCGAGAGGACGCGTAAGAGCCAAAAACTTCTGTACGATTTAAGAGAAAAAAATAAAATAAAAAAGGATATTTTCTAAAATAAACGAATAAATAAATAATAAGGATAATGAAAAGAGTCTTGGAGACGAGATAGTCACTTACCCTGAGCTATCAACGATAATCCGGCTTATCGTGGGGAGAAAAAAAGACACGAGTAGTAAAGACGTCTGGCAGGTTATGTTCGACGTGTGGTTGATTCACGAGGAAATTTCGTCAGGGCGAAGCACGAGAGTCCTTCGCGGATTAAACTTTCTCGAAGAATAAGGCACTTTTGTTTACGCGATCACTCGAAATGTTGAGAGGTAAAAGAAAAACTGCGTGAAATCGAGGAAACGCGAAAAATACGCATTGTTCGAGTTTCGAGCGACACGTGACGCTCTACGACCACTACGACGTACTACGTCACTACGCGCCACGGCGCCACGCGTCACCGCGTCACTGCGGGGCACTACGCAGTAACGCAGTACGTACTATCGCCTCTCTCTCTCTCTCTCTCTCGCCGCTACTACTGCTTGGTGAAATTTAAAATAATTAACGTTAATTATTATTCATATTAATTATTATGAATTTCTAATTATTTGATTATTAATTTTTTTTCAATTAGTTACGATTGTTTAATTATGTAACGATCGCGTGTTAAACGTTTTAATTTTTTTCTTCTTTTAACGCTTCGCATCACACGACAATCCGCGAGACACCGCGAGACGCGACAGCCAACACCAGCAACGTGCGATCCGCGACAATCCGCGACAGCGACTGACGGCTGACGGCTGACGGTTCTCGCTCGCTCTCTCTCCATCCTTTCCCCACTCCCCGCTACGCACCTCGCCGGCGCACGTTGACGCGTACCCCCCACTTCTCTTGCTCGCTCACGCGCTCGCCCCGTTATACTGCCTCGCGCGCTATATTTTTGTTTCACATGAAATTGTAATTAACATGATGTTTATGACTGTTATATAATTATAATTATCATCGTTATAATTATTGCTAAATATTTCATTCTTCTTTTTCCAACGTCTAAATTATTTTGATTCGAAATTGTTTTAAAAACCCGCAATCAAGATTATCCAAAAACCTCGGAAAAAAGCTTTTTGACACATTTTATGCATTTAAGGGAGTTTATCGAATGAAAAAAGATTGAAAAAAATGGATCAACGTAGCGATGAAATTGGGATATCAGTAGAAAAAATTTCTCGAGAAAAAAAGAAAAACGAAAGAAAATTAAAAAACGCGATAAAGAGCAAGAGTTCAATATATATTTTATGACGAATCACGTTTGACAGCTTTTGACTTTTCGTTTGACTTTTCGTTGATGCAACAAGAATTGCACACGGTCATTGTCATCGGACAATCGGAAATTACGTCTTTACGAGTCATTGCAGAATTGAATAATCTCAAGGAATTGTTGATTGTCAAATGTAGCTTGAAGGTGAGAAAAAACAATTTAAAAAAACGATGTCAGATATCATTTCTCGATTTTGGCTTTCGGACGGTGGGATTTTTTTTTGCAAATTTTCGAAAATTATGATGAAGCGACGAACCACCTATTACTTTCTCTTCTTTGACATTTGCCCGAGTTTGAATTATTGCAATTATTATTATCATTTTTTTAAATCAATTAATTCGAAATTTCATGATAATTATATATCATAAATAATAATAATTAACGAATAAACAATGATAACGATGATATTTTAAATAATTATTTTTATAACTTCCTCTTCTTTGACAGTTGCCTGAGTTCGAATTACTGTAATTATTATTAACATTTTTTAAAATCCATTAATTCGAAATTTCATAATTATCATAAATGATAATAATTAACGAATAATCAATGATAATGATGATATTTTAAATATTTATTTTTATTACTTCCTCTTCTTTGACATTTGCCTGAGTTCGAATTACTGTAATTATTATTAACATTTTTTTAAATCCATTAATTCGAAATTTCATGATAATTATATATCATAAATGATAATAATTAACGAATAATCAATGATAATGATGTTATTTTAAAAAATTATTTTTATTACTTCCTCTTCTTTGACATTTGCCTGAGTTCGAATTACTGTAATTATTATTAACATTTTTTAAAATCCATTAATTCGAAATTTCATAATTATCATAAATGATAATAATTAACGAATAATCAATGATAATGATGATATTTTAAATATTTATTTTTATTACTTCCTCTTCTTTGACATTTGCCTGAGTTCGAATTACTGTAATTATTATTAACATTTTTTTAAATCCATTAATTCGAAATTTCATAATTATCATAAATGATAATAATTAACGAATAATCAATGATAATTACGATATTTTAAATAATTATTTTTATTACTTCTTCTTCTTCTTTGATATTGCCTGAGTTTGAATTATTGTAATTATTATTATCATTTTTTAAAATCAATTAATTCCAAATTTCATGATAATTATCGTAAATAATAATAATTAACGAATAGAAATTAACGAATAACGATGATATTTTTAGTGTTCGTTTTGGGGCTGGACTTTGGAGAAGAGCATACGTGATTGTTTAATAGAATGAAAAATCTTGCATATTGGCGCAGCAAACAAACTGTTTTTTTTATCTCAATGCCGTAACACCGAAAAATTAACATCGTTTTTTCTATTGTTTATTAAAATTGTTTATTAAAATATCAGCCACCTTATCAAATATCGATCACGACCTTGCAACCTGGAATCACGAGACTTTGTGAATTATTTTTTTTTTTTTAGATTTTTTTCTGAGTTTCGTTTCAGGAATTCTCATGATCATCGAATTATCGTTTGAGAAAATGATTTATTTTTAATAATTTTGAGTTGTTATCAATCTTAAAAAAAAATTGAACCGAGTTTACATGTGAAAAAAAGTCTCAGTTGAAAAAAAGCTCATTTTTCATATAGAAATTCGATAAAATACGTTAAAAGGATAATGAGGGTTGAAAAAAAGGTTTTACCTCAACATAAATTTTTAATTCGATATTTTTACAGGGAAGAGCATCAGACTTGAGGGTTTTTTTGTTTTTAAAAGTAATAATAAAATTTCAAAGTGGCATTAGTCTTACTGCTTGAAAAAAAAAAAAAATCGAAACAAATAATTTCCAACTTATTGAGATCCCATTTTTTAAATTTATACATTCATTTTTCAATCTTCAATGGCAATTTTGAGTACTCTGTCGAATTTAAAGAAACCAAAAAAAACGAAAAAATAGCGTTACGTTGTCTCGCTCGCTCTATGTTGTAGATTTTTATGTTTTAATCTGTTCATTTAAATGATTACACACACACACACACACCCTTCACACAAAATGTTATTACTATTTTTACACCTAAAATTTACGTAGGAATACTATTTCCCCGTTGTAACTTCCAAGCTCGGGGATTCTTTCCTTAAAATGTCGTCGGCGGGGGCGCGAACACCTAAAGCTTGTTCGGCTGCATTCGGCTTCGCGCTTTGAGCGTGTAGCGCCCAAGGCGTATGCAAGTATGCATCAGCCTTCGCGTCTCTCATATTGCCGTCTCGCTCGCTCTAGTGCTGTGCTACGAGCGCCAGAGACAAGTAGTCGTGGCTGCGAGGCGCTATTAAGGGCGTTACCGTAGTCATTAGTATTATTTTCTATCAAGAGATGCCGCTTCTATCAAAGTCTCACGACCGTAGAGGCTAACTTCAAGCAGCAGGGGGGGGGGGGGGGGGTCTGCAATTTAACATGATGGGAAAAAATAAAAAAGTGGAAGATACACGATCGATCCCCTGAAACGTATATAATATCAAGAAAATACAAGCGTTAGAGATCTCCCTACCGATCCCTGCTTTTATACAGCTTTAGATATATTTGAACTGGTTATTTAACGCGTTATCGAACTGGTTATTTAACTGCAGACAAATTTTCCCATTATCAAAGCTTTTGGATTAGCTGACTTAACATTGCAGACCAATCAGAACGTTCCGATGATGGGAAAAAATGAAAAAGTGGACGATACACGTTCGTTCCCCCAGAGACTAGTCTCTGGTTCCCCTGAAACATATATTTGGCGCATGCGTAAATGGAAGTAAGGGCCGTCCGTTCCGACATCCGGTAGTATCACGTTCTTTCATCAATACAAGATGGCTGATCAGGTATGTTCACGATATTAACCGTTGTCAGAATGTTCTTTTTCGTTTAATCGTAATGCAGTTCAACGAGTAATAAGAATTTTCGACACTTTGATTGCCCAAAAATAAGCTTTTTCATCAAAATTATTAAGTCGCTTGCCGTTAAAAAACAAAAATTTCTTTCGCCCGGCCGAGAATCCACGACACGTGGTCAGCGCGTCTCTCGCATCAAGTTTCTGCATTTTCTCACGAAATCCACGTTCCATCGGAATATTTCCCATTGTCAATGATGGACCGAATGAAATTCCGATTTTCTCGTTATCTCGTGGCATCGTGACGGAATATTAAAAAATAAAAAAAAAAAACAAAAACAAAAACAAAACCAGCCTCCCCCGTAACATCCAACCTCAAAATTATGAGCGGACCGCGCGAGTGTGTTCATGATTTTTCTCGCTTTCGATCCGAATCTGAAAGATTGCTCATTTGTTCTGCAGACCGAGCGATCGTTTCAGAAGCAACCGACGGTCTTTCTGAACCGTAAGAAGGGACTCGGACCGAAATCCCGCAAGCCCACGAGATACACCCGCAATGTCGGTCTTGGCTTCAAGACGCCGCGCGAGGTAAGAACACGTTTTTTTTTTTTTTTTTTCTCTCTTTCTTTCGCGTCAAAGTTGGTGATCCGTTTTATCGCGATTTTTTACATTAATTTTTATGAATTTTTCGTGCCCGAAACAGTAAAACCTATTTCAAAATCCTCGGCGCACATATTTTTTTTTTTTTTTTTTTTTTTTTTTTTTTTTTTTTTTTTTTTTTTTTAAGCGCATACAAATTTTTATAAGAATATTTGTTGAAGTAGTTATTGCGAGATCAGCGGCGTGGAATAAGCGGGAAACGTAGGTGGGTCGAGCGGTTATGTATGAAACAAAGGACAGTCGATGTCGTGACCGTGGCTAGAAAATTGCGTATTTTTTTTTTTAATTATACGATATGGTCAATGAATTTTTCAACAGAATCTTTCGGAATCTGCACGAAAAATTGATTTTAAGGTAGTCCTAGCGTTTTTGCGCACAGTGCACAATCGCATGAAATTTTGATACGTCGGTCTTGAAGCGCCCTCCCATGCACCTGCAAAGTTTGAGCGTACCTTAACGGCCTTTTTAACGAGAAAAATTTAGCTAAAAATCACGATTTTAGCATAGCGACTACAGGAAGAATCATGACCGCGCGGAGATTACATACCTCGAAATTAATGCACTAATATAGTCGAGAATCACACAACCGAACGCTAATTTTGTTTTAAAAATATTGAGGATTCGGATTTTCAAAAAAAAAAAAAAAAAACAAGCTCAACGGATGTTTGAAAAAGATTTTACGAGTTTTCGGTAGCCGCGGGTACCGACTCTTGTTTCATGCATCCTCCGTTCGCCATGCGCTCCGCCGCGTTTACGTTTCCGCTAATTCTCCCCCTGCCGGTCGCTCTACCGGCGTGGAGCGCGGTGAACGGGGCATCCATGAAACCAGAGAGAGTCAGTACCCGTGGCTATCGAAAACTCGTTAAATCTTTTTCAAACATCCGTTGAGCTTATGTTTTTTTTTTTTTTTTTTTTTTTTTTTTTTTTTTTTTTTTTTTTTTTTTGTGAAAATCTGAATCCTCAATATTTTTAAAACAAAACGAGCGTTTGGTTGTGCGATTCTTGATTATATTAGCGTATGAATTTCGAGGTAATCTACGCGCGGTCATGATTCTTCCTATAGTCGCTATTTTAAAATCGTGATTTTCAATTCAATTTTTCTCGCTAAAAGGGTCGTTAAGGTACGCTCAAACTTTGCAGATGCATCGGAGGGTGCTTCAGGACTAACGTATCAAAATTTCATGCGATTGTGCACTATGCGCTAAAACGCTAGGACTACCTTAAGGAGGTTAAGGCTCGTTGAAGAGCGGGGGGGGGGGGGGGGAAAGACAGCTGCGCACGGGCGGGTGCGCGAGGCTTGCCAGGCGGGCAGTGCGCGATAGCGTGATCCGCATTATGAGATCCCAAGCGTAATGTTATATTATTGTACAGTGAGAGCGTGCAAGTCTCTTTCCTTAAGGATGTATGAGCACAAGGTGGCGGGAAATGAGCGGAAACGTGGGCGCGGGTGAGCGCGGTGAGCGAGGGGCACGCATGAAACAAGAGAGAGTCGGGGACCGCTCATTATGCGACACACGCGAAAAATTTCCTTAAAATCGATAATTGTATGTCAAAAGGTTCGTTAACCCCCATTTTTTATGGAACGTACGTAATCGTGATAGTTTTCTGAACATTTAACAGTTTTAATATTGATCGTATCTTATCGTGAAAGATACGAATTTCTGTTTCAAAGTTGCGTCAGCCCAGAATTCGTATATGGCGTGGGATAAATATCTTGATTTCACGAATTAATTACTCGCGCAAAGAGTCGTTGACCCACTTTGAAATTTTTCAGGTTTTATCATATACACTTCTGCTACACCATATAAAAAATTCAGATTTTTATATGATCGTGAAGCTAGTGCTCATACATCCTTAAAAATCATGCGGTAAAACTTGTTCTTTTTTATTACGTAATAATTGAATATTTTTGCTCTATCCGGTGGATATTTTTTCATTGATTTCGTATATTTCTATCCGACTTGAACAATTGAAGATCGGAATTGCGTATACGATCGAATCTTTGCCAATTTTTTTTCTCAAAAAGCGCGCAGGAAAAAATTCTAAAGAAAATTGACGAGACTGGTGAGCAGAAAACAAATTATCAAAATTTCAACATAACGGTATATGTTGTCTGTGAGTACTGAATCTCCTTAAAAAATTCCGATGAAATGTTCCCCCCCTTGAATCACGGGAAAGCACCGAACTTGCAATTATCAAATTTAGAAATATCTCTGACTTGAGTTTATGCAAAATTCTCATATTGCCCAAAGAGATAGCTGCTCGTAAGAAGATTTTTCTTATTTTTTATTCGCCAGAATTTTATCGAAAATCCTAAACGAGGAGAATCTTTCCACGCATTTTCTTCTCCAAGATCGTATGCAAAATTTGAAGGAACCTTATAATTCGCATTCTTCGTTTTATTTTTATAAAAACGGCATTTTCCCTACAATTTTTTTTTTTTTTTTTTTTTTTTTTCAAATTCCAATCCAAATGTTTGCCACAGTGATTTTAATTTTTCCATCGACGAGCGAAAAGCAGCTTAAAGTTTCTCCTCAATTGGTTACGCTTCGGTAAATTTTCGCACCAATCGCCCCGTATTAAAATGATCCCAATAACTTTGAACGGTTCCAGCGACCAAACTGTCGATTGTTTTTTTTTTGTAAAAAAAAAATTACCGAATATTTTTAGAACATTGCAAAATATGAACAAAAGGTCCTATTTTGTAAACGTTAATTTAAACATCATTAAAAAAAAAAAAATGGTAAAGCAAGAAAAAAATGTGAAAAACGTGAAGAATTGTGTTTGGAACTTTTTGGATTTTTAATATTTCCAAATAAAATTTCAAAAGGACACTGACGTAACGAATTGAGGGGGAAAACAAAAATCAGAGAACGTATTTACAGCGAGATATGAGCAAGATAATTTTACCGCGTTTATCTCTCTCTGTGTGCAGACCGAATTTATGACTATCGATATATTGCAAGTAAAGTTTAATTTTGTTTCAAAAACATGGCGAAAATTCAGCCAAAACTTTTGTCCAGGTCCAAATGATTGAGGGTTGAATAAAATTAAGGGTAAAATTGAGGATTGAGAGTCGAATTAAAAAAAAAAAAAATTCAGCGATCCATCGATGTATCGGAAAGAAATAAAAATTCAGGCTGCATACAATAATGAGAGTACACGAATGTAGCCGAATTTTTTTTTTTTTTTTTTTTTCCTCTAAATCTCCGTGTCTTCCGAAAGATATTGCCACAAAATTTTACCGCTGATCTCAGTTTTTCCCACAATTGCCTCGAAACTTGCCGGAGCGGTGAGGGGGGGCCCCCATTTATGATTACGCGATATGTCACGACAGGCACTCGAAGGATCTTACATCGACAAAAAGTGCCCGTTCACCGGCAACGTATCGATCAGAGGACGTATCCTCACGGGTGTTGTACAGAAAATGAAGATGCAACGTACGATAGTCATTCGCAGGGATTATCTTCATTACATTCGCAAGTACAATAGATTCGAGAAGCGTCATCGCAACATGAGCGTACATCTCAGCCCTTGCTTTAGGTTTGTGCGATTTATTTATTTTTTTTATTTTTTTTTTTCAACACTAGATATTCCACAACGTTTTTAACGAATTCTCAACCGGAGATTTTTTTATTTTTGTCACTGATTTTTCGTTCAATTCCTCGGTGCAAAGTGAAAATTTTTTTTCACTTTTTTCGTCTCGCAATGTTCTCGAGGTATGAAAACTTTTGAGACATTTCGTATTAAAAATTTAAAAAAAGGGGGGGGGGGGATTTCGACTTGCCACTGAAAATGTATAACTTGTTTATTTTTTAATACTCAATAATTGTTGACGAAAAAACGATATTTTTGGATCATAGAGTCGAGTAATGGGGTATATTTAAAAATATACATGTGCCGCGGATGAATAAAGATTATTTTTCGATCAGAAATTTTCAACGCCGATGCGATAAAATCGCGAAACTTTACGTAATTCGCAACTAAAGTCTTGATATTTGACAAAACTCGATCGTATCCCCCCCAAAAATAATATTTTTTGGGGGATACGACCTTTTGCGATTAGTCTACGCAATTTTTTCTCGCGTTTTATAATAAAAAGTCGTATTTGCCAGTACATACGACCTTCTGTCATTAGTCGACCGACTTTTTAATTTCAACGTTTCTGGACCTAATTCCGCGTTCTTGTTCCAAATACGAGAAAAAAAAAAAAAATTATACGACCTTTTGCC
Organism: Rhorus exstirpatorius; assembly: GCA_963564615.1. Lineage (NCBI taxonomy): Eukaryota > Metazoa > Arthropoda > Insecta > Hymenoptera > Ichneumonidae > Rhorus > Rhorus exstirpatorius. The sequence continues at coordinate 11,687,215 of OY751321.1, forward strand.
ATTAAAAATGACAAAATCGTCGTATAATGGCGCTTACGACCTTTTGTCATTAGACACGCGATGTATATTTTCAATCGAATTTTCAAATTTTTTAAATTACACGTTTACGGCTCAACATGATGATACTGACGACGGTCTTCTGAAAACAAATTGAAGCTAACTCAATCGTCAACTGATAAAAGAGCTTATCTCCCAGCTTGGGGTGTCTCATCGAAGCTCGCTCGAGTCTCAGAGAAGGCCGATAACTGAATTTGTTTTTTGTTTTTTTTTTTTTTTTTTTTTTAATTACGCAACTTTAGGGACGTTGAAATCGGCGATGTCGTGACGATCGGTGAGTGCAGACCGCTCAGCAAAACCGTCAGATTCAACGTTCTCAAGGTCACCAAAGGAACCGGAGCGAAGAAAAGCTTCAAGAAGTTCTAGAGCTCATTATTCAGGCAAGCCCAACCGATATCCTATGAAATATAATTTCTGAATTTGAAATTCTATCAAAATAAATTTTTTATCTTGAGAATCCGAGGTTTTCGATGTTTTTATTTATTTATTTATTTATTTTTTTTTTTTTTTTACACGCATTATAATGATGAACTTGACGACGGTCTTCTGAATACAAATTGAACGACACTTATCGTCTACTGAATATATGTAGGAAGATGAATTAATATTTGTCTCGACCCAACTTCATTGTTGTAATTTCGGATTTTTTTTTTTTTTTTTTTTTTAATTATATTTCAACGACACAGGTTTCGTTCCAAATATTGACAAAATCCCGGAATTGATGACGCCTCGGGGAGGGAAAGATCGCCGCGTCATCGGCATCGAAAAATTTGGAAACTTTTGTGTTTATTGAGATTTGGAAAATCGTTTGGCGTCATCGTGGAAGAGAGTTGAATAAATTTCTTTTCACACAATTTGCGTTCTTCGTGTTTTGCCAGATCGATAAGGATTCCGGAAATTTTCTCACGACACAACTTCCGGTTTTGCACGGACTCACGAGGATGAGGTTAAATCCCGAATTTTCGATGAGCGAGGACAAAGAAAGATAGCGTAACGAGTTGTTGTTTTTTTTTTTTTTTTTTTTTTTTTCCCCCCGAAGATAGCGCGAAAAGCGACGAGGAACTCCGATGACATCGGATATCGTGGGAAGTATTGAAACTTGTAGAAAATTCTGTGCAGATTTTATGAATGTTTTTTTTTTTTTTTTTTTTTTTTTTTTTTTTTTTTTTTCCTGTATTGAATTCCTAAAGCCCGTCGGCACTCCCTTAAAATGTTTTATGGCCGATAAAAGAAAAATACGCGTCGCTTAGTTTTCGATGCACTGCGAAACATATGAACGAGATAAAAATCGGAGAGATTGACCTGAAATACCTTTTCCTTGTTAGAATATCATTTCCTGCTCAAGGGGTTGGGGGTACACTTGCAAGACCAACAAAAAAACGCTTTTTTTTTTTGAGATTTTTTTTTTTTTAAGACAGTTTTCATTATTCATTGATCAATATTTACACCAGTTCGAAAGATACACATTTCAAGAAGATTACAGTAATTTTTTCATGCCAAAAGAGTGATAAGTAATCGAGTTACAGCCCAATCTCCCAGAGGCCCAAACAAAAATGTTGTTTTGCGATGCGCAACGTAACTCATGACTGGATCATTTGTGACAAACTAAATCGTTGGAATTAGTTTGAAAAAAATATTCTCTTGTACTTGACGGCGAGATTTTATCGAAATTTAATGTTTTGACAAAATGGCGGGTGTTCAAAGTAAACAAAAAAGGTTTTTTTTTTTTTCACTAAAAAAAATCGTCGATTTTTGGGTTGCTCAAAAAATGGCGGGTGTTCAAAGTAAAAAAAAAAAAGGTTTTTTTCACTAAAATCGTTGATTTTTGGGTTGTATGAAAAAAAAAAAACGAAAATTCAAAATGTTTCACCGTCAAGTACTACAAAAGAATATTGTTTTTAAGGATGTTCCTCTACTACTTTGAAGTCAATTCAGAGTATATTTTCAAAACCTTTGAAAAAAACGTGAAAAATACTTTTCATCTACTAGCTAATTGATATCATGATTTATTCATGTTTCAAGTGAGAATTATTCAAATTTTTCTGTCAAATCTGTCAAAAAAAAGTATTAAAACGTGCCTTCAAAGTGTCTCATTTGACTAAAGTACCAACTTCGTTTTTTTTTAAAATCAAAAAATACAAAAATTAGCATGTGTCAATAGTAAAAAGAAAATATGGCAACGCCGCTTGGCACTGTCCGCGTAAAGTTAGTAACCCTGTTGCAAGGACTGACGAGAAATATTGGTGCTTCTGCTTGGAACCGTATAATAAAGCAAATGTGGTAAACATGACCTCTCCGAAATGTCCGAGCGTCCTCCGATATAAAGGCCGCGGTTCGAAACGAAAAGAAAAATCAAGCGGAAAGAAAGTTCGAGCGTGGCCGGCAAACGGAGAAAAAAAAAGGACGATGTTTCGCCTAAAAGTTTTTTCGTTTTTAATATTGTTTTATACTGCGAAATCTTGAAAACTCTCTCGAGACCATTTTGAATTTGAGCGCGCTGGAGTGAACATGGCGCCTCTACCGTCGTAGTATCGCAACGTTGCGAAATCTACGTGCGCAAATATTTTTTTGGCCGTAATTGCACTCGAAAATTATTAATCGCAAATAAACGACGCGATAAAAATATTTCAAATTGCTTCTATATTTAAAGAATTAAATATGATACGAAATAAAAAGTATTTTTATAAGTTTATCTTTTTTTTCGAACAGTGTTCACTTTATACTTGAATCGTTGGAATCGCGTCAATCTGTATCTTCATCGTGTAAAATTTCAATAATTCAATATCGCGTGTCTAATGACGGAAGGTCGTAAGCGCCAAAAATACGATTTTGGTGGCAAAAGGTCGTATAAATTTTTTTTATTTTTATTCCATTCACTTTGAAAACAACAACCGCCTGGATCCATTAAAATTAGCAAGAAAAAAAACGTAAGCGCAAAAGTCGTATCCACCAATAATCAGTGAAAAAAAAAGATACAACGTTTTTTGTCGTTATACCTTCCCGAGCGAAATGACAAAAGGTCGTATATGTGTATATATATATATATTTTTTTTTTCTCGAATCGCTCCGGAAACACCTGAAACGCGAAGATCTGTTGAAATTTTGAACTTCCGGAAGTCCAACCGAACAGTCGTATGTGCAGTGTATGAGTGGAATTTATTTTTCGATCAGAAATTTTCAACGCCGATGCGATAAAATCGCGAAACTTTACGTAATTCGCAACTAATGTCTTGATATTTGACAAAACTTGATCGCATCCCCCAAAAATAATATTTTTATTATATATATATACTAGGGGTGCGTAGGGCGCTACGCGCCCTCACTTAGGTTTGGGTTTGGGTTTTGGGTTTGGGTTTGGTCATCCTTTTCAAATTGGACACCCGGTATAAGCTCAAATCCTGAAACAGCGGCGGCGGCGGCCGCGGCGGCGGCGGTGGCGGCGGCAGCGGCGACATATCTTTATATTATAGAGAGATATATATATATATTAGGGTGGCCCTTAATATCGGTAAAAAAATTTTTTTTTGTCTTAACCCCTAAATCGATTCGAAATATTAAAAAATGATTTTTAAGACTGAAATCCGCCCTTAATTTTAATATTAACAGGTGCCTCAAAGGCCCTTAAACCGCTTGACTGGTGGAAATTTCGGGTAGACAAAACTTTACTTACTATCAACTTGAAATTTGGTATCCGGGGGTTTTCGGGGTCGCTGAGTACGAATCCGCACTCCTAATTCAGAAATTCAAGATGGCGGATCGAAAATGCAAAAAGACATTTGACGAGAGCAAAAGTTAGTACTCGAGGGTTTTCGGGGTCGCTGATCACGAATCTGCACTCCAAATTTAGAAATTCAAGATGGTGGACCAAAAATGCAAAAAGACATTTGACGAGAGCAAAAGTTGGTACTCGGGGGTTTTCGGGGTCGCTGATTACGAGCACTAATTATCGTTCGCATCAAACGACTTTTCGGATTTTCAATCCGCCATATTGGATTTACCATCTTCAATTTCTAAATTTAGAGGGCACATTCGTAATCAGCGATGCCGAAAACCCACTGAGCACCAACGTTCACTCGTCAAATGACTTTGCTTTTTCGGTCAGCTATATTGGATACGCCATCTTGAATTTCTGAATTTGGAGTGCGGACTCGTACTCAGCGACCCCGAAAACCCCCGGATACCAAATTTCAAGTTGATAGTAAGTAAAGTTTTGTCTACCCGAAATTTCCACCAGTCAAGCGGTTTAAGGTGGCTCATCAGTGAATTAAAAAACCGGCGATACGAATGAAACTTCGGGAGATGAATGAAGAAGATGCAATGAACGCTCTTTCAAAATTTCAGGGTGTGTTGCCAGGCAAATTATTGCGAACGAGTAATTTAAAATTACCTATTTTAGCATGGGTCTTATGGCAGTTGATTCCATTTTCACCGGAAGTGACATGATACCTTTTGATAAAGACGAGAGTTCTTATTCAAATTTTGAGTATTGAAAGATGAAATCGTGAACTTTCCAATGGTATTTAAAAAATTGTGTCTTGCCAGGGATTTTTCCAAGAAATTTAAACGCGAAAGTCATCGTGTGTGCAAATCTCGGATACAATATATGTCTGTCATTCTGCGCGCGAGGAAACATATGAATATCAGCTATCGTTTTTGACTTTATCGCTCTGACAGCGTTAAATACTTTTGTCAGTTGAGACTATTTATAATATTATTTATAATAAATTATGAATAAAATATCACGGGAAACGTCATCGAAATTCATAAATTTTATTTAGACAGAGTATTTAAAAAATATTATGATAGGTTTATGATTTTTTTTCACGTCACGATTTTTGACTAGTGTTGTCACTGATGGGCCGCCTTAAGGGCCTTTGAGGCACCTGTTAATATTAAAATTAAGGGCGGATTTCAGTCTTAAAAATCATTTTTTAATATTTCGAATCGATTTAGGGGTTAAGACAAAAAAAATTTTTTTTTACCGATATTAAGGGCCACCCTAATATATATATATATATATATATATATATATTTACATTATATATTTTATATTTTACTATTTTTAATATTTTTTATTAAAAATATTATTTTTGGGTGATACGACCTTCTGCAATTAGTCCACGCAATTTTTTCTCATCACGTTTGTAATAAAAAGTCGTATCTGCCAGTACATACGGACCTTTTGTCATTAGTTGACCGGCTTTTTAATTTCAACGTTTCTGGACCTAATTCCGCGTTCTTATTCCAAATACGAAAAAAAAAATTATACAACCTTTTGTAATTTTTAATGGCAAAAGGTCGTATAATGGCGCTTACGACCTTTTGTCATTAGACACGCGATATCTCCTCAACGACGTGATAAAGTATTTGAAATTTTAAGTTCGATTTTCTACGACCATTATCTTTGTATTAAAAAAAAAAATCTAGACCTAAACTTATTTTTAGGTTCACGCAAATACATCCTTAACTAATTTCAACGATTTAGTTTGTCACAAATGATCCAGTCATGCGTTACGTTACGCGCCGCAAAACAACTTTTCTTTTTTTTGGGCCTCCGGGAGATTGGCCGTAACTCGCGGTTGCTTATCACTCTTTTGACATGAAAAAATTACTGCAACTTCTTGAGATATATGTATCTTTTGAACTGATAAATATTGATCAATGAATAATGAAAACTGTCTCAAAAAAAAAAAAATCTCAAAAAAAGAGTTTTGTTTTGGCCTTGCAAGTGTACCAAATCCCTTGAGCAATATCGGTCCTGTTGTAATTGAACTGAAACTTCATAAAATACGGCCAACGGTATGGGCCAAGTTTAACCGTAGTTTCCCTGTGCCCTTCCGCAAATGCGATAGAGCAGCGCGCTAGGAAAAAAAAACCCGGCTGCGGACTGCACCCTCCGGGGTAGGAGAGTTTCGTCCCGTTAGATTTATATCTCAGTATTCGTGTAGGCTATTTTTTTTTGTTTTCAATTAAAAATTAGCCAAATAGGTTTCTCTGTAAAATTTGCGAATTTCAGCCTCGGAAAAGTAAGAAATAAAAATGGGGGAGAAATTTCACGTTGAGAAAAGAAAAAGCCTGCATTTTTTTTCTTCCTTTTTTTTTGTTTGTTATCAATTAAAATCAGAAAAAAAATTTTAGAAATTAATGTGATAACTGGGGAATCTTTGAAACAATAGAACTCATGAAATATAGCGACTATTCGTGTCTTTCTAAAAATACTTGAAGACAAAAGACAATTTTTCAAAATATAAAATTCCTTGAATAAATTTTTCTGATTATTTATTCAATCAATTTATCTGACAACTTTCTTGAGTTATTACAATTCCAAAATCAACCTTAAGAGCATCTTTGGTATGACGAATTTTTTTTTTTTTTCAAACTTTTTGTACACATCGAAAAGTACTCGAAATTGCTGATGCACGAACGAATATACTTTTCAATTGTAAAGAAGTCTCCAATTTCGTACTATAGCATTGCCAAACGAGAACCATGGATCGCCGCTCGATCCGGGCCATCGGACGGAGAGAGCGCACGGCGGACCGCGAACGTCGTTTGATTTTTTATTCGGATCGTCGTTGCAGTCGGTGTCGTCTCTCATTACCGTAACCAGTTGCTCCGGCAATGCGTTGATAGCTTTTTTTATACTTTCGAAAGAATCGTCCGATTTATTATTCGGTACGACCGTATCCGTCGTCGTATCCATTCGAAACGATGGTTTTTCAATCATTGCATCGTCGACGATCATTTCCCTCGTTGAATCGTTCATTGATCTACGAAGACTCGTGGAATTTTCGGTATTTCGAAAATTATCGACACGCGTCTTCGATGATTTTTTCCCAGCCCTATACTTGGCTTTTTCGAATCTCTTGCGCGATGATTTGCGATTGGCTTTGCGATTGGCCTGCTTCGTTCGATTGCTCGAAGGACGTTTTTTCGTCGATCCCAGACGCTTCTTCGCCGATTTACCAAAATTCGAAGTTCTCTGCACCTCATTCATCTCCTGACCGTAGATCGACGAATTTTCATCGTTCTTACTCCTTAATCTGGATTTACGTAGATTACTCGCAGCAAAATCCACGGGTACCAGATCTTTTATCTCCTGCGGTATTTCGTAACGCTGACGCGCCTCTTCTTCCTCGATCGTTTCGATTTGTCCCAACTGCCCGTCGCTGTTCTTCAGACAACAGAAAGCTCAAATTGAAATTTTTCATCGCCCTGCTTCGTCTCTTTTGCATCGTCATTGAGGAAGCTTTGTTTTGATGAGAAAAAAAATAAAAATCAAAATCAATATTTTCATGTCGGAGTAGCTTGAAATGTTCCGAACTTATGGGAGTTTTCTACTTTGTCGGGCCGAAAAATGGTTCGATTTTTCACCAATTTTTTATGCGAAAAATATTGAGTATAATATGTTGATAATTTGGTATGTTTACCAAGCGGTCTTTATTGAACATGATAATATATTTTAATGCCTGGCAAAACATGGTCTTGGAAGTGGGAGGAGCCACGTATGTCGGTGCGCCGGCGATGATATTCTTGGCTTGAGAAAGTCCTAACTCCTGGACAGGTGATTCGAAGCAAAAAAAAATCAAACGTATTTTTACTTTGTACAATATTGCGTATACGTCGAACTTGAATTATCCAAAAATATTCAAACGTTTTTATTTTATGAACAAAAAACTGCAAAAAACCAAACTTCCCCTCACTATTTTTTTTATTTTCAATATTTCTTCTTCATTCTAGTTCAACTTATACACAATATTTTACAAAGAAATCATAAAAAATCAAATATATTTTTACTTTGTACAATATTGTGCACAAGTTGAACTAGGATGAAGAAGAAATATTGAAAAATAAAAAAATTGTGGGCGATCAGAGGGAAAGTTTAGTTTTTTGGCAAAAATTTTTGCATTTTTTTGTTCATAAAACAAAAACGTTTGAATATTTTTGGATGATTCTAGTTCGACTTGGACACAACATTGTGCAAAGTAAAAATATGTTTGATTTTTTTGCTTCAGATCACCTGTCCAGGAATTGGGACTTCCGCAAGCGAAGAATATCATCGCTGGCGCACTGACATACGTGGCTCCTCACACTCCCAATACTATATTTTGTTAAAGATATTATCATGTTAAATAAAGACCGCTTAGTAAACATACCAAATATCAACATTCTATATTTGATATTTTTTGTACAAAAAATTGATGAAAAATCGAATATTTTTTGGCCCAACAAAGCAGAAACCTCCCTTAACTGTGTAACTTTCGTGAATTTATCACTATCGAATCAGCACTTGACGCACAAATAAGCTTTAAGGGCTATGATAAATAATAATGTTCGGTATTGAGTTTGAAAGTAACTTATAGATTTTCGAAAACTGAATTATTTTGCAATTTTCATGGAAAATTATATGTTTCCTTGAACTTTCACAAATTTCACAATATCGAGCCAGCACTTGAGCCACAAATAAGCCAGAGGACGATAATAGAAAACTTGCATTATTTTCAACTCTTGAATTATTTAAAAAAACATCATTTCCATAGGTTTTTTTAGTTACCTACTCATAATTAATTAATTATACCAGCTTGGAAATTGAGTTGCATTTCAAATATATCACGCGACAGCGATGTGACAACACCCCAGCGCCTCTAGCGGTAAAATTCCGAAATTCAAGCAGCTAATTATTCCTAACCCAAAAAAATCTAATTCGTAAATATATGTAGTCTTTAAATAGGATTCAAACCTGGCTAATGTACCTGAACAATCTAAGAAAGTATACAAGTATTGTTTTATTGTACCATGTTGCAAAAACACAACTGCTGTATCAATACCGGAAAAAGAGTTTATTTGTATTAGGAACATCTATAAAGCTATTCTTGGCAAATTTGCAGATGTCGCTTTCATGTATCCTTGATTCATTTTTTTTAAGTTACAGCATACGCTGTAATTCATATTATGCACACTCGTGCACTAATAATTTACTTTCGCGAATTTTTTCACCGACGGATATCCTGTTTTTTTAACATGGATTATCCTGCGGATAAGTATATCCGGAAGATAACCCTAGGTGAAAAAACCGGACATAACCTTACCCTAGTACCAAGGGGTTTTGTGACGTCACTCGGCCCGCAGAGGGCGTAAATTTCTTATAATGCAATGTTTAAATTAACTTAAAAAAATATTTAACTATGACTGAATGATAAAAATAAGGAAAAAATCGTTTACGTGCAAGTTCTCTATTTTCGGTATTGAGTTTGAAAAGAATCGCTACAAGAATTTCAGATATTTAAAAAATTTGATTTTTTTTTAATGTATATTTCGAATGTTTTAACCAACTTTCGTAAATTTACTAATATCTAGCCGGCAATTGCTACAAAAATAAGCCAAGCGACGCACCAATGTTCGATAAAATTTTAGTTATGCCGCATCATAAGATCGATCGACGATCTCAAATAATGGATTGTTTGTTCAACGGTACATGTATAATTTAGCCCAAAAGTGAAAGACAGTTTTTCGGCAGTTTTGGAGTCGAAATGATCAAATTACTTTGAAATAAATGTTAAAAATTTTGAATTATTTAAATCGAATTTGAAAAGAAGCTTACAAAGTAGAAACTTGCACATTATTGGCGTCATTATTTTTATTCAGAGCACGAAGTTTTCTCTATGAGGAAGCCCCAAAATTGTATGAACCCAACTTCCCCATCGGCGAAAGCTTTTTTTATGGTTGAGACACAATAAAATGAGCGAGCAATGCGCAAGTTTAAAAATTTTTAACAGACAATGAAAAATTTTGCGCATACAAATTTGCAATATCCAAAAATCCAAACGCACTTCGATAATTCTAAGCACTTTTACTATTTTTTTTTTTTTTTTTTTCCACAAAAAAAAATTTGCCCAGACACATTTTTGGCTCCGCTGCTATGAGGAACAAAAATAAATTCTATGTAAAAAAGAAAAAAAGAAAAAAAAAACACGATCAGTTCGAGGGGCACTCTTAACGACAAAACAAATCACTTACCGCAACGACAAAGCATACCAGAACACCGAGAGCATAGAGAAACATTATAACATTCTGGCGATTCGTTCGCAATGTACATTTCTTTATAAGTTACGCGTGGTTTGTTTCCGCAGCGATTAAAAAATCGTTAATCGCTTGATTGATGTGGGAGATTAAAAAAAAAAAAAAAACGGTCCAAGCTTTACAGCAAAAGTCGATCCGATAAGGTACATATTACCCCCCCTCCGAGTCCCATTAATATTTTGCAAGCCTCAACAATGAATTCTCAGAAAATTCTTGGAGATCAAAGTTCGCATTTAAAATTAAAAAAAAAAATTGTAATACAATTTTACGCAATAATTGAGAATTGTATAAATTTTCGAAAAATATATTTTTATCATCATCATCACAAATACTTATCTTATTATTAAAAACCTGCTCTTATAAAAATTTCTGAGCTTTGAATTATTCTCAAAGTGGACTCGGTGCCACTCTTTTACGCCAAACTTCTCAGAAGTTTCACATATTATTCAACAGTTTGCAGTCCCAATTAGTTTTTTTCTTTTTTTTTTTTTCTTCATTCTTTCGAATTTTATTTTTTTTATACAGCCATTTTGGGATTGGGTTTATTTTATTTTTTTAGAATTGAATTTTTTCGTTCAACGCGACACGTTCCATCGGGCCAAAAGTTTCGCAGAATCTTTTTCTGCAAAATTTTCGTTTGCGCAGAACCGGGCGAGGAAGGAAAAAATCGAATTCGCCTGAGTCAGCTAAAAAAAAAACTATTTTCTCAGGGCACATTGCAAACAATTTTGTACAATTTACAGCATCTCGAGCCCACCGAATCGAACGATAAACAAAATCGTTTTTTTTTTTTTGTCAATACACTTACGAGAGCAATTACCGTTCCGTTTAAAAGTTGAGTATAAAATTCATTTTTTGCCAAATTTCAACGAATCGATCGATAATTCCTTCGAGGACATATCAAAAAATCGCGAAAAAAAAAAACGAAGAGAATTCTTGAAAAAAAAAATCACAGGTGTTTGGAAGAATAAAAAAAAAATTCAGTTCGCGCGAAACGAAAAGTTCTTCCCTTGGATTCTCGAACAAATTTTCTTTTAAATCAATTCGTCAATGATCTTTCGGTATTATTATTATCAAAAATCAATATTCCCAGCATTATCGATGCGGTTAATTATTTTAAAAATTATTTTAGCAAAACTTGCCGTTTCTTCTTACTGCATACGTCATGAAGCATTCTAGAATTAGTTTTCTCGAGACTCCCATTATACATCTACTTTGGGTCGTCGAACTGAAATTCCTTCAGGTACGTCAAGGCACTTTTTTTTTTTTTTTTTTTTTTTTTTTTCTTCTCAACTCGTCAGTTCTCATTTGGATCTCGTCGGATCCCGATTGAAATCCATCAAATATAATCAGGAAAAGGAAGCCAGGAAAAGTCGATCGAAATGAAATAATCGACGATTATCACTTTTTAACAGCGAACGGTCGAAATTTTTCTTTTTTTTTTTTTTTTTTTTTTTCTCCATCGAGAAGCTTATTCCCCGACACATGTAATTTTCTTTTTTTTTTTTTTTTCCCCCACTTTCTGTCGTATCGAAGAAGGGCACATCGGTAAATTATTTGATTCGGTTTGCCATTTATCGACAACTCTGCCGATTTCCTTGTCATAAATAACTATAGAATAACATTAATAAGCGCATAGAAAAGTAACGAATCGCGAGGTAAAAATTATTGTCACAATTTCCATCCAGTTGAGAATCGTTTAACGGACAAACGTGATTTAAGAAACTCGAGGAAAGCGGTGATTTTCAAAAATTATTTACGAACAAAAAAAAAAGCTTTCCCAAAACTAGAACGGGGGGGATTAATCGTCGTACATTTGAACGATTCAAAGTTATTATTTTTATAAAAAAATATCGATTTATTCGTGCAAAAAAATTGTCCAAACCAACCTTTTTTTTTTTACGAATCTATTTAGTTCATTTAGAATCGCTGGATAATTTGTCTAACCGGTAACCCTGAAAGATTTCGATTGCTCGAATAGAGTTCCTTCTCCATCTTTACTGCTAATTTTCAAAATTTGACAAAGAGTAATTTCGAGAAAAACTTTTTTATCGTTATTATTTAAAAGTATATATATATATATATATATATATATATATATATATATATATATATATATATATATATATGAGTAAAAACATGAATTATCGGCCAAAAGTTTGGGCTTCACTGTCGGGGATCTTTTTGTAAGTTACACAGTTTGGTGTCGATGTCGAAAAACACGCGCCTTTAATTTTTTCAGATTTTTTCCTCCATTTTTTAGCTACCATTGGGTATCGAATTCTTTTATTTGAAGTTTTTTTGTTTTTTAATTAATTTTGGGGGCTTGAATTTGAATAAAAGAAAAAAAAACCAATTCCATATTTTTTTTGTAAAAAAATCTCAACGTTCCGAAAAAAAAAATATAGCCAAATTAATGTACGGCGTAGAAGACTCAAAATCAAGATTATAATTTGAAAAGTCGTTTTTTTTTCGCCATTGCCCAAAGTTCAAAAAAATTTTCCATATTTTTTTCAGTGTAAATGTAAAATGTAAAAAAAAAAACATTATAAATCTCATTTATTCTAAAAATTTTAATATTTTTTTATTTTTTGAAGTGGCTGTTGAAACGAACAATAGAAAATTTTTGTGTACTGGTGTAAATACTGGGTTTGTTATTTTACCATTACGACGACATACAATCATTCCAGTTGAAATGCATGTGCTAGAGAAAACGTTTCCGAGTTCGACACAGGTTCAAGAATAACTGTTCCCAAATTATTTTGTACAGGCGAAATCGAATGCAATGATTGAGTACCATTGACAGTCTTTGTACTCAAAGATCTTTGTTCAATTTCAATCTTTGAATTCAGATACTAAATATTTTCCAAAAACTTAAAAGTCACATTTGATAAAACTTGTTTGAATGGGTTTCCACCAGTTTACCAAATGTAACTTTTGAGTTTTTGAAAAATATTGAGTATCTGAATTCAAAGACTGAAATTCAACAAAGATCATTGCGTTCATAGACTGCCAAAGGTACTCAATCATTGCATTCCATTTCGCCTGTACCAAATAATTTGGGAACAATTATTCTTAAACCTGTGTCGAATACAGAAACGTTTTCTCTAGCACATGCATTTCAACTGGAATGATTGTATATTATCGTAATGGTAAAATAATAAAAATGAAAACCCACTATTTACACCGGTACACAACAATTGTCTATTGTTCGTTTCAACAGGCACTCCAAAAAGTAAAAAAAATATTAAAATTGTTAGAATAAATGAGATTTATGTTTTTTTTTTTTTTTACATTTTTATTAATCCCAGGAGTGTTTTTGGAGATCCTAACTGAAAAATGACATATATAATGTAAAATTTGCTCAGCTTTCTGAAAAAAGTATGGAAAATTTTGCGAAAAAACGACTTTTCAGATTATAATCTTGATTTTGAGAGTCTTCTACGCGTATATTAATTAGGCTATATTTTTTTCGGAAAATTGAGATTTTTTTTACTAAAAAAATATAGAATTGGTTTTTTTTTCTTGTTTTCAAATTCAAGCCGCCAAAATTGAATGAAAAAAAAAAGTTTCAAATGAAAGAATTCGATACCCAATGGTAGCTAAAAAAAATGGAGGAAAAAATCTGAAAAAATTATGGCACGTATTTTTCAACACAGACACCAAGCTGTGTAACTTACAAAAAAATCCCCGATAGTCAAGCCCAAATTTGGCCGATAATTGATGTTTTTACTCATATATATGGGGCATTCCAGCCCAATTCGACTCGCAATTTTTTATGTTGTTCACCCACATGAGTAGAGGACTTCCATATTTTTTTTTTAGATTTTTTTTCCATCCCGTTCTGGAGTGACAATTTTTTGAAAAAATCGATGAAACCCAATTCAATCAGCGATATCTTCTAATTAAAAAACGTTATCGGAAAACTTCACCGGGTCAAATGTTTCATCTTGAAGTCGACTTTTTTATGAATTTATTTTTAAAATTTTCCAATTTTTTTTTTCTATCGAAAAATAAAAAAAATCGATTTTTCGAAACGAGTGCCATGTTTAATTAAAAAAAAAAAAAATCACAAAAAAAGTACATGGTAAAACAAAATTTTTGAGCCCAGTCTCATCGTGGGCAGATTTTTTTTGTAGTTTTTACAGCTATTTTTAGTTTATCAGAGTACTCTCATAAATTTCAAGTAGCTATTAGAGTACTCTAATAAACTTCAAATAGCTGTAAAAACTGCAAAAAGAATCCGCCCACGATGGCTCAAAACTTTTTTTTTACCGTGTACTTTTTTTGTGATTTTTTTTTTTTTTTTTTAATTAAAAATGGCACTCATTTGGAAAAATTGATTTTTTGATTTTTCGATGGGGGAAAAAAGATTGGAAAATTTTTTAAATAAATTCAAAAAAAAAGTAGACTTCAGGATGAAAAATTTGACCCGGTGAAGTTTTCCGATAGCGTTTTTTTTTTGTTAGAAGATATCGCTGATTGAATTGGGTTTAACTCGATTTTTTTCAAAAAATTTTTACTCCAAAACGGGATGGAAAAAAAAATCTAAAAAAAAATACGGTAGTCTCTGCTCGTGTGGGCGAACAGCATAAAAAATTGCGAGTCGAATGAAAAATGATGAGGGTCGGAGGCTGCTCGAATTGGGATGGAATGCCCCATATATATATTTGTATTTTGCAAAGTTCATGCGCGTAATAAATTATCGTCAAAGTTTTGGAAAGTGCAGCTCCATTTTTTTTTTTTTTTTTTTTTTATAAAAAAAACGTCTAGAAATATTTTTTTCAGCATCTTTAACCAGGTTCTCCCATCAAACGATCTTGCGATGAGGTTTTTTTTTTTTTTTTTTCCTTCCTCTCCTTTTTTTTTCTAGCTTAAATAGGTTCCAGCGTATACGTATTTGATTCGATCGAGTGCTAGTCCTCGTGGCTGGAATTCTCTGCGATGTAAAAAATATAAATAAGGGGACCGGCGAAGCCGAGCAATAAGGAAACACCGAGCAGATGAGCCCACGACAAGCCCCAATCTGCGCCGGAGCATTTGAAAGTGTCGATGGTAGAATTTTGTATATTCAACGACGAATTTTCACGCTCCTGAAACGTGATCAATTGCTCGGTCTCTGTGTCATCGTTGATCGACGTGAATTCGCGTTCCGTTGATTTTTCGAGAGGCTCGCAAATGGAATTTAATATTATATCATTGATGACAGTATTATGATGAACCGTCGTCGGAGCGGCAATGAGATTTATTAATTTTTCGTCGATGAACGTACTTGGCTTGGCCGGCGCTGTCGCGGACACGCCATTTTCCCTGCTCGTCGATGCAGCCTCGCGATCGATTGAATTTTCTGTGAATATGGAAAATGGCTTTACGGGAACTTTTATGCATCTACGAGCAAATATCTCATTCTCCTTGTGAATATTGTTGATTCTCTTCAGTTCCGATATCTGAAAGAAAAAAAACAACTTGCTCTTTTTCTTCTATCTTTTGGCGTCAAAATGTTTTTACAATTGCAGCGGATATTTGTTCCTGCGGCCGGGCTGCATTTTTTTTTTTTTTTTACACACTCCGCAACCTTTTTTCAATCAAGGAATCGACTCAAGTATCTGGCTATAACGCTAATGATATTAGCAGCTATTATTATTTGGTCAACAAGTTCATATTTTTTTTTTTTTCGTAGAAAGTCTGCGCATTACTCACGCTCAATTCTGTTTACAAGTATATATATTTCACAATCGGAACGGTGAAAAACTTTCTTCATGGGCAAATAATATCTATGAAGTTCTAATCTGTCGTTTAAGCGGTTCTTCGGGGAAATGTTACCGTTTTTTCACTCCTAAAATAATCTCCGATCATAGCTTCGAATACTTCTCCCATAAGAGCCCACGTATAAGCGGCATATTTAAGGTGGCTCATCAGTGAATTAAAAAACCGGCGATACGAATGAAACTTCGGGAGATGAATGAAGAAGATGCAATGAACGCTCTCTCAAAATTTCAGGGTATGTTGCCAGGCAAATTATTGCGAACGAGTAATTTAAAATTACCTATTTTAGCATGGATCTTATGGCAGTTGAATCCATTTTCACCGGAAGTGACATGATACCTTTTGATAAAGACGAGAGTTCTTATTCAAGATTTGAGTATTGTAAGATGAAATCGTGAACTTTCCAATGGTATTTAAAAAATTGTGTCTTGCCAGGGATTTTTCCAAGAAATTTAAACGCAAAAGTCATCGTGTGTGCAAATCTCGGATACAATATACATATGTCTGTCATTCTGCGCGCGAGGAAACATATGAATATCAGCTATCGTTTTTTACTCGATCGCTCTGACAGCGTTAAATACTTCTGTCAGTTGAAACTTTATTTATAATATTATTTATAATAAATTATGAATAAAATATCACGGGAAACGTCATCGAAATTCATAAATTTTATTTAGACAGAGTATTTAGAAAATATTATGATAGGTTTATGATTTTTTTTCACGTCACGATTTTTGACTAGTGTTGTCACTGATGTTTTTATGTTGCCTTAATGTTGCCTGATGCCTTAATGTTTTTTTTGTTTCTCCTCAACTATGCGGTCAAAAAATCTGAAATAATTACGGTGTATTCCTAGTACCAGCGAAAACCTCCCCCTCAAATTTTCGAATCATTTTTACCGTTTTTCTCTGGGTTAAGAATCTCCTTAAGCAGGAAATGAAATTCTAACAAGGAAAAGGTATCCCAGGACAATTGCTCCGATTTTGATCTGGCTCATATGTTTTGCAGCGCATCGAAAACTAAGCGACATGTATTTTTCTTTTATCGGCCATGAAACACTTAAAGGGGCATTCGAGGGGCACATTTTGGCATTTGACGGGCGCAGATGGGACAGCGTATGTTCCACTGCCCCGCAAAGGGTCAAGGGAGTGAAAATATCTTCCAAAGATGGAGGTGTCGAGCATCAATTTCGTTGTTTCATCCATTGGAACGTAATATTTTTTTAAGCAAACCGACTGGAAAAGCTTTCTCGTAACGAGAAATGAAAAATGTAATATTCGCAATTAGGAAAAAAATAAAATAAACGGATGGAACCATCCCTGAATATGAATAAATTTATGCAAAAAAATGGTAAAATTTCCAGAAAATCCAGTTGAGTTCAGTTTCGGATATTCTTGCGAGACGCATTTGCGAAATTCAAGACTGCGCAAACGTTGCGGTTATTCGATGTTCATATTTTAAAAAGTCCTTGCGCTTTGAGCACTTTTACGAAGACTATAATTATTGTTCAAGATTCGAAAATTAATAACATTTTGTTTATAACTTTCGTAACGATAAATTAGACGAACAAAACGTATTGAAATTCAGTAAAAAAATTACTTTATTTTTGTTCCCGATTATTTATTTTTGAGTATTTGACGATACGGTGAGTAAATGAAAAAAAAAATTAATAATTAAAAGCATCTAGGGGTAGTTGCCCCGTTCAATTTTTTTTTTTTTTTTTTTTTTTTTTTTTTTTTTCGGGAATATCAAAAATCTCGTGAACTTTCCTTGGTGCTTTTTTTTTCCATATTTTCAAACTTGAATTTGACCAATTTTTGCATACACGCAAGACAAACGGCGTTCGGGGGTGGTTGCTCCGTTCAATATTTTTTTTTCGGAAAAATCCAAAAGCACGAAAATTCTCGTTTGTGTGTTCATGCGCAGAATTTATTTTTCAGATTTTTAAACTTGAATTTGACCATTTTTTTTTTTGCACAAATGTAATCATGTTTAGGGGTTGCTCGATCCCTTCATTGTTTTTTTTTTTTTTCTAATTTAGAAAATTACATTTTTTCATTTCTCGTTGCGAGAACATTTTTCCAGTCGGTTTGGTTAAAAAAATATTTTGTTCTCATGGGTGAAACAACGAAATTTATGCGCGAAACATTCATCTTTGGAGGGTAGTTTCATACCCTTGAGACAGTGGTCCGGCGTAGAGGCCGAAAAAAAAAAAGCTGATTTTTGGTGATTTTTTTTTATAAGGAAAGAAACAACGGACCTTTAAAATGAAGAAAGGAAAAAAGAAAAAAAAAAAAAATCAGGGAAAATAAACAGAGCCGAGGGAGGGATTGTCCGATATACATAAGCTCAGCTTACCGTACATCGATATCGGACGGCGAGAGCCTGCAAGGTGTCCTCGGCTTTGAGGGTGACCTTGATCACTTCTACCTTGCGGGAAGGAGTTTTCCCTCTGTTTCTCGTCTCCATCGGTATCTCCTCCTGTTCGCCATCGTCCTCGTCGTCCGAATACAAAAATACATAATGCGGCGATCCTTCTCTCTGACTTCCCCTCTGATAGACAGTCTGTCTGAAATATTTGGGGCAACAAATCCGAGCTCGTCTCAATCCCGAGTCTTACAAGTTAGAGTCGAGCGAGCACGACTATCGGAGGATAAAAAAAAAAAAAAAAGAAAAGCATTCGCAATTGAAATCTTTTTTTTTTTTTTTTCGACAATTTGAGTCTTGTAGCGCGATAACGCTGATGTAAATTCTCGTTATTGCGTGCAAATTATTCTCTTAAAATAAAGAAATTTTTAATTCATCAAATCTTTAAGTTTTTCAAATACTCGGTGATTTTTATGAAAATAATTTGCTAGAATTAACTGATACAATAAGTTTTTTTCTTTTCTCAAACAATTAAGACTCAATGAAAATTCGTCTTCATAATGAATATTCATTATTACACAAAGTTAATTACGTGTACTCATTTCTTTAGACGTATGTCTAAATCAATGATTTTCATTCCACCAATTTTCCCACGTCCGAGTAGGGTAAGTGCGGGTATTACTGCGGTTTGAAATGCGAGGCCAGCTTGACGAGCATATTTTAAAAAATCATTCAAAATTACGGAGGTTTTTGTTGTTTTCAAATCAATATTTTACTTATTTTGAACTTAGAAAAAAATTAACAATGTTATCGAATGACTTTTTCATGAAATAAAAAGCATTTGCAAAAATAATGCAGATGCTGTTATTACCGCGGGGTCTAAAACGACGAGAAGGTATTACTGCGCACCAAATACCGCGAATTGTCCAATTACTGCGCCCCTAATACTGCGCGTCGTGTATGTAATTTATAATTTTTAAAAATGATAACAATTTGAGGCCGCTAATATCTGATCTTTATTAATTACCTGCTTCACAATTAATATCACAATCGAAATAATTATTTAATAATTATTATTATTATTCATATGTGTTCTCGAAAAAAGTTTAAGGAGTTTCGGTACCGACCGGCGACGCGGAATAAGCGGAAACGAGGGTGCGGCGGCGCGCGGTGAGCGGGGCATGCATAAAACAAAAGAGAGTCCGACCGTTCATGCGCACTATACCCGTGGATAGTGAGCTTATGTTTTGGCTTGTAACTAATAAACCAGATGGACGAACCTATTCAAATTTGTTGACAGTCATATTAATGATCTAATAAAGATCTGACATAAATTTTATGCGGGTGGTAGTATTTTAATGGAATTGACAGCTCAAACAAATATTGCTCCCACTTACTCTCGTGTATAAGCCAAATTTTCGAAAATTATTTTTACAAAAACGACATGGAGGATCGACTTGAAATTTCAGCAGTTCACGTTTTATATATTTGTCACTTATTAAAAAAAAAAAAATTGAGTTGATGGCAGCATTTTCAACAGGTGTACCGAAACTCCTTAAGAAACTCCTTAAGAACGGTAGGTTCAAGGGCTGGCTCATGGTCTACTCAAACTCGCTTGTCTTTATTTGATTTTGCTTTACTTTTGTTTCTACTTTTGACATTAGCTATTATCAACAAAGTCAGGCGCTATTATATACACAGAATATTCGGCTGTGATATTAGACAACTTCATGAGACACGAGACCGATAAAAACATACGTCTTAATATTTGTATGGGTTAGAAATTGGAAATGTGTCAACCGCAGTAATCGGTACGCGCGCTTCGATAGGACGGAGTCTAATACCGCGACAATAGTATTAAAACCGCAAGAATGCACGCATCTTTGAAAAATTCGTACCGAATACTGCAGCGGCAAATTAAAAATGAAAATAATTTAAATTTTGATTCTAAAAAATTTTTTAATTCAAAATAATTCTTATTTTAGCGACCGTAACAAAATATAAGAATATTGCAACAATAACAAAGAAAACAAGGACCTTATACTGATATCAATTTTTGACCATTACTAGCAAAAAATGGTGAAATTTTCACTCTCGCAAACACCTCTTCATTTTGAAAAAAATCAATAATAAATTAAATAATCATGATGCACGTAATTTTGTTGGATTCATAGTGTTTTCTAGACATTGAATTAACAGTCTGATTTTTTCAAGCTATAAATTATGAGACAAGATTAATATCTGATAAAATTTAAAAAAATCGCAGTAATACCCACACTTACCCTATGCACGTCGTAATTATGAGAAAAAAGTGCTATTAATTAAAACAAATAACACGCTTATTGCGAGAAGGAAAAACAATTTTTTTTGCATGATTAATTAAGAACTGTCAGAAATTTCTCTCGCCGATGATTATATTCACATTTTTTTTGTAAAATACTCGTATTTAATTAGAATTAATGTCGAAACATTTTTTTTTGCGAATTCAAATGTCCCACCTCTACGTAAATATTAGGATCGCAGAATGATATTAGCGAAGGGAAAAAGAAACAAAGAACAGTGCAACGGAATTTTTAACTGTAAAAATTGTCGAAACTTTACCTGCTCGTCTTCGAGTGATCGTTCAAACTGCCAACGGACTTTTTCCTCATTTTACGAAGAATTATAAATTATAAACAACGATGAATCTTTACGAACATTTAACAATTTGTGATTCCATAGCTGTTTTTTGCACACGATGAATTTTATACAAATGCAAAAATTAATTTGGATACGTCAGTGTCGATTCTGTCGTCTGTCGTATGATGAAAGCGTCACCGATGTGAAAAAGTAATTTTCGTCTCCCCTCCCGTCGCCCCGGCCTTATTGTTTCAGGCTAATTGTAAAATAAAGTTAATCCTCGTATACCACGGTCTTCTCTATACGGATAAATTGCCACGCGCACGAATAACACGCCGTTCAGTCGCAAAACAAGTATACGTCAAAAAATATCGAAACCATCAAAACCGTCCAGCGATATATGACTAGTGAGAGTGAGGTTAGGTTTCTCCGATACGATTACAAACCTAACCTGACTCGAGACGTCCTCAAGTAGGGAATATACAAACTGAAACAGCTGAGAATCAAAAAAAAAAAACCAATGCACGTTTATGTTAGAATCTTAGCTACAAATGCAGTTGTTTATTTTTCGCGTAAACACTTTTTGAATGAAAAATTAAAAAAAAAACGTATCAAATAGACGCTTTTCAAGATGATGAAATACGAGGAAGCGAACGAGAGACTCAAGGATAAATCAAGATGCGCCGGAGCTCGAGCTGATCTCAAAATGTGCCTACTCGAAAGTGATTGTTGCAAAATCGTTAGTAAACTGTCATCGTGACTGTCGTATGAAAATTCTTAAAATTTAACGAAAAAATAAGATAAAATCAAAGTGGTGAATTCACACGTGTATAAAGAGAGTGCCAGGTATTGAAAGTTTTAGAAAAATTGTGGCATCGAAAAATTGCGCGTTTCGGTGCGGTAGCATGATTAATTTTTTGTTTTCTCATATTCTCGCGAATAATTCGTGTCTCTTGGTTCGTTGATCGAGGGAATCGAGTTACATAAAAGTCATGAAATTAAGACTGGGATGCAATTGCACAATTGCAATTTTAGGGCTTTTAGAGAAAGAAAAAAAAAAAAAAAAAAAAAACTACTCGATCATTAAAGTAAGCAAAAAATTTTACATTTCAAAAACGACTCTTTTAGCCTAATTCGTCAATGCAAATATTGTTATTTTTTCAAATTCTCGCAAAGTCAGATTGCAACGATAAGCCACGATAGCATCGCACCGGCATTTCATGCAACAGTAAATAAATCAAATATAATTCTTGTTCTGCGCGATCCTCAGCCCCTCAGTTAATTCTCAGTTGAATTAAATTGAAATTTGAGTAAAATTGCATGCGAAATATATGAAACCAAGTTGAATTTGAGAAAAAAAATTAGAAAAAAATGGGCCGATGCATGAATGAATCGTGCGTCGAGACCTCGGCTACAGATCGGCTGTGTAGAACAAACCCCGGTAGAACTTTGCCAGTGCAGTTTTTTCAATATCATTATATTGATCTGAAATAAAAATAATCTCAAAAGTTTATTTGTACGCATCGGAGTATAAAAATGATTATCTTTTGCAAAAAAATATAACTTTGATCTCACCGCGAATTTTTTTTATTAATTTTTTTTTTTTTTTGTAAAACAACTTATACATTTATTTTAAGAGATTGAGCGTCTTCTAACATCGCTGGCTTAACCCTTTGACCGCCGGAAATTCTTATATAAGACTCTACCTGTGATCGGAACTTCGTTAGGGTCAAACCCAAGAAATATGAGCAAGTTTCATTAACTTTCTGAGAAAAAAAAAGTCACGAAAATCCCGGCGGTCAAAAGGTTAACATGAAACCGTTATTATTATTATTATTATTAATTTTATATTATTTTTCATCGTTATCCTTTTTATTTTACATTTTTCCAGAAGCGTTTTTTAAAATAAATAATGTTAACAAGATTGTTAATACTAATAACATAGATCTTTGTTTTTGAATCCGTTTTAAATGATTGTTTTTATTTTTTATTTTTTTTTAATTCATTGAATATGTAAAAGCTTATGTTGTTTATTAAAAACTCGAGACGTTGCGACAAAATATTCTTTCGATTGCAATTGGGAATTGGGAGTATAAATGAAATTTTTTTATTTCAAAATCTGGTAGTTCAGGAAAAAATATTTAGTACGTATTTTTTATCTTTTTATTTGAATCAAAATTGCCGTTAATATAACAAATTGAAAAATATAATATTATGACGTCACACATGTTACGCTGTATCTATATATATCAAAATTCTTGAAATTAAATTGCCTATAACAGGTGCATCTGTCATTTTTAATAAAAAATATAAAATACGTTCTCATTATTTTTACTTACTCTACATTATGCGCCCCAATGATTGAAAAAAAAATTTTTCATTCATACTCCTAATTGGACGCCCTATAGGGATATTTATCTCGCAATCAAGGCATTGCGAAAAGAAAAACTATTTTCCATTTTTTTTTCCCCGCTCAGCACAAACGTACACCGAAAGAATGTCTATCTATAACCGATGGTTCGGTACCCGAAGAATGTCACCTTTTTCGACAACTCTTTTTCGAATGTAAGCGATCCATAGTAAGTAGCAATCGAGAATTACTCATAAAAAAAAAAAAAAAAAAACATTCTCGTGTCTTTCATCGCGACTGAGTCATGAAACTTTATTCCATAGATAGACGGCCGAAGAAGATTTCGAGGAACCAAGGGATACTGAAATATCGAATATTCGCCGATTATTCTGTCGTCGCAAAAGAATTCACCATCGCGATTATTTATTTTATAAATAAAAAATAACTAGTCCATTTATTCTTCGACTGAATTTCATCATTTACTTACCTTTCCTGCGCATACGAATATCACGGAAAAAAATTTTGCCTCTCGGGGAGAAAAACTTCGCAAATTCTTTTGAATTTTGAAGTGGAAATAATTGTTTTTACAGTTTAAACCAGCAAATATGGTTATACAGATAGTACAGAAGTATATTCTGCACATTACTTTTTGATCAAAACACTGTAAAGAGATTAATTTACCGTGTTAAACTGAATTTTTTCTCTCTTCATCGTTGTATTTTTTAAATTTCAGTTATTATTTTTTTAAATGTCTTTTTTCGTAGAGTCGTTTGAGAAAAAAAAAATTAAGGGCTATTCAGACACGTGTACGTATAATGATCAAAGTGATTTTTATTTTGTCGTGTAGCAATATATCACCTCGGCTGTACATGAATCGATAAATTATCATTATGTTTAATTAATTATTGCCTAAATAATCCTGGCGCGAAAAATTGCGTGCGTATTTTATTTCTTATCTTATATAATTTTTTTCATTTAGAAAAATTCGGCAACAACGTGCTGCAAAAATCTTGATGCAAGGTATATATATATATATATATCGTATTCGATGGTCAAGTATTAATTATTCGATTCTCTTGGTTTAGTTTAATTAGCCACGATTCGATCGAAGTTGTGTTATGCAACCATATACACTAGGACCTCGATTTAACGGCCAGTGGCGGGACCGGCTCCGCATCGCACCTTCTTAAATCGAGGTTGCGTACGCCCGCCCATGCTGCTGTATCTGCGCATCGACACTCCGTGCTACGGGCCTGATCGGGGGGAGACTTTAAGCGTCCCCCCACGATCTCCCACCACGCGAAAAACGGATCGATAAATGCGACATGGTGCGGGGACTGTCTATTAAATCGAGGTCCTAGTGTAGGCAGTAACTCGCTTCTACAGATTCCAATCGTATATATGTACAGAGGGACAGACCCAACTTTACACAGACGACTCTTAAACAGGTAATAAATACTATAATATACATCACTATAATTATACTCAGATAAACGTGCTCCTTAGCAACTGAAAATAAAAAAACTCTCACGTGCTGCAACTCGATAAAGAGAAACTCTCCTTTGATTGGTGCAACTTAACGATTCAATTCTGCACGCTCGAATTCTACACACGTCACTTTTATATCTGTATTAAGTTGGACTTATCGTTCGTATCTGTCAATTTGGTAAACGTATTGTGGCATAACTGGGCACGTTTCGACTAAACGCGTTTCAACTCAACACTTTCATACTCAAAACACTTTTAAACCTAATCAACACGCCCAAACTCTACAATTTCCAAATTCGAATCAATCTATTATGGAATGTAATGATTCCATATCGGAATCATGACATTCCAACTTCATGCACACGTTGATACTCAACACGGTACAACTCAGCACGTTACGACTCAACGCGTCTGAACTCAACACGTTACAAATTAACATATTTGAACAAAACACGTTACAAATTAACACGTTCGAGCTCAACACGTTACGACTGAACACGTTACTACCCATCACGTTACGACTCAACACGTTTTAACTCAACACGTTACAAAATTGATACTTTTTAACGCAACACATTACGATTTAAATAGTTAAGACGCAACATGTTACAACTTAACATGGTACGACTCAGCACATTACGATTTGTCACGTTATAACTCAACACCTTATGATTCAACACTTTAAACTCAGCACGTTACGAATTAAAGTGTTATAACTCAACACGTTATGACTCAACACTTTTCAACTCGACACGTTACAAATTAACACGTTTCAACTCAACACGTTACAAGTTAACACGTTTTAACTCAACGCGTTACAAACTAACACATTTTAACTGAACACGTTACGATTAAATTAGTTAAAACTAAACTTTTTACAACTTGACACGTCACAACTCAACACCTCAAGATTCAACACCTCAAGACTCAACACGTTACGCATTAGCACGTTACGACTTAACATGTCACAACTCAACACGTTACAAATTTACACATTTGAACACAATATGTCACAAATTAACACGTTTGAGCTCAACACGTTAAGTCTGAACACGTCACTACTCAACACGTTACGACTCAATACATCATGACTCAACACGTTACGACTTAACACGTTATGACGCAACACCTTACAACTTTACACTTTTTTAACTCAGTACGTTACGACTTAAAATGTTATAACTCAACACATTATGACTCAACAGTTTAAAACTCAATACGTTTCAACTCAACACGTTAAAAGTTAACACGTTTGAACTCAACTCGTTACGAATTAATCCTATTTAACTCAACACGTTACGATTCAAATAGTTAGGACTCAATTTTTTACGACTCAACACGTCACGACTTAACACGTCACAACTCAAAACGTTAAGACTCCACACGTTACAAATTAACACGTTACGACTTAACATGTCACAACTCAACACGTTTGAACTTAATACGTTACAAATTAAGACGTTACAAATCAACACCCTTTTACTCAACACGTTACGATTCAAATAGTGAAGACTCAACATGTTACAACTCAGTACGTTGCGACTCACCACTTTACGAATGAACACGTTACGACTCAAGACTCAACACGTTACAACTCAGCAACACGTTTAAGCTTAACACGTATAAACGCAATAACTGACACCTCAACACCTTACAATTCAACACATATTTCAACTGTACATGTTTTGACTGACTGCACTGTTCCAACTATACTGTTCTGACTGAACACTCGACACTATGCACGTTTCAATTGAACACATGACATATCTTTATCCACACGGCCAAGCAGAATAGTTCTAGCGACCGCTGCTACTGAGAAAGAGCAGTCCTTTGTTTTACCCTATTGAAAATATTGAGATGATATCTAATAAAAGATCTCAGATGAATTCTGATGTGAGTCTACGCGAGATCTCATGTTGGCCCAAATGAGATTGCACTAAAAAATTTGAACTGGGACGTGGTCATAAAATGTAATGTGCGATCTTGCAGCAGATTTCATATCGTATCTCGTGGCAGATCTCGTGATAATTTTTATTAAATTTTGTCTATTATTGTTCCTGCATTCAAAACAAATAACAATATCCAAATTGTCCAAGATTTTCTTCGATTTTCGATTGGAAATCTAATTCAAAATCATGAGATCTGATATGAGATCTGTTGCAAGATATCGCATATGCGATTTTATGACCACGTCCCAGTTCAAATTCGTTATAGTGAGATCTCATTTGGGCCAACATGAGATCTCGCGTAGACTCACATCAGAATTTATCTGATATCTTTTATCGGATCTCATCTCAATATTTTTAGTAGGGTAACCGCGAAACAACTGACCACAGCGTCGAGCGTGGCCACAGCTAACGGAACACACGATAGTATTGGAACGATACGGATCATGGTATATCGAAAATATATTGGCCTGTGTTCAGTTTGAACGTATGTTGAAACGTGTTCAGTTGAGAACGGGCTCCAGCTTCTCCACGGAAAAGTTATTTATGCGTACGTATGTAATTCCTAGGTCATGAGTTTTTTTTTTGTTTTCAGTTATGGTGTAGTGTAGAGTTTTTTGGATGTTGAGTTGCCCGTGTAAAGTTAGGTCTGCATGCGGTTGAAATTTGTAAAAACAGGCAGCTCTGCCATGGAACCATTAACACGAGTGTTATTGCACGGTGAATGGCAAAAAAAAAAAACAAAAATGTGAAACATTTTTCATTCGCTTCGTGCGTTAACTTATAGCCTCTGTTATTTTTGAAAATTTTCGAAACTTTGTAGCTGGAGAAAATCGTTATCCTTATATCCACTGTGTCTCATACGCACTTGGATAGTAAACAAAAAAACACGATCTTGAAATTTTTAATTCTTCATCAACCAAGTAACTAAAAACCCTAAAAAATTATTAGCTAACTAACTTTTTCACTAAAAAAATAATGCCAGAATGTGGAGTCTGTACATCTAGTGATACAGCATCGATGACGAAGTTTTCCCAAAATTGCAATTTTTACGTTATTTTGATCGTTCGATGCATAATAACATTTTTCAAATAATTTTTCCCAACTCTGTTTCCCCGTAAATCCCCAGGCTAATGTCACGTCTATTTTCGCTCTTGAAGTTTCATTAAGGAGGTTCTTAACTCAGAGAAAAACGGTAAGAATGATTCTAAAATTTGAGGGGAGATTTGTGCTGGTACTAGGAATACACCGTAATTATTTCAGATTTTTTGACCACGTAGTTGAGGAAAAAAAAAACATTGCATATTCCGCTTATACGCGGGCTCTTATGGGAGAAGTATTCGAAGCTATGATTGGAGATTATTTTAGGAGTGAAAAAACGGTAACATTTCCCCGAAGAACCGCTTAAACGACGGATTAGACCTTAATAGATATAATTTGCCCATTAAGAAAGTTTTTCACCGTGCCGATTGTGAAATATACTTGTGAACAGAATTGAGCGTGAGTAATGGCAAATTAATAAAATGAAAACGTATTTGGTGAAACAAAAATGCCGAACGTAATCTGCCTCGCACGTCACCCGCGCCGCGCCATCACGTTCCCCTTGCCGCGCCCAATTGATGTTAAGAACCTCCTTAACAACGATTTTATTAATAATTACTTCTCCTTTTTTTCGCTCTATTCCGAGCCAATATTGGTTATCAATCTGTTTTTTTTTTTTTTTCAATTGTCGCCTCGATGTAGAATTCCCCACTTGTTTCCGCATGTAAATTTTTTGTCCATAAGTTTGAAAGAAAAGAAAAAAAAATCTCATTTATTTACAGAATTTTTTTTAGACAATCTCGAAGAATAATTACAACAATATGTATAGGATGGGTACAGTGGCAAAAATATTTTTCCTCCGTACAAAGTTTCCAGTATTGGCCGCAGGGCGTCGCTAGTTTATTTGTGCGTTCGCGCATGCGCTTCAACGTATAACGATGAAATAAAATGATCGCAGGCAGAATTAAAAGAAATTCTCGATATGGTCTCACGCACGTCATGTTTCGAATATTATACAATCACAGTTTTTTTTTTGTGTTTTATCGTATAATATAATAATGTATGTGTGTATCGTGCGTTTGTCGCGGATACACGTGAATCACAGTACAATTGCAAGGCTCTTAAAGTAGACTCAGGGCTCTTGTTTCATATGGTCGGTGAGTACAATGGTTTTTTTTGTTTTGTTTTTTGGTTTCTTCGTTTTTCTTTCTTTCTTCTCTCTTGCTTCATGACAAAAGAATTGATTTTTAATAAAAATCCCTACATCTACGGAATATTATATTACATTATTATTATAATCGTTATCATTATTATTATTATTATTTAAAGATTGCGCCTGCGCAATTTTCTATCTATTGTCTGTGTTGCAACAAGCGTTATATTGACTCTAGTAGTTGATTTGTACTACTATAAATGTACCCTATTTTAAAGTCGTAAATGGCAACTCTCGTAGACCTAAAGTAATTTTAATTGTATACGTCCCTAAGATCATTGAGAATTTCTTGTGAAAAAAAAATCTCCCCCTCTTCGGCGAATCGACGTTATAACCGCTTCTTTGCGTCTCTCTTTTTATTACCAAAAAAAAAAAAACTTTCGAAGCTATTCCGTGGACGAGCGCTAGTTCAACGTCTCCAGTGGCGCTCCTGACGGGAAAATTTTTCTCTACAAGACGCGAACTATATACTCCTTCCACTACTTATATATTTTCACATTTATTGACGATGCGAGCAGAAGCTGCTCGCTGCTCGTCGGACGGGTCTGTTAGATGGTTTACGCGCATCCGCGAAGTTTAGTTATCCGTATTTATATAATCTTAAATAACGCTGAAAGCCACTTTTGCCACGTTGCAATTTCATAAACGATTAAACTAGCGGTATACCCTCTTTATATCTATATACGTCTCCCGATCGGAACTCGTCCCTTGAAATCCCAGATTCGTTCTTTTCTTGTCGTCTTTCTTATTTGTCTAGTGATAAATTTGCCTCTACGTATACATATCGCATTGATCGACACGCACGAAATATTTCCCCACTAATAAAAATCGCGTTTGTAGGTGTGACACGTGTGGTATTTTTTTTTTTTTTTTCTTTTCTTTTGATATCACAGCTCATCAAACATGATATGTCGTTAATTGTAGAAGCCGTTGTAAAAATGTGTGTTATTTTTTAATTTAATGCACGTAATTTTTGGCGAATAAAGAGAGAGAGTGGTACGTTTGTCGATAATTATATACGGCAATTCATTCAGTTGATCGACTTTGTCTCTCTTTTCTTTGTTTTTTTTTTTTTTTTCGTGTATGCGTTATTATTATTATTATTATTATTATTTTTCTTTCGTTCTTTTAGTAGAAAAAATTCAGCGCTGTAATCTCCGCCAATAATCGCTCATCCTATGTTTAATCGTAGTAATAGGTAATTGTAATTGGGATAAAAGTGATAAAATAGCGTAGGATGAAAAATCAGAAGCACACGGAAGGCCTGTAGAGACCCGTGTAACCGCAGAGACGCGCCCTCAAGGCAGGCAAGAGTATTGCTGCGGCCGAAAGATTATCCTGAAGCTGTGAACACTCGCATATCAGTAAATACATCTTGTCACCCTGTGACATCGATTTGTGAAGGGTTATGCGTTTCAGTCCCACGGACTTTGGCAAATAACGATACATCATACGTGCACCTGGAATTAAGACGAAATCCATTGTGCATAAAATGGTGGTTTTTTTTTTTTCTTTCCGCGTCAAACAAAACGGACTCATGAGGTTATTTTTTTCGAAACGGAAAAAAAAAAAAACAATGACCTTTATCGAATCGGTGTACTGCAAACGCGGGGGGAAACGAGTTGATTAAATTTTCGAAAAAAAAAAACGTTCTTTTTTCCGTTTTCGCAAAATTTGCCGATTTCATACTCACCGGTCCAATAGAGCCAGTTTTGCTCAAACTTGAGACCGTCGTCGCCCTCGAAAACTTTGAAAATAGAAACGATATAGCCGGTGGACGGAATCGGTGGCCTACCACCGGGCGGTTCCAGCGGTGGCCTCGCTATTGTCGCAACTTCGTTGAACAAATCGAGAGTATGACTCGCCGCGTAACGCAAATCACGAGGATCGAACTTTCGTAGTGCGGCGCACTGGACCTCCTGATAAAAGTCCGATGGATCTGTGCTGTGCTTGTTTATCAGGTAATACGTGATAAACGGAAAGTCCGCTGGAAAAATAACATCGTTGAAGTAACCGGTGGAAGTAAAATATTATATACGAATATCACGATACACAAACGTAAACTCAAACCTAACTAGTTAGTTACTAGTTATTAATTAAGTAACTAATTAACGAGTTAGCTACTAATTAGTTATCAATTACTATCCAGGCACTAATAAGTTATCAGCTAACCAGTGTGTTACTAGCTCGTAACGAAGTAACCAATAACTAACTATTTAGTTACCAATCACTAGTTCGTTGCTGCGTTAGTTGCTCAATAAGAGCTAGTTAGTTACTAGGTACTAACTAGTAACCGACTTATTAGTTACTTACCAGTTACTACGTGAGTACTAACTAATCACTAAGTAACTACTAACTAATTCATTAGTAACTAACCAACTGGATAAAAAACTGGCTGAATAAGAACTAGTGAAGCCTCATTCAGAATCGACTTAGTGGAGTGGTAGTGCAGTGGTAGTGCAGAACTTAGTGCGGTGTAGAAGATTGAAACGTTGGATTTCATTGCATGGTTCACAGTAAATTAGTGTAGGTGGCAGTGGTAGTTGGTAGTGGCAGAAGCTTGCAATCTCCAAGCTTCTGCACTACACCACGAATCAAACCACTGCAGCGACCAATCAAAACAGACGCTTTGAAAATTCGATTTCGTTTCCTTCTTTACTTTTGCATTTTCAATAATATTGCGGCACTACACAACACTATTTTTTATCATAAGTTCATTTTCATCCATTCTCTACGAAGTTCGTTAATTTAATCTGTCAAAAATCAGAAATGACGCGTCTCTTTCTACACTGCAATACTGATCAATTGTGAATGCTATTCTGCACTACCAATACACGCCGCACTACCACTGCCCCTACCACTGCACTAAGTCGATTCTGAATGAACCTTTATTTTTTCTTTACTGAATGGTTACCTAATTAGTTATAACTAACTAGTATAACCATCTCATCACTCAGTTACTAGTTAGTCACTAAGTAACTACTATCTAATTAATTACTATCTAAGTAATTACTATCTGATTCATTAGTAATTAACCAACTCGATAGTTATTAGTTAGTTCGTTGTTCACTAACTGGTTATAGTTAACGACCCAAACCTAGTTAGTTGACACTAACCAGTAACCAACTCACCACTTAGTTACCAATGAGTCACTAAGTAACTACTAACTAATTTATTAGTAACTAACCAACTGGATAGTTAGTAGTTAGTTAGTAGCTTACTGAGTAGTTACCTAGTTAATTATCACTAACTATTAATCAACCTAACGGGTTATCATACTAGTTGGTTAGTTACTTGTTAGTCAGTAACTAATTAGCTATGTAATTACTTGGTTACTAACTATTTTATTAACTAGTGAATTAGTCAATTGGTTAATTACTCGTAATTTACTAACTGGTTAGTTACCTAGTTACTCGATTACTAAATATGTTACTAACTGGTTGGCTAGTCAGTTAGTTACTAACTTCTAGTAAGTTACTAGTTAGGAATTAGTAAGTCAGTATGTTACCAACTGGTTAGTCGGTTAATTAGTTAGTTTGTTACTGATTCAGTCAACTTGTCAGGTATCATATCAAGCTCATTAGAGGGCTCGTTTCCTCGTAGCAAAAAGCTCACAGTTATGACCTGGCATACTGAACAGTGCCAATCTTAAGACCAAATTTACAGTATTACACCCGCAGGGTTTTCATTCACTGTGTATAAAATTGAACTTTTTTCTAATACAAAAATTTCTTTTCTACCCTAACAACGCATAAAGTTTACGCTGTCGCACCATTGTAATTGATAATGAAATTTTTCACTACTCATACCGTAAACTCAAAATTTACTGTACGCGCTGTGACAAAATTTCTAATAAGAGGTACTCTCAGGCTGTTGA
Source organism: Rhorus exstirpatorius (assembly GCA_963564615.1). Taxonomy (NCBI): domain Eukaryota; kingdom Metazoa; phylum Arthropoda; class Insecta; order Hymenoptera; family Ichneumonidae; genus Rhorus; species Rhorus exstirpatorius. The sequence continues at coordinate 11,720,019 of OY751321.1, forward strand.
AAATTTTCCGACAAATGGGACTGTACCTCGATGTACTGATTGAGAAAAGTCTTGCAGCAAACTTTGGTAATTTTTTCTACCCCCCCCACCCCCCAACAAGAACAAAAACATCCGATTCGAGCGATAAATAATTTCACTCACCATTCCTCTCCATATTCGTGAGTAATATGCTCTGCGAAGCTGACGGTGCGATTTCGGCAATGAGCTCAGCGGCAGTATCGCGCTGTAGTACCAATGGTCTTGCGATCGGTGATTCCACCAGAGGATCCAGAGGTTCCAGCGGTGTCATAAAGTGCGCTAAGACGCATTGCTTGGGATCCTCGACCTCGAGAACCGACAGTGGACTTCCCGATCTCTTTTTATCCGCTATAGGCGCGTGCTTAAATGCAATAAACGGGAGAAATAAGAGTTTCCTACTTTTTTTGCAGGGAGAGATTTTTCTTTCCCCCCGAGATCTAAGTCTTCATATTTATAATTGCTTTTAAGCTACAAAATTACGTGGATCTATATATATCCCCGTCTGTAGGTTAGTTTTGAAAAAAAAATTTATATACATCTTTGAGCCTCAACTGAGTAGTGTGTGGACTTGAGGAGCCGCAGGAGATTTTTTTGGTTGAAGATGATATTTGCGAATTTTTCTGGAGAACCGATAATCATTCATTATTCATTGCTCTAAGTGTACGTAGAATTTATATATTTTTTATTGTAAACATTCTAAGAATTACTGATGAAATTGTGCCTCATTGAAGACAGACGTGAAATTTTTGGCTGACCCTGATTTTGTCACAATTAAGTTACTTCCAACTGAATCGATCTACATCCTATTTTCTTGTCGTTACGGACGTTAAGACTAAATCGAGAACTTTGTATGTTTGTTTGATCCCATTAAATAATTTTTCAAATTTCTGTCTTCAATTTATTTCGATTCAAGTTCGGGAACGCAGGTGAAAAAAATAAAATAGGTTTGGCATCTATCTACCCCGAATATGTACTCATTTACATGTTTAGAGGCGTTTTTGTGCAATTAACAGATAATTATGACTACAATAGGTCAAGTATGATTAATTTCTCATTTCTTTTTATGCTGGACATTCTTGATAAAGTCGCAAACTTCGTAGGTTAAGCTATAGTCGTACGGTGTACCTATTTTAGTTCTAATGATCCTGTTTTATAATCCGAGTGGCTCTTAAATGACAAAACCAGTACGCATTCGGGACAAATCGATACAAAAGGAATAATATTATTATTCGGCTCTGTAAGATTAGGCGCTTGATGGATCTGGCGCTCTTTGCTGAGCCTTAAATTTGACACAGTAACAGGAATCAGCAGAGGGTTTGGTGTATGTATATTCGAAGACGCAGTCTTCGAGCTACAAAAAAACTGCTTGTAATATTAAAAAAAAAAAATTTGCACGCGCTGGAGTAACGTTTGATCAATAAGCTCGCCCCAAGAGGAGCATTACTGGCGGATTTTTCAATTTTTTAATTCACTAATGGGAAGATGGATTATCCTAAATGGGCCGGGCGAACAGAGGGTTGAGATTGGAGTAAATGTGACTTTCTCCGTCGGATGCTTGAAATCGTAAAGCTCATCGTACCGGCACTCCAGCTGGTAGAAAGCGCTCGAGTGAGGCGAGGGGTATGATGAAGCAGTCACGGTCCAGCGTGGCAAGTGATATTGGCTCCCCCCGGGGAGGACTGTTCCCGGAAACTATGAGTGGCGTGTAGATTCCCGCTGGACGATTGCCGCTGAAGGATACCTGTGGTGCAGAGTGCAAAATTTTCGTCTCCCTCATATAGTAAACATTTACATAGACACGGTTAGTGGTCGCGCAGTATAAAGAATATTCGTATGTATTTAATATTCATAAACATACATTTATACCAAAAGGGATTGCACTAGAAATTCGATTTAGTGAACTTTGATTCAAGCAAACGCCTGGGCAACAGACGTGAGAACAGCACCTCATTGCACTTGGTCAAATCGCGGTTGCGCACTTTGCTCTGAGCAGCTGACCTTGTAGCCCCCGGTGCCATTATTGGCCCAGCGCTTCTCCCAACATGCGCGCCGCGCCAATCTATGGTGGGAGCGACGCATGGTGGGAGAAGAGCTGCTCCTATCGTGGTTCCTCAAGCTACAAGGTTACATGCGCAGAGTAGAGTGCGCAACCATGATTCAAGAAACTGCGATCCGGTACCGAGCCCGTGGCTGTTCCATAAATTTAGCTCGTAGTTTAGTTAGAACTTTCATTAAATTTAATAGCAGCTATGAGCGTTTTAAAATGGAAAATTGCTAAGTTCCAAAATGTTCGGAAAAATCCTAATTAAAGGAGGATCGATTAATGATCGGGTACTCAAAATAGGATGACAGTTCCCTACATCAACGCTATTTTACTGAGATACATATGACTATAACTTACTCTTTACGTGCTTTTTCTAGAAACAACGGCTCGTAATATTTCTATGCAGCGATTTTTGGACAAAACATGCGTCAATTGGATTTTTTCTTTAGTGAAAAATTATAAAACGTATCGTGTCAAAATTTTATTTGACACTCGTTCCATCGTTTGTATTCAACGTTTTTTTAAAACTTCATCCTATAATTTTTCCAGTTTTACAAATATTATAAATAAAAAATTGACTTCGCGTGCGAAGAAAAAAAAAAATTGATGCCTACTTTGTGGCATCAATTTTCGGCATTTTTGTGACCACGATGAGAATCTTCAGACATTTTTTTCGAAAATTAAAGCTTCATGAAAGAAAAAAAATCACATTTCACAAGTAAAGCCCAAGTCCATCGTTGTAAAATCAAAAATATCTCAGGAGAATTTTTCATTATATAAAGATTTATGTATAGAGAAAAATTATATCTAGAAAATCATCTGAAAGAATAATTTGACAAAAAAGATAAACATTCGTTTTATCCTGAAGAGTATGATAAAAAATGGGTACTTGACTAAATCGAGAGAGCCAAAGGTCAGACGGGGGATGTTCTAGAGATAGGCTGGAGAAATAATAAAGTGAATTCAACCATAAATTGATCTCTCTAGTCATAACTAATTGACCTTCTCTTCTAGCCGAATTAACAAGCCACAGGAGACCTGGCTGGGCAAAAGAGGAGGAGGTATGCCATGTACATATTCGATGCATACGTAACGCGACAAAGTTCAAACATGCCACTGGTAATGAGATTCCTAGTCATTAATAATAACAATAATAAATGTTATATGGGTCGAGGTTGTCGTCACAGCGAATTATCAAATAGTCCATCAGGATTCTTGGCTTTTTCTTCACTCGATCAACAAAAGAATGGCTACCAGGAGGATTTATGAACTCGGCTAGAAATATTCCAGTTTATGTGCATGTGAACGCTGAAAGCGTGGAAGTGGAGATAAGAGGCCCTGGGAAATACATATTGGAAATCTGACAAATCGAGGAAGGGCTTTGGTTTAAACAGAAATGAAGAAAGTAGGGAAGTCAATAATATTAGAGTGGATCTGGAAAGGCACAGGGTAAAAAGGAGGGCAAAGCTCTTGGAACAAGGAGTGGAAAGAAGATCAAGAGATGCGGTAGCGTATTTTGATCTCTCTTGATAAGTAATGCGTCTCTTGATAAGTGATGCTTATGATTTTCTTATTTCATTGGAAGCATTTTGTATCAAGAATTGAATACTCGACGTTGTTCGCATAAATTATGTGTGCACTAAAAAAAAAATTGGGAGATTGCCAAGTACACCAACCATTGTTATTTTTTATTAAATTTTTTTAGAATTTATACATACATATAGGAGCCATTGCTTATGATCTGAAAATTGATTGTCCAAAGGACTTTGATTGAAGAAAAAAAATTCGCATTGGAACATAAAATTCGAACGAAGTACTTGGCGAGTAATGTACAATTTCTGTACGATACAATTCATAATCCATGGTCTACCTGTTACGAACTCACCAAGTACTTCGTTCGAATTGTTTATAAATGTAACATAAATTCTCACAAAATTTAATTAAAAATAACAACAGTAGGTATACTTGGCAATCTATGCATTGACTTTATTTGATAACTTTTTGTACGGGTGGACAAAACAACGTAGGTAAATGTACTTGTCTCAAGTTTTTGAACACCATTTATGGTGTTTTTTGGGGGCAGTATATGACGACACATGGGGTGGGGGTCTTGCGTGAAGCTGGAGAGCAGGAAAATTTGTGCATAAATTAAAAAAAAAAACTGCAAGTTGAAACTTGCACATTGCTTCCTCGAAATTTCGCACGATAGTCAACGCTCCCTCTACGAGGAACTATATCTCTGTCGATTTTGCCCTTCTAATGGAGGAAGCATTGAGTTTTTTGTGAAATGTAGAGGAAGCACTTTGCAAGTTTCAACTTTCAGCTTTTGCCTTCTTTCTGTTATTTGTAGTTTTCATTTTTTGAGATTCAAGCTACTTAGAGTTTTCTAGATATTCAATATTTCATAAGATAAAATACATTGTCATGTATTAGCTAGATATCTCACAATTTGGGGAAGTTAGAGCTGACAGAAATATTTTTTTGGAAAATTCAAAATTTCATCGTATATGAAACCTTTTATTAATTTTCGTCAAATTCAATGCGAGCCATTCTTTGATGATACTCTAATATTCATGTAAAAAAATGTAGCTCGATACGTCAAAATTTAGGAAAGTTAGATGAATCACAGAAATTTCGTGAAAATTTTAAAATCTTGTGAAATATAAACCTTTTAAGGAATTTTAACGAAATCTATAGCAAGAAAGAGAGGCTTGATGCTCAAAGTGTATGGAAAGTTTCAGCGAGATCGGTCAAGTCATTCTTGAGATACAGCGGTTTGAATTTTTAGGGCCAGCACACGCATACACACACACGTTCGTTCATTTTTTCTAAACGTGATTTCTCCACGTTTTTGCATATTTTGAACACATCGGCATTGAAAACCGGACAAAAAAAATTTCACCCTTACATAGCTTCCTCTGTGAAGAAGCAAAGGGAGTGGGCCAGAAAGGAATACTGGCCTGAGGAAGGGATAAAGTGTCGTGATAAAGAAGGAATGTCCAGGGTTACAGATGCGAGAATAAAGGTGAATGGAGTGGAAGAGAATAGAACACTGGAACTGTAGAATTTGTGAAAAAGAGGCAACGTGCTTGAGCCATATCTGGGTTTGTAGGAGAGCAAAGAAAGTAATTAAATAGGAGTGGGTAAAGCCGTGTGAATGAGTGGAGAGCCGGACAAAGCGCGAACGACTTAACCCCGGCGTGGGTAATAAGGCTTGAGGGAGTGCCAATTGAGGAATTTGAGGGTGCGTTTGAAAAAAAAAAAAATCGCGAAAGAAGAAGAGCCCTCTGCGGGAGAATAACAATGGGGTGGAAGCGAATGGCAACTGTGATAAACTCAAGCAAACGAAGAAACGCGGGTCAGGGGATTAGGGGAGTAAGGAAATAAGAATAAGGAAATGTGGATCTGATGATAACTGAAAAATCTTACATTGGCACTTGCCTTTCGCAAAGTATTATCCGGACTTTACGAATGATTTATCGACTTATACCCACTGGATCGGAGCAAAGGAGGAACCTGTCTAGGGCGCCTCGGAAGACCACGCTTGAGCTTACTCGCGCGGCCACCAGGGGGACTAGGTAGGAGCCGACCTGTATCGACGGAGGTTTTCTGCAGTTTCCCTCCGTCCACGGCGAATGCGATACAGGGTCTAGAGGAGGTGAAGTGGCTGCAGTCGTGGAACACACAGAGGAAGGAGGAAATAATGTCGGAGTGGAGTAGTGAAAAATAGGTGAAAAAGTAAAATGGTCTTAAAGGTGAAAATAAGTAGAATTTAAATGGCGAAACTCTCTCTGACCCTTGCAAAAACCCGGAAATGGTACCTATACAAGTAAAACTCCCACATTATTATTATTATTATTATTATTATTAGGTAACTAATTCTGCCAAGGCGTTGTGGGCTGATGTGCACTTTTTTGTAATTATACATATCACCAGCATGTGTTCCTAGTAAATCTTACAAAATTAAAAAATTCTTTAAAAATTCGAGCTGTTCGAGAAAAAAAAAAATATATGTATATATAATATAAATTCTGATCATTCGGAAAATGTAAAATTATATTTTTAAAAAAACATCGAACAATTCCTAGTGATCGAATTATTCGAAAAATTCATATTATTCGATCGATTCGTATTATTCGAACATTTTTAAAAATACGAATCATTCGAAAACTCGAATTATTTAGATCAAATTCTGCTTATTCGATTCGATTCGATCACTATTCGCACATCGTTCTTGCAAAAAGCAGAAGAATCCATTCAATGAACTAAGAAACTTCCATCGCGATCTCCATTTCCCGCGATCATTCATCTTTCAAAATTTAATTATCAGAGGAAAGAAACTCAGCGACGAATTTTATCAAATCAAATCAAATCATACCCTTCGATCTCTCTCCCTTTTCCCGGCCACGTCGTTCTGCGGGTGGTCTCATTGATTGCCAGCACGCGCTACACGAACTTTGACGAGAGGTCAGAGAGGCAGAGGGCGCGTTATTGAATATTTAAAAGTGTTGCGAGTCCGCGTTTGAGAGTACACAAGCGGGACTTATTTCCACGGAGCCAGACAAAAAGAAAAAAGCATTCCTTAGCGAGTCGATAAAACGTCAGTGTTTTCGCGACATTATCCACAATTTTATATACGTTTGCGAGCCAAGTCTGGTTGCACTTCCTGCAGTAACTGTCAGGTAAAGGAGCCGAGTGAAGCGGAAAAAGGTCAATAAACATATCGATGTGCTACCATATGATCATCCCACTTTGATAGTTTAGTTTCTCACTCAAAAAAAGCCACGAACCTTCAGGAGCAAACATAAAAAAAAAACTATATTTTATGCCATGCCATCCGGCACAACTATAACGACTCTTCGAAAAGTTTCGATTTTTTTATACCCGAATACATATTTCGAAATGTCGAATTTACAACTTTTTACAGTAATATGAATAAGAATAATAACAATACCCGGAATAAGGTAGTGTAGATCTTCGTAATAATTTTTTCGATCAAATTTGATCTACGTTGATCTACATTTTGAGAAATCTTAGGCCAGTATTCATAGTCGGGTTTTATTTCTAAGACGGTCTTAAACACGGCCAACGACCAATCAAGACGTGCTAAACAACGTCTTAAGACCGTCTTATAAATAAGACCCGACTACAAATACCGCCCTTAGATCACCCTATATCTCCGTATTATATGTCAGGAGATTTACGTACATATGAGTTGCCCCCCCCCCCCCCCCCACCCCGGGAAAAATAATTTTAATCTACATCAATCAAATTTAAATCTATGCACTTATTTTTTAGATCCACGTAAATTTAAATTCCTGAAAATTGTTGATTTACCGCGATCTCAATTACATCCAACTATAGATCTCCGTTAGGTCTACTCTGATCTCAGTAAATCTATCAAAAATTAAGTAGATAAATGGAAATCTAATAAGAAAAAGTATTCAAACATAATCTTACGATGACTTTGATGTACACAAATCTATCGTGATGTACCGAGATCCAGGCAGATATGAGATTTTCTAAAATTTAGATCTACATAAATCAAATTTGATAAAAAAAAGTAATTACGTAGATCCAAACTATTTTTTCCCGGGTAACAACAATAATAATAATACGTGAGAATGGTAAACGAAAGGAAAATGTAGTGAACGATTGCCACCTGAGAATTGATGAAATGAGTCATATGCACACATCGCATAAAGTTTATTGTACATTGCATCATGGTCAAACAAATTGTTGTAAAGTTGACGTCAACTCGACAGATCAAATAGCTCGTATTTGCGTGCCCTTGGTCTATGTTTACACGTTTTCCCCTGAGAATGAAATTGCCATAGCCGCACGTGACAGCCTTTCTCGGGGGTGGTCATATTCTACCAACTCTTGCAATCAATTTTACGTCGGTCTCCCTCCGAACAGGGGTGAACTGGACTGACGGGAATCATTGGGGGAATAGAAATCACAATTGTAATATAATTAAAAAAAAAACAGCCCCACATACGATTGCCCAAGATATATTTACGAATATACCCTAAATTTCACTACCTAATAACGACTCTGTAAAAAAAATAATCCTACCACGAAAGAACTCTATCGGAATAATGCGTTCGCGAGTATTGCCACTAATTACAACTCCAGCGGAGAACAACTCTCCTACGTGGCTGATGGTAGGTATGCTCGACGATAAAACAGTCTCAAGGGCATATTTGACATTCAGCCACGTGGGAGAGTTGTTTTCTGGTAGAGTTGTTCTTGGGCAGAGATCAACGGCAGAGTTCGAGGAGCCTGAATTCCGAAAAAGTTGTTATCGGGAATTAATGTTTCCGGTCGAGCTGTGAATGTGCTTTTCCAAATAACAACAAATTTAGTTTTATCCGGTAGGTTTGCTGCATCTAAGCAAGCTATACCTTGCGAATCCTGACGTTGTGACAGTAATTCCCGCAATTGAAGATGCGAGTAAAAATATTTCAAATAAAGGTTCCCAAAAGTACAGTCGATTCCGGTTGTTCGGTAATCACGCGATAACGAGCACATGGTTTGAATTTTCATAGGGGTTCAACGATATTTAATGGATATTGATACCCTAAGCAGTTTTTTCAGATCGCTGAATACATATTTGTATTCAAATAATAATTATAATTCTTTCCACGAATCAAATCAAAAGTGAACATAGGAAAAAAAATCTTGCGATCAAACATCAGATTTCTATGTCTAAAAAAATCCCGAAAGATTTCAGACAAATTATTGCAGCAGTTTTTGAGATGTCTTGCTCAAGGACTTTGAAAACGTGCCTCTCGGACATCAACGGTAACTTTTTTAATATACATGAATATTTTCACACGAAAAAATTACGGAATGTTCCTCAAATGTTACTTTCACAAAAGTGAAAAACTTCTGTACAAGCTCACATTTATGATTTTTCCAACAAAAAAATCTCAAACATTCGCTTTTTTTCCAATCGCCTGACTCGATACAACCCTTTAATCCACATGATTCTCGTTCCGATTGCGCATTGCATGTTATTTACTCGGATATATACACAATCGTCGAACGATTCTCCTGGCGTTGTTGCATGCTCGTTACGAATTCATCGAGTCCAAGGTCCCGGGGTGCAGAGCACTTGGACTCATGCAAGCTTTAGACAATATTGTATATACATTCAAACATCGTTGTACAGAATCATCCGGAGAAAACGACACTCGTACCCTTAACGATTACTCTTTATGATTAATATTATCCATTAGTATTCCCTGGAAAAATTATATTGAATACATTGCCATTTTTCCGGTAATAATTCCTGGCATAGAGTAACGAAACATTTAAATTTTCCCCCCCTCAAACGGATAGCAAACATATAAAGAGCAACATGCCACATGCGCGATCGATTGTTCAACGATAAACATCAGCGGTCAGTTCGCAGTCGCTTCCCAAAAGGCAGAGAACAGCGCTTCTGTGTACTAATGCACACGTGGCTGTCGTGACCGCAAGATAAGGTCGGTAACGTGCGTGTTATGTGGCGACTGAGGTATGTTACACGCTATGCGCCATTGGACAATAACACTGAGCAAGGTCAACATAAAGGGGAGTAATTCCCCCCCCCCTCCCTCTCCGCCTTTCGTCATTATCTTTCCCCCATTAGCCGCTGATCGCGTTATTTGCTTTTCTATTCTCATATCTTGTTGATGGTGGCTGACATGCATACTACCGGGGAAAAAATGGTTTAGATCTACGGAGATCTGATCAATTTTTTTTTCTGGACTTAATTTCGATCTCCTTAATTGTTTTTTACATCGATTTTGATCTACGTAGATATAAATTTTGGAAAATTGTAGATCTATCTAGATCTCCATATGCAGGCTGGTCCATTTAAGCTGACACAGCAGAATATCTTGAGAACAATGTATTTTCGAGAAAGACGTTTGCAATAAAAGTTTCATGGCTCGAAGGGGGCAAAACACTGTGTTATCGTACTTTTCATTCGGTAGAGGCTTACAAAGTCATCTGGGGATCAACACTGTTTCCTTCAATAGGAACGAGCAATTTTTCATTTGCAGATTTGTAGTTTGCACAAAAAAAAAAAACTTTTATCCCAAAGTGTTTTTTTTCTGACTTCGAGGTTTCAAGATATCTTGAAATTAATAAAGCAGGTAGTAGGGATATCTGGCGACGACCTAGCAGGCCAATGTACTCGTCTGCCTATGTTTTTGTTTTCATTCCATGAGGGTAGAATGTGAGATTATCTACTCTCGTATCTGTTTACATTCAATCTATTCTTGTGAGTTGTACTCTCGTGTAATGGAAAAACAAAATGCCAAATGAAACAAATCCCGATGAATCGAGTTTCAAAAATCATGGAAAAATTAACCGACATAACATGCATTATTGGAGTGCAGAAAATCCAAAATGGTTGAGGCAAGTCGAGCACCAGCGTCCTTGGACTGTAAGCGTTTGGTGCAGAATTATCGCTGATAAATTAGTTGGCCCTTTCTTTATTAATGGTACATTTACTGGAGAAAAGTACAGACGTTTTTGAGATCAAGAATTACCGGGACTGCTTAAAGATTTGGACTTTGAAACAGGATGAAGTATGTGGTGTCAGCATGATGGTTGGCCAAATCATTACTCAAGGTTATCCAGAGAGATATTTAAACTTGATTATAACAACCGCTGGATTGGCAGAGGTGGACAGGTACATTGGCCTGCTAGGTCACCAGATCCTAAAAGTCCTAATTTTTCTTATCGGGCTACCTCAAAAAAGAGTTTATAGCATGATACCAACTACTCCAGAGAGTATGAAGGAACGAATCAGAAATGCTTGCAGAGGCATTGAAAGAAAACATTTACTACGCTTGTCACGCATCTTGTATAAAACGTCTTGCAAAGTTTATCGAAGTTATAATGGGCATAATTTTGAGCATTCATTGAAATAAAAAATTTATGTTATAATTCGTAGTTTGCTGTTTTATTAATTTTAAGTTAGCTTGAAAACTCGATGTCGTAGAAAAAACACTTAGGGATAAAAGTTTTCTCTTTTTTTGTGTAAGCTGCAAATTTGTAAAAAAAAAGGTACTCGTTCCTATTGAAGGAAACAATGTTGATTCCCAGATGACCTTGTAAACCTCCACCGAATGAAAAGTACGGTAGCACAGCGTCCCTCTTCGAGCCATGAAACCTTTATTGCAAACATCTTTCTCGAAAATAAGTTGTTCTCGCGATATTCTGCTGTGTCAACTTAAATAGATTTCCCTGTATAATGGGAGATCAACGTACGTGAATAGTTGACCTAATATCAGGTTTCAACGCTTATCCTTCAAGGGAAAAAAATCGTTCAAATCTGCGTATTCAGTTTTTACATCACACTTGATCAACGTAGATTCAAATATAGATCTACACAGTTATTTTTTAGATAAAATTTGATCTACGTAGATCCAATTTAGATTTTCGTAGTTATTTTTTACATCAAATTTGGTCTAGGTAGATCTACATTTTGAAAAATCGTAGATCTACCTAGATCTCTGTATGTAACGGTAGATTTACGTACATTCGAGTCGACCCAATAGTATGTTCGATCGCACTTTTGTCCATTGTATATCCGTTAATCTAAATGAATCTCGGAAGATTTACTCAGATCCGAGTAGATCCAACGGAGATCTAGGTAGATCTAGGTAGATCTAGGTTGAGATCTAGATAAAGCTAAGATATTTCAAAATTTAGATATATGCAGGTCTAAATTTTATCTACGTAGATCTGTACTATTTTTTCCCCGGGCTTCTCCATCGCCGAATCCGCTTAACAATGGAATAGTTCTTCCTTTCAAATTCCCGCCCAATTGATACTTGATAAAGCAGCTATAGGCATTCTGAGTGAAAACATTCATGAGTTTCGGAAGGAAGTAAAGTGAAGGGAGAACGATCGAGGCAGCTTGGAATTAAAAGAAGAAGATTACCTGTCTCGAGGCTGTAGGGGTAGGTGGCTCCGATGTTTCCTTTCCCAGATTGCCATTTTGCTGCTTCCTCTTGTTGGCATTTGTGGTCCCAGGTGAGGTGACATTAGCATTGGCACTGTTAATTGTGCCCTGCTGCTGTTGCGATTGCTGCTGATTGATATTGTTGTTGTTGTTGTTGTTGTTCTGTCCCGTACTACTGCCGCCCCATTTTATCACATGAGGTCCAGAATTACGGCGTGGCCCGGGCCCGAGACGCGGCTCATTGTCCTCGGGTGCACCTGTGGGTGGCGACAGGAACAGATGAGTACGATACGCGTGGCTAGGATGTTCCTCCATCGGATAATAGCCGAATTCACGGCTACGCCTTATCGGTCCGCGGCCACCTACGGCCCCGATACTCGGTCTTATGCCGAGACGTGGGCCACCCGGACCGACGGTCGAGCCACCGACTCCGCTCGCACTACCGATCGTACCGGTCACGATCCCGTAAGAACCGATTCCCGTACGTCCCGAACCGTCAACACCGACACCAGCGCTCGTGCCTTTCTCCCCACCGAAATTCTTGCGAAACATAAGATTCATGATTGGACCGTTTGTTTTTTTGTTTTTTTTTTGGAGGGTTTTATTCTCTTGATCTTCTTCTTTCGAACGTTACAGCGTGTAGATATGTATGTACATAAATGTGTGTGCGTGAGAATTTTCGTTTGCTCGTCTCGTATTCGTGATATTGCGACAACACACCGATGAATGGAACATTAATAACAGGTCGTGCGACAAGAATTACGTGTTTTGCACGATCGGACAGTCGTCTATGTATTCTCTTTTATCTTTTATGTTTTATTTCTCTCTCACACAAACCACAGGCATACAGACAGCACTCACACTCACGGGACACAAACATGTAATCGTGATAATCCCGCCTTTAGTTTTTTTTTTAAATTTCCCTCACAAGGGCTCCCTTGTGTGTCGAACACTTTGAACCACAATATCCTGTCGCTATAGGATACTCCGTCGGCATTGCCAACGCGATTACCGTCAGAGTGCAATATGCAATCACAGATTTGGAGGAGGTCAGGGTCAACCAGGACGGGGGAATAATTGACAATCGATTCGCGAATTTGTCAATCGAGATCACGGATATCGTTTATGCGTCGAGACTCGATTGTTCTCACGATAAATCTCGATGGCATATTCTGTTGCCGGTGCTATTTCGTTCCTCGATATGTTCAGACGCGAGCCAACCATCAGCAGTTGGTTCGTCGTCGGTGGATACGTCAACAGCACTATCGCGTTATCGTAAGCGAGAGAGCACGTTGTCATCATCGCGTTAGACGCGTCACGCAGCAGTCCAGCTTGCATTGTGATCTTACGACACACGGGAAATGTAAGAACGATGAGGATGATGATGATGAAGCGGAGGAGGAAGTAGACGAGGGCGAAAGAGATGATTTTCGTACGCGCCGTGCGTTCGAATTATTATGGCTCGGTGGCGCTGCCTCTACTACTCGTTGGGAAGGTACACGGGGTTCACATAGGGACGCGCAGGGGATCATCGGGACACGAGCACAATGAGACACATTTTTTAACAGAATTACACACTGCTCGCGTTAAAGAACGATTCTGCTGGTAATTTTTTGTTTGTTTCGTTTTCTTTTATTGTTTTTGAATACACTTGCATAATCTTTGCCGTTGTTACGTACGGGGGATTATGTTTCGTTACGATTTGGGCTACCAATGAAAATTGGCTATAAAGCAAGAGACGTGATGGACTAGACCTTCGCGCATGAAAAACGACGGCTCGGACAAGGCCTAGAGAGATAGGAAGATAGAGAAAGAGAGAGAGAGAGTGAAGACAGAGAGATGTGGTTGTGTTCTCAAAGGTCGCGTGTTAAAAATATACCGCACCGACATTTCCTCACTGACCCTGCCATCGCGGTGTGTTCGTCTGTCTAAATTTCGTTTACAAGACGATTCTTGGCTCTTCTATCATTTTATCTCCGCGTATTTCGATCGTCGGTTCTTTAAACTTTGTTTTTCTTTTTTCGTAATTTTAATCTTCGAAACTTTTACGAATCGTTTTAAGGATGTATTGGCCATCAGCGTCGTGCATTAGCTCGATTTTTTAACGGTGACTCCAATGATTTAAATGTACTAATTAAAAAACAAAAGATTCTGAAATAAAGTAAAGAAATAATATAAAGATTTAAAAATAAAAAATGCACGATTTCCACGTTTTTTTTTTAAATTCAATTTGTCAAAAGGTAGCACAAAAAATATCAATAACAAGTTTTAAAAATCTTTGTTATTCAAATATTCGTAAATTTGTTTTTTTAATATTTCAATGTATCGCGTCCACCAATCATTATGAATCCACACCATTATTTCAGGTGAATGAGAAAATGTCGGAACACAATTGTTTCGTCAAATTGTTAAAAAATCGTAATTTCTTCGTGTAAAAATGAGGAAATTATTTTTTTTTTATTGAAATAAACTTCTGGATCGGAAAAAGGAAACCCCTTTACTTCACACGAAATACATGTGAAAATTGCAAATGATAAGACAAAATAATTTGTAAAAAAAAGTGGTCAGTAGATGACGTTAAACATTTGTAAGTGTAAAATTTCACAATTCACAATTTCATTTTTAAAAAATAGCATTTAACGCCTTTACATTCTCAAAGAATTTTAGACACGATTAATGTGAAAAAAAAGGTGATGAATAATGGTAAAACACGATCGGTTTTTCGAGATACAGAAATGACGAGGACGGCGTCATGAGCGCGACTTGTGATACTGCATGGGCATGACCAAGAACGATTTTATCCTCCGTTATTTCCTCTCTCTCTCTCTCTCTCTCTCTCTCTGACGTGCGCAACACTGCGACACCGTTTTTCCTATCCCTATTCAGTATACTTTGACAAAAAGCTATATGAAAACTTTCGTCGTCATAGCCCCCCGCCCCCTCACCGTCACATGAGACATTAATAGCAAAGAGCTCTCGATTGATCTTCCGTGCGAGCAAACTACCGTTGTCACGTAAACCGAATAGCTAATATATATCTCATCGAATATCCGCGAAAGCGCGCCCACTCGATTTCTGACTTAAAATATAGGTCTTGCAAATTTTATTGTCTCGGTAAAATTCTATTTGTACTCGCTCAGGTTATAAATGTGACGAGTGTATGCACAGTGTGGCCTATTTAAAAAACGAAAAACAGCGAATTAGGTCGATAAATGAAGAAAACTATACGAGAGAACAAAGTTTCATGCTTTCCAGGCAAAAAATGACATTACGAGATCCTACAGAAATTTCGAATTATTAAAATACATTCTTAGAGTTTTGATCGCTCAGAAAGGTAACTGGTTTTGAGAAAAATCTAACGGGAAAAAAAATTATTTATTTAGCTTGAAAAAAGCCGAAGTTATGGCACTTGGCAACTTACAACATGCCGACATGTAAACCCAAAGCTAAATCCACAATCAAAACCAAAATATGCCACCGCAAACTTAATGCCTCAGTCGAAGTTTCCCAAAGTGTACTACGTCGAGGCCGCAAGGTTAGATTTGAAAAATTCGGTCACACTTGTTAAATTAAAGCCATATACGAGGTGCAATGTTTAACCTCGCGGGATTCGTATCCGTTTAGGTTTGGGTTTACGTCTGCCGTCTTCAAAGTGCCACAACTTTCGTGATTTTCAAGCTGGAGAGATGATTTTTTTTTCGTTGGATTTGTGTCGAAACCGGCTATCCTTCTAAAAGATTAAACCTATACGTTCGCATTCAAAACATTGCGAGCTACTGCAGTATACGGTAAACGCTAATCGACAAAATATATGATCGACGTTTTCCCTTGAAACTGTAAAATTTTGTGGGAAATTTATTTCGCTTATTTATTATTTCGCTGTTTTTTTAATTTGTTTATCACTAGGCACTCTGTGTATCTGTGATATTGTCTTCCAGTGATCAGAATCTCGTTATAACTGAACAAAAATTATTATGTAAAATACCGCGAATGATGTGATATCTTTTATCAATTTATCAAACGTTTTCTCGTCATTATATATATTTATATATCAGTGTGTGAGAGAAAAAAATTCTACGTCCACACAAGAAAAGGGTAAATTCAGAATCGTATTTTACATGGGGTTATCTCATATACTAAGTATAGGCTGATCTACGAAATGCCGCAAAATTCAAAAAATTCATTTCCAGCAAACAATGTGAGATAAAAATCTCGAACAAATCGTGAATGCTCATTCCGCACTGAGGAATCGAATGAAAAAAATCAGTAACGTAATAGAAAGAAAACTAAAGGTGAAATTTTCCTAAAATCGATGTGGCAGGTCTCATATAGCCTCTATGTGGAAAAAGTATCGAATACTTCGAACTTTATTTTTCAACCATATATATGATATTTTTTTGGCATTCATTTTTTTCGTGATAGCAGGCAATAACGTGTTACATGAAGCACATTTTTATTATTGTTAAATCGTTAAGACGACATTAGGACATCAAGCAACATATTTAGATGATAAACAGTCGTTACATGTACGAATTATTATTATTATTATTATTATTATTACGATTATTATTGTATTACTATTATTATGAGCACAAGAAAAGCTTTTCGTGATTTGATTTGATCACCGGAAAAACAATCGGTTAGACCGACGTAGTTTTATTTTTAGATCAAATTTGATCTGCGTAGATCTACATTTTGGAAAATCGCAGATCTACCTAGATCTCCGTATATAAGGGTAGATTTACGTACATTCGAGTCGACCTAATATTACCTCACTTTTGCTCATTAGATCTCCGTTTATCTACTTAAATCTTGATAGATTTACTTATTGGATCTGAGTAGTTTAAGGATGTATCGGACGTAACTTCCCAACCAAAAGTGACTTTCGTCGACAGTATTATATAGTTTGTGATAAGATAAAAATTGGAAAAAAATTCAACCACAATAAAGACGATAAGAAGATTACTTTTTAATAATAATGATGCCAAAAAGTTATCGATAAATTATTTAAACAAAACATTGTTTGACAAATTTTTAGGGAAAGTTTTTTTTTGACACCTGAAATGAATTCGTTGATTTTTCTGACTACACATGAATTTTTTGAAAATTTTATTATCATTTTGAAATTTCGGTTTTCGGAAATTTTTTAATTTTGAAAAATGAAGGAAAAATCGTGAATTTTGGATGTGTTTTTGTAAAAACGTTGTATATTACAATTAAGAAGTTTCCAGAGCATAGAACGAATAGTTTTGTAAATACAACCTTTACAAATTTCCGAAAACCGAAATTTTTAAAATGATAAGAAAATTTAAAAAAAATTCATATGTAGTCAGAAAAATCAACGAATTTATTTCACCTGACAAAAAAAAATTCCCTAAAAATTTGTTAAATAATGTTTTATTTAAAAAATTTATTGATAACTTTTGAGAATTATTATTATTAAAAAGTAATCGTCTTATCGTATTTATTGTGGTTGAATTTTTTCCGATTTTTATCTTATCATGAAGTATGCAATATTGTCGACGAAAGTCACTTTTGGTTGGGAAGGTACGTCCGATACATCCTTAAACGGAGATCCAGGTAGATCTAATTGAGATACGGGTAGATCTAATTGAGATCTAGGTAAATTTAAGATTCCATAAAACTTAGATCTACGCAGATTTAAATGTTATGTACGTAGATTTGAACTATTTTTTCCGGGCTGTCATTCGTACCAACAAAAATTTGTCTCTCACATTTGACGTTACGTATCACACGTGATTTGAATGGGTGCTTGATAGCGTACTGTAAAGAGTGTTGTATGTGTACAATTCTAATGCCTCTAACGTTTCGTATTTTTCTCTCGTTCTCTCTCTCTCTCTGTCACTCTCCGTCTCTCTTTCTCTCTCTCTCGCTCTATCTCTTCCTATACATTAAGTAGTATGACTTTTCGTTTCATGCACGCTTTTCATAGTCGTACGCTCAACCTTCAATAATAAACTGCGAAAAAAACGTGAAAATCTGCGAGATTTGTCCAGCCGCAAGTAGAAAAAGCTGCAACGCAGCAGACACGCCGGGCGAGTAGCTCCGGTTTGTGTTTGGTCAGACAAAATTATCGAATAACATTTTTTCCGATATTTTTCAAATAATAATGATAATAATATGTTGATATTTTATTTTGAAAATATATATATATGATATTGACCTCAGCTCGTCGTACTCTGGTCGATCGAAACATAACATTTTGACCTGTTTTTCATGATACGGTTTTCTTTACAAGCGTTATAAATTCGAAAAAAACAGTCACTTGCAATTGGCCTATCCCTTCGTGTCGTCAGTCTGGCGTTCTTATTTCAGTATAATTTAATCCAAAAATGCGTACTTGCTGGAATGTTATAGAGCAATGAAAACCGTGGGAAAATCTGTCTGACAAGCTAGGGTGAATTCTCACGAGTTTTCTCTCGCTTTTCAAAATCAAAATTATTCATTGGCAATGTACGATTGGATAATGATTTTTTTTATACGCTACGCGAGTCGTGACACTCTTGAAAGTGCAAAAGACTGGTGATTAAAGTTGTCTAAACAATATAGAGAACAAGAGAGAGAGAGAGAGAGAGAGAGAGAGAGAGAGAGAGAGAGAGAGAGAGAGAGAGAGAGAGAGAGAGAGAGAGAGAGAGAGAGGGCGAGAATGTTTCGTTGGTCGCGCACGCACACACGTGACGATGGAGAGGATAGCACGCGAGGAATCGATAGGTGTTGAAAAATTCACAGCCTGTCGAGGCTGAATCTTTCAGGGTTACTTCCGTTTGTCGTTAACACAGCTGGGAATCCTATACTCGCAGTTTCTAGCTCTACTATGATACATTGAATAGTGTACACGTAATTTTTAATTTTTTTTTTCTCACGTCGTATCGCGTTACCGTATATAAATCGAGGACGTTGGACCGATGGACGATGGGCGAAAAAAGAAAAAACAAATTCGAAAAAAAAACGCTTCGAATACGAAGACAGCGAGAATGGAGCGAATATATTTCTTTTGACGAGAAACGTGATCGAGAATTGTCGTGACGAAGAGAAAAATTATAAAATTTCAAAGGGATGAATGATGAGACGGTGCGAAGGCGAGATTAATCGAACTACGAGAGTCGTTATTGCGAGGGAGGTATAGAAACGCGAAATGCGGCAGCTCGTACGAGCGACACCCCCGCACTGCCTGGGGTCTCGTCGTCGAAGAAACTAACAAGCCTCAAACGCCTCCTCCTCTGACCAGAAAGGCCTCGAGATTGGGTGGGGTTTGTCGTTTGTGCGTGCGTCTGCTGCGTGTATTTGTTGGTAATCGAGAGAGAGAGAGAGAGAGAGAGAGAGAGAGAGAGAGAGAGAGAGAGGAGAGAGAAAGAGAGAGAGAGAGTGAGACCTCTCTGTTATAAAAACGAAATACCAATGGCAAAAACAAGACCAACTCGTGAATTCTTATTGGAAATACTTTTTGTATACAGACGGAGTCAACGATTTAATTAGATGATAATTTTCGTGAATCAGAATGAAATAAAAATATAAAGAAAAATAAATTCCAAATTTCCACATTACTGCTTCATTATTTTATCTCGATCACGAAGCTCCCTCTACAGGCATCGATGAGCTTTTTTTCAATTTTGGCTTCCTCATAGAGAAAGCTTTGTGAGAGAGATGATATAATGAGGAAGCAATGTGCAAATTTGCTAATTTGTATGCCTTTTTTTTTCATCGTCGCCCAGACTATTAGGGATAAAACGTTGTGGCTCGATAGCCTCGAATTTGTGTAAGCTAAAGCACGTGCAAATTTTGTCGAAAATTTCAAAATTTTGTAAAATTCGAATCATATCAGGGATTCTCGCCAAATTTTATACCCCACATCTTTGTCCCCTGAACTATTAACGTAAGAAGTTTGGGCTCAATAGCATCAAATTTTCGAAAGTTTAAGCACGTAAAAAATTTAAAAATCTAAACCATTTAAGGAATTCTTACCAATTTTTATACTCAACATGTTCGTCCCCTAGACTATTAGCGTAAAAAATGTTTCCTCCATAGCGTTAAACTTGCAAAAGTTAGCCCGAATATTCCAAAAAAATTATAATACAAAAGTGCAAAATCGCTGTTCTCTTTCGATACGATAAATTTTTTGATATATTTTTAAAAAATCTACTGATTGTGTTTGTGAAACCGATCCGTCAATACGCTACAGATGTCGAATACTGAGCAATAGTTGTTAAAGACACACGCAAAATTCGTTGCGCAATCTCTTTATGAAAAAATGTCCAGAATGCACCATTTTTTTGGCAATTTCCATTGAATCTTAGTTTTTAAACAGGCTGTGCACGATTAAGCTCTTTCAACTCGTCTGGTCTCGAGTCTCGTTAGCATAAGATAATCCCAATGAAAAAAATGTAGGAACTTTTTCCCGCATTATCAATAAATAATATTTTAATTAGATTTCACATATATTTTTTTTTTTTATATAAAAAGTTACGATTTCGCATATATTTTTTAAATATAAAAAATCATGATTTCGCATATATTTTGTATAAATCTTTTTTCCGTTGCAAACGTTGAGGATTAACAATAAAGTCACTTCAGGCATACATGGCCTTATTTTCCTTGGATCAACAGAAATAATTTTCTCAAACGTTCGACGACTATACAATTATTAACTCAATTATCAACGATCTAGATGAATCTTTAGAGTCTGACGAATCTAAAGTATATTTCGTATTTTCTTGAAATTAAAATTTCTAATTGCACAACATCCGTTACTTATCTCATTATCTTCCCCCTTTCAATTTTCATATTGCATTTTCATTCAGCAAAACCCCTCTCGGTTGTTGCCTATAGCTACACTTTCCTAACTCACTACTGTATCTAATATTTGCATGAGAGCATGGAGAAAATTTCGGAAAACCTGGCCGATACAGTTGGCTATATTCATTGAAAACACTCGACGAATAGCAGGCCTCCATCTACAAGATATTTCGATGGTGGAGGCATTTGCAAGAGGACATTGATTAGTCGCGAGGGGTAACCACCTCTAATTTGTGAGGGGCCTATAATTTTTTGGGGAATAAAGTGTGCGGAGTCTTACGACATATTGTGAGTCTTGTGTCTTATTGCGAGGAGGGTATTTGTATAAATAAAAAGTTTAATATATATTCTTTTCTTTTGCAAAAAGAATAAGAGCAGTATTTCGCTGGACCAGAAATAGTTAGCTTAGTTAGACGAGAAAAATTCTCATTTGTTCTCTATACAAAATTCAGAGAGTCTCAATTCGGCCGTCGTAAAACGGAAGAATAGTCTCATATGATACTAGGAGCAAAGCAAAGAAAGAAACATACGAGAATATTTTTACGAGAATATATTGATAGATGCTCGAAGCATGCGCCTCTTGCGGGAAAGACTTCTCCGGAAGCCATCTGGCGGAATTTTGGTGACGTGCCGCGTTCCACTGGGAGACAGGGCATCCCGTTGATACATGGGACAAAGAAACTTGATTTAGTTGTTGGAAAGACTTGAAAAACTCGTTTTATTTCGCTACTAAATATTTAATAACAAAAATTGCCTTAATTGCACATTGACCATCGTTCTTTCCCAGATGTAAAAATTTATCGTCACCCGTGGGGTGTCTAGATTTGACACTCGGTATGTCATGAAAAGAGAGAGATTTCCGAAGTGTTTGTTTTGTAGCATCCTCGGTGTCGCAGATGGCCAGAGTGAAATTTCTGAACTTTATACGGAGGAGTAAATCTTTGGAGGAATTATCTCTTAAGGTAGCTTGGCCATAGATGCTATTCCAACTCAGCTACCTTGTTTTTTCGTGTATTGTAATTTTTTGAAAAAACTAGATTCCATCTTTAAGGTATTCCTAGCACTTCGGTACCTATTGGAGAATTTTCTGAAATCCTAAAACATTTTGTTTTTAAGACTGCAAAGTTTCACATCACATTGCCGGCTTTTTCCGCAAAAACGTTCGATTTTAAAACCGCCGTTTTAGCATAGTATATACGAAAAAATCAGTTCGCCACAAGTTCAATTGAAAAATAAACCTACTCAAATACAGGACTCTATATTTAATTCAATCAACAATCAATTTGTTCGCGATATTATATAAGCTTTCGATTGATTATACAGAAAAAAGTGGGGTCACGGCATGTTTGACAAAGAAATTTCGAATTAACGATCAACACAACTCCAGTCAGCTTATGATGTGAATGATCAGCTGACAGCCCTCTGCTACGAGTGTTGCAGTAATGCATGCAGATTTTAAGTACTTATCAATATCAAACTGTCTGACCCTAAAAAAAATGTATTCAAGTACTAAAAGCCATCTCCACGGTTATTATAAACTCTGCCAACTAAGTTCACGCGTTATAAGATTTTATAGCGTCCTCCAAAAATTTTATTCCTAAAATAGTCGATCACATGACTAGTCTGCCACAAGGACTGCGCCTTATGGAAACAGTTGGGTGAATCGGGTGATTCGAAAAAAAAAACAACCCACTAGCGTAATATCTCCCCTCTGATCAATGAATAATCTCTCTCAGACTGAAGTGTGCCTCGGGAATAAAGTTCCCAGTGAATCCGAGAGCATTTTTATATATACTTCTTTACTTTCACTCCCATTCGTTGCATAATCCCTCGAACCGAAAATAACTTTGGACAGCGGCGCGGGGAGTGTACTCTGCTCGGAGAAGGTGCCGTCGTGTCAAGGTGACACGATTTACGGTTTGTGAACCGAAACCACGTGTCCCTAGCGGCTTTATCAGGGTTCAAGGCTCATCGAGTTGGGCGACATATCCCAGCGCACTGCGGGTTACGCTTCCCCCCAACGGTTCTATATCCTGTAAGATGCACATAATAGCAAAATGGAAAATCGAATGACTGTGACTCGGAACTGTATTTTTCGTTCACTTCACTGACCGTCAGATGACAAAGAAGGCTCGCTCGCGGTTATTCGTTACGTTGATGTATGTCAAAACCCAAACGCGGATTTGTACACAACGACGATCCAGCGTATATCAAGGGAGTTACGAGACCACGTGAAACCCAACTGGACCGAATTCGCATCAGAAAAAAAACTATTCCCGTAACGTCTAGTGTCAAAGTGGAGGTGGAAGGAGTAGCACGACTCGAATTTAGTTACTCGGAACATTCGTCATTTTTACGAAAAAGATTTATCGTCATATCTATTCGCGTGGTTTTTGGCACGAGTTTGCTTCAGCATCCTCGTTAATTCTCTTTTCGGCCATTATTCTCCTATCTTCTGCTTTTCATTGCGTGATCGCCTGTTTCGAATGTGCCAACACTGCCAACGCCATTGTCACACGTCTTCATTCTTCATGGAATTTCAATTTACAGTCGCCGTGTATACAGACCCGGCTGTTAAAAAGCTGGCGTGCCTCGAGTGAACGTGTAACCAGTTTGGACAGACAGGGATTGTGCAAACGCTCCGTCAACTCCCGCGGACTAAGTGTACTAAAAGCGGTTGATGGTTGATCCAAAGCGATGTGAAACCCTCATTCAGGCCTTGCCCCAAAACCGAATCTGGGACCGAAATTTTTTAACAAAGCTTCATTGGTTCTTCTGGGAAAGAGGGAAATCTCATTGTGTGAATCGATGGAAGCGGTGAGATTGAGACCTTTCCTCCAAAACTCGAGGCACCCCCCAAAACGGATTTGATTATGGTATTCGTCACCGAATGCAAGCAATCAATCACTTTGGATCGTATTGAGGCTGGTTTTTTCGTGCAACGAACCCAAATACGGTTGGTCCCTGGGTTCAAATCGACCCATTGCTTGGTCGGTTGAGTCCGTGGGTTTGTGAGAGCGAGACTGAAGTGTACTCTCGGGGAGTCAAGGTGGTAGTCAGGAAAGTATGGTCGGTATCCTCGGGATACGGTCTCTCAGCGGAATATTGACTTTCCACCAAAACCCTAATGAGGTAAGATGCTATCGCCCTCTGTACCCGACTTGCCATGCGCTTCTATATCATAATCTCAACCATAGAGAGTACTTATATTATATAGTTAGGGTTTCGTCAAAGAGTCGATAAACCCTTAGAAAACCGTCACCCGAATGCATCAAAACGTTAAGATAGATCGGGTAACCTTGAGCGAAATGACTTAGGATTATTTTCCGTAATATCGTTTCAATCTTATGTATTATTTATAAAGGTGTTGGAAATTCGTCTTATGGTTCAGTGTGATCAGTGCGGTTACGAATCATTTTGATGGCAACCTAAGCCAAACCAGTTTGCTTAAAACCGTGGGTTTTGATTGACCAAGATTATCACATTCCATTAGATTTTATCATTTTCATTAGCTGCACTAGTATATCCTCTCATTGTCAGTCTATTTCCGTTCCTCATTCAACGATACCCGAAGTGCACACTAGGTTGGTCAGTGAAAAATCTTCATGCCCCAAGTGTGCACTAGTTTGGTCAGTGAAAAATCTTATAAGTTCAGTACCGTCTTTTGATGTGCATTGCTCGCGACAACATTTCAAAGAATCAGCGAAACGGGAATTACGACTCGTCGGCGCAATGGCTTTGTCTGGTCGAATACCAGAGTGATAGATGCAGACAGTGCCATATATAAATGTGCAAGTATGTACATTTAACCAGATTGAGAAGTCTTATATTTATCCGGATGAAGACGCAAATTTTCGTCTTGGCAATAGATGCTCGCGAACTCGCATCAAAATCTAAAGATACGACGGAGATCGGTAAGAATAGCGTTGGAGGTTTCTCGCGTCGACACATGGAGAAAAAGCATAAATATAAACTTCGAGGTGTTGTACGTTTCAACGTGTCTGTGTGCGTGTGTGTCTCATTCTCGCTCGGGATAATCAAAATTATTATTACTATCATTATCATTATTATTATTAGAAGTGGGTAAAAACAAAATATTTTATCGTCAGTACTATTTTACATTATTTGTATTTTATGTACTAAAACGTTTTGATAATTTGATAAAATTAGTTTGTTGAATTATCAGGCGATGAATTTTGAAAATCTTAATAACTCAGTATTTTATTTTGTATCGCTCAAACGCTGGGTTGACTGCAGAAAAGGTTCCACAATAGAACGAGTCGTAATTAAGGCTAAGCTATACTCATCAAGTAAATTTTACTCGATAAAATATAAGAATAACAGCGAGAGTTTTAGCGAAGCGCTTCATTGGCCTATATTATAAAATAGAAAGAGATAGAGATAGAGATAGAGAGAGAGAGAGAGAGAGAGAGAGAGAGAAAGAGAGAGAGAGAGAGAGAGAGAGAGAAAGAGAGGCAGAGACCTTTATAACCGGCACGATCGTGCTTCAGCGCGATGCCCCTCTTGCGAGAAAGACTTTGCCAGGAGCCACCTGGCGGAGCGCTGGCTAAGTTTTGCATTTTACCAAAGAATAATGGATTTCGCTGCAATGTACGTATAAAGTAATAGAGAAATATGTGAAGTAGATTGAAGGGGAGCTGGGGTCAATGAGATCATCGGACCCCGGAACTTTCTTTGCCCTTGGACACGCAATATGTACATTTATTTTTCTTTGGCTTATGTTGAAACATCGTTGTTCAACTGTGCTCGATCTATCTGTCGCTTCTAGAAATTATTTAAAAAAGAATAACAGCTTAAGTCTACTTTGCGCTTAAGAATGATTGGCGAATACGATAGTATCACAACGATTTCTCGTAATTTAACCCTTTGCGGGGCAGTGGGACATACGCTGTCCCAAATGCCAAAGTGTGCCCCTCAAAGGGTTAAGGTAACGGAAATTTACACAAAATTTTATCTTCATGTTTCCATGTTAATTTTCATTTTGGTAGAAGCTAAATATGAACGATATAATAGAAGCTATATATGAACAATATTTCACAACTATTTTCGTAAATATTTATTCATGTCCTCATTTCTAAACAAAAATTATGTTTTGATCGTGATGGTCCGATATTTTCTTTGTACTAAATGACTCGAATACAGTGGTCAACGGAGACATTGCACACACTTTTTTTTTTCGCGTGCTAAGAAAAGTATCACTCCGATTGCTGCAAACAAAAACTTTCGAGTATCCTGTAGTAGACGCAAAGAAGACCGTGACTAAAAGCTTAGTTTCGTTGACAAAGGTGGTTTACAAATACAAACACGCATAGAAAGAAAATGGGAAGATTCATATGGATGACAAATTTACTTTGGTATTTAGGTTTTCGGTATCATTTATCAATTATTTTGTAATTTTCAAAATTACTTATTTTTACCGGTACAGTAATTCTCCCTTGGGGCCTTCACTTGTTCGGTCCTAAAACATACGGCGCATATTATACGGCTAGAGTATTTCTCCGAGATGCAATGTCGCGTTGCAAGTAGCGGTAATCGTCTCGCTTGCTCTCTCTCTCTCTCTCTCTCTCTCTCTCTCTCTCTCTCTCTCTCTCTCTCTCTCTCTCTCTCTCTCTCTCTCTATGTCTCTCTCTCTCTCTTATTGTGTGTCTCGGAAACCCAACTTGTGGCTTCGTTTTTCGTAGACATATCGACCAACTGTATACATATATATATTTAAGTATCTCGTTGTGACGCTACATCGCGAAGGAGGAGCCAAATTATTGCGCGGAAAAGTGGAAGGCAAGGAGATTCCGTGTAAAATTCATTGTTGTGGAAGCTTCTGTTGGTGTGTCAGTTGCACCACATGTGCATACTCAGAGATATATATTCGAAAAACGTATGGTATGCATTGCGGAGAACCCGAAGCCCCGTTTCTTGTGTCAGTGGATATGTTGCTCCATAAGACGCCTCTTTATAGTTCCTTCTGCATCCCTGAGGCAGATTTCTTACATTATCTCCTCGACTAGTGAGAGTTTATTCGCGGAGACGGAGCAATATATGAGTCAACGAGATGTGCACCAAAACGTTTTCTTATGGGATCAAGCAAGCCAGAACTTTCATCATACTTGTTGCCTTTCAGACATGATGTAGGGTTGACTGAACAGCGAAAGAGTACTTGAAGTAGTAGTCCTGTTCTGAAAGTTAGAGGGAAATGTACCTAGCGCCAAAAAAGATTAATCTAGATAATGGACAATCATTGCAATTGTTAGTGATGATTGAATGACTTTTAGACCAGAATAAGCATGTGTCTTGATTCCTCTTTACGTCCATCGATCATGGAATCGATCATGGACTTGGGTTTAGGTTGTTCCTGTGAAAGTTATTCGTTCATTGAGATCGTTATGAAATTACTTAAAATAAAATTGATTACAATCAAAATTAACAATTAAATACATCTTATTAGAATTATGGTAGATTTAATTTTAGTCAAATCAATTTTCATTGATCCAAAATAAATATCAATCCCAGTCAATCAATTCATTGTATAAAGCATCTACGACTCTTGCCATCGTCACTTCTGGTCGTTTTTTCTTGGGTACGTTACGTGGCTTTCGATACCGGATGGAATCGTTCTGTTTACATAGTTTCATGTTTTCGCCTTCACCGCTTAGACCGTGTGACGAGTAAACAAGCAAACAAACGACAGCCGGATCCTCCAGCTGCCTCACTTCGATGAGAATCCGAGAGAGCTTCGATTTTTGTCAATTCAAGTGAATCGAACACACCTTCAATGGCCTGAATCAGTGAACAACCGTCATTTAACGGCTACTTTTGTTTTGAGGCCAATTTATGTGCAAATTTATAGACGTTGAAATACACGGTGAAAAAATATTAAAAAGGTTAGTTGAGCCCGAGTCAAAATTTAGCGCCTGTTTTAATACTACTAGCGCTCAACTCCACCTCCTTAGCCCTTTTTTGAACCTCAAACTCCTGTTTTAACCTCCAAGTCCTTTAAAGTTCAAAATTAACACCCACTTGAAGCCTCTTTTCAAACCTGGTCAACCTCGAACTCACATTTAAGACCTTCAAGTCCTTCGGATTCATGATTGCACCTATTTTGGTACTAATTACGTTCGGCCCAGACTCGAAATTTAGCGCCTACTTTAGTACTCATAGCGTCTAGATGAACTACTGAACCCTGTTCACCCTCGAGCTCGTATTTTGAACCTCGAAGTCTATCAGAATAATGATTTTTGCATAATTAATAATACTGAATATTTCCATAAACTATCATTGCTAAGAAGGAAATAAAGTCTACATAAATTGATGTTTTATGTTTTCGTTTTTATGTCTGTAATTAATCTACATTATCATCATCACCATCATCATCATCATCAAGTAAAATTGAGTCAGTGACAATTTGTTTCAAATTTATACATGGTTGTATGTTTATTTACAGTTTTAAGGTTCAAAAAAGTGCTTTTTCAGCAACATGTACAATTACATTTGCAGGATGCGAAAAAATATTAAATATAATACTGAAATAGAAAAGAGGAAAATAATAGTAACCAGTGCCTCAGTACTATAGTTCATTCAAGCTCCTGTTGGTTTACTGGAATACCAATATACATCTGCGTTGTCTATATCCATGAAAACACAGACTGCAACAATATTGCCTACTGGAATTAAAATAATGATATTTTCAATATGGCATTGATTTAAGAAAGCACCACTATTAAATTCGTGAGAATGTATCCACGAATGACTACGTGATCTGAGCATAAGGAGGGGCTAAGAGGTTCTCGCGAGATCCTCATTTAAACCTCAAATGCTGCATTTGTCTGGTATCTACGAATTTTAGGCGCTGGTGAGGGTTTTAATTCCCATACAAAAATGAACCTCTCTAGATCCTCAAAAAACCTCCTTGGGGGAGAGTTCGAGGTTCTAAGCAGGCGCTAAATTTCGACGCGGGAGAGAACCAAGAATTGGTTGAGTCGAACATTCGATTGGTTGGGAGAACCAAGCATGGACTATCTGATTGGTTAGCCCTACCGAGAATTGGTTCTTCCAACTAACCTTCTCCAATCTTTTTTCTCTGAGTAACGTTGTTACGGAATTGTTCATACAAATCAAAAGACGCGGCAGCGTCTTGACACCAAGTAATTATTTTTTTTCAAATTAGGTCTTAACAGGAATTCAACACACATCTACTTAGTTGTAAGATGATGGCCATTTTCTTAGACTCCTAGTCCGAAAATTCGAAGAATCAATTCATGTTGTCTTTTTTCCATTAAGTGGCTACAATTGGGCTGGCATTTAATACGATGAGTTTACAGTTGGGTATGCACTTATACACCGCAGTACAACATATAATTCGCAAGAGGACACCGGGAAACTGAAAAAAATCTGTAACGAGGAACTTCTTTCGAAAAAGCCAGTAGCCCAACATGGAACGCCAAGCCTTAATTTTCCCCCCATCCCCAACCCATTCCCATTGCATATATGTCCTCTCCACCTGAAGAAGCTTTAAAGCTTTATACACCATTACTGTACCGCATTTGCTCCTGGCCACGAAGGAACTTCCGAAACCCACTCAATGTCATTGCATTGAACCATTTCGACAGGAACATTGAATGTTCCTAAAGAAAATTACCAGTCTCCGATCTGGTAGTCGAAGCAGTGAGACCGAGCGAATAAATAACACCTGAATTTTAGTGCCATTGATGTTTAATAGAGATAATTAAGTTCGTTCGAGGCAGTGTATTGTCTTATTGATTCGGTGGTAGGATCGTATTGATACGATAAAACTGGTGGTAGAAGGAAAGGAAGGACCTAAAGAGTGGATGGGACACAACATGACACGGACTAACGCAATTCATGGGACACAACATGACACGGACTAACGCAATTCATGGGACAAACGACAATGGGGCACATAAGCCAATGATTGGACCGAGTTAATTGGAAGAAACAACAATTAGTTGGATCAATTATCCGATAATTTGGGAATAACCGAGAATTCGCTGGATTACCTGGTTAGTTAAACAAGCCAAGAATGTTTAGGTCCAAACATTTGATTAGCTACCAATCTTCGATTCTCCCAACTAATCTTGTCCAATCGTTTTTCTTCGAGACCCGGGCTGCTGATTATTTGGTGATTAGATGGACAGGCAATTAGGTCCGGTTGGATTACGCGGTGTAGGCGTGAGAGTCGATTGACAGCGTGAAGCAAGTACTGGATGCCCGCAGGAGAGAGGTATGCGTCCTAAAAGTGGCTTTTTAGGCTCATCGAGTGTCGCCAGCATGAAACCGTTTCAGTAGTTAAAAGGCCTTCGTCTCAACGATCTGGTGCGTCAGCCAGTAGCCCTTGGGAAAGTGGTCGCCCATCAAAGTTTGGACTCCCCAACGGCTTCTTAACTTGATGAATCGTTTAAGCCCGGGCACCTAACTTTTTCGGTTCTTAATAATGACACCTGCCCTGATAATATCCTAAAGAAATAGTTTCGTATCCTCTAAATCCAAACCTTCGAAGGACTACGAGACCTCCGACGCCAATGGTGCAATCGGTATTTTCTTTTTCAAAATGCTGTAGCGCCGTAAGTATCGGGATTGTTCCTAAAGCCATTGTTCACAAGCTAATCATTTATGATTCCAATGGTCCGGAAGCGACGTTAACACTTTTCCCATCTCTAAAATAAAGATTACGAGGTAGACAAATATCAGTAGAACGTAGTCAGTGAACCTCCGTTTGTTCAATAATTATTATGTGTACGAAAGAATTGGGTTTATGTTTTTAAACGACTCTCGGTCATTTCCGGTGTGTTCCCGAATGTTCAGCAGCCATCGTGGGATAGTGGAATCGCGATTGTTTAATTAATCCCTCGTGTTACAGTCTTATATCATTGGTGTCTACCACGTGGTCACTCGTACTCCCTCCTCTCTCTCTCTCTCTCTCTCTCTCTTTCTTTCTTTATTTATTTCTCACTACTTTATCTCGTTTCATTTTCACTCCTGGGCTCAACCCTCATGCTTGTTTTTACATAGAATTCCGGTGCTCTATCGACTATCGACTACTTTTGCTCGATGTGTGTCCTCGCTGCACACGTGTGCCCTATGCCGAAATGTTGTATAGTATCTGTACAGACAATTCCACCGCGTTGCGAAAAAGAGAGAGAGAGAGAGCTTATGTGCTCTGCACAGGCGCGAAAGAGCCGTGAGTGGGCAGTGCGGCTAACCGTTGTAGCGTGAAGGTGAACGCCTGTGTATCATTCTCTCCCTGCAATGCTTGCTGCTAAATCAGATGTGGAAACGCGTACGAGGCCGAAGCCTGGAGAAGAATGAAGTCGAGAAAAACGAATATTGACATAGCAAAAAAAAATATTCGGTTGGTCACACCAAGTGGGTAACCGTGTTGTCGGACAAGCTGACCGAGAGAACCTTTTTCATCAACATTACGAAAAGTCACTCAAAGTCCACATCACCTCTCTCTCTCTCTCTCTCTCTCTCTCTCTCTCTCTCTCTCTCTCTCTCTCTCTCTCTCTCTCTCACTCTCCCTCTCTGTGTCTCTTTGTGTACTTCATCGTTTCTGCTCATCCGTTTCCATCCGTCCCCCTAATCCAATCGTATAAAAACCAAAGAGGGAAATAATAAAAGAATAAAATGAGTTCTCGAAGCTTTTAGCTTCCCGTGTAGTAAACCTTCAGCGCGAAAACTTCATACACTGTTTATATCACTGCAGTGAACGACTTTATTTTCATTATATATCTCTCGACTCACGACACGGAAACTACCGGTGTTACTTTGAAATAAACATTTCTTTGCCACCTACTGCCACGAATTGAATTGCGCATCGATGATTTTTTTCAATGAACAAACTTAATCAGGGAAAAAATATTTTTGATTTACGTAGATCAAAATTGGATCTACGTAGTTATGTTATGGATCAACTTTGATGTATGTAGATCTTAATTTCGGTAAATCATAGTTTTACCTACATCTTCGTACGTAACGGTAGATTTACGCACATTTAAGTTGATCTAATATTATGTTCAAACGCTTTTGCTTATTAGATCTGCGTTTACTCTTCTCCGTTATTAACCCTAGCTTATCACCCATGGACCCCAGGCCAATTGCAAAATCGATATTTCTTTCGTGTTTTTGGACATTCTCCATTCCTTTAAACCCGTTTAACTCGGAGCTTTTTCATTCTATCGAGTTTTTTTTGTCCTGGATCTGTTCCTTGGTTAATTCTGCATCGATTGAAAAAAAAAACAACATAACTATGTAAATTTTAGCTGGAGTTATGGGGAAAAATCTGCGTGGGGTCCACGGGACCCCAGTGTGGTAAAGTCGCAGGTAAAAAATAAGTGTGGTAACCAAGGGTTAAATCTCAGTAGATTTACTTTTTCAGATCTGACTAGATCTAACGGAGATCTTGGTAGATCTAGATTTTCCAAAACTTAGACGTACGTAGATCTAAAAAACAACTGCGGAGATCTAAATTTGATCTATGCGTAGATTGAAACTATTTTTTTTTCTTGATGAACCACCTCGTTAGTTTGACTAGTTTGTTAATCTGGCAGAAATTACGAGGAAATAACGAAGGGGTGAGATTTTCATTTTGCACTGTTATGTTTTCTCACAGAGGAAGCTTTGTTTTCGTGAAAAAAAAAAATTTGCGATTTTCATGCCATAGTTCTTAAAATGTCTCAAAATGTCTAAATATCACATTTATAAAAAATTGTCTGGACGTATGTGTGTGTGTTGTTGGCCTTGCAAAATTCGAAACTCTTTAACTTGAGAACGGTTTGATCTACATCGCTGCCTTTTCGTTCGCTGCCTTTCGTAGAAATTCCTCGAAAATTACAAATTTTATGTCATTTTGAAATTTTCAAAAAATGTTCGTGGCTGCTCTAACTTCCGCAAACTTGAAGATGTTGGGCCAATTCTTTTTATAAAAATCTGCTAGGGGACGAGAATGTTTGGTATTAAATTGGGCAAGAATCGCTTAAGGGGTCCAGATTTGATTAAATTCTTAAATTTTCGAAAAATTTCTATTGGCATTCTAACTTTCCTAACCTATCGGGGATAAACTTTTT
The DNA here is from genome assembly GCA_963564615.1 of Rhorus exstirpatorius. Taxonomy (NCBI): domain Eukaryota; kingdom Metazoa; phylum Arthropoda; class Insecta; order Hymenoptera; family Ichneumonidae; genus Rhorus; species Rhorus exstirpatorius. The sequence continues at coordinate 11,752,960 of OY751321.1, forward strand.
ACACAAACATGTTATGGTCCAAGGATGTTTGATATTAAATTTGGCATGATTAGAATATCATGAAAGGATAATGGTTGGTATTGGATTTATTGTAAATCGGTCGGGTGATTCGGATTTTGTAATGTTGAATATTGAATTTAGCAACAAATGATAAACGACTTCCTCGTATTATTTTATTTTGCTCACAAAACTTCCTCTATGAGGAAGCCAAAATTGAAAAATCCACTTGATCGTAGAGGGAGCTTTTCAAACGAAATAAAAGAATGAGAAAGTAATATGCCAATTTTTAATTTGCCTGCTTTCTTCTTTATTCTTTTCCGCTTGGCAGTCAGAGTTCAAATTTGCAATGAAATAACAGCGAGCAATGCTTCACTTGCGTAAAAAGTTTCATAGCAATGCTTCAAATTTTTTCCTCAAATTATTAATTGAACGTGTAATTTTAAAAAAATTATTGATCTCACAAAATCTTTACCCTCATTATCGATTCTTTCAAATTCCATTGTGTCCAAGCTTCTGGTTCACTATTCTGTTTGTGCAGAAAGTTTTTTGTCCTCAATAGCATATTTTCAATTTTTTTTTCAATGGAAAAGAGAACTTTCCTTGTTACGAAGCAAAAAGAGATTTCATTCCGAACACTGCGATATTTTATGCCAAGTGTTTTTTTTTTTCTGAATGACGAAAAATTGCAAAAGTTGCAGCGAAATTGCTTCCTTATAATTTTTTTCCAATTTCACGCAGTTACGCCATACAAGTTGAAATGGATTTTGAGATTTTCGCTTCCTCATTTAGAGGATGCTTTGCAGGCCTTGAAAAATCACGAGTAAACAATGTGCATGCATCAGCGTACTGAATTTTATGCTCCAGAATCACGCAGATCATTGAAAATATGAATGAAAGTTTCCAGGTTACGATCCCAGCGTTACTCAGCGTAAAATTTATGCCCAACTTTTGTGTGGGTCAAATAATGATCTAAGCAAATTATGGAGGTACAAACAGCCAAACGATAATTTAATATCGAAGAGAAACGTGTAACGTCCCTTTTTTAGCCTCGGGCTTAAAAAAAAGCCCGGGGGAATAAAAAATAATGTACTACAAATGTATTGGTCCATATTCAAATGAAGGATTTTTTTTTTTAAATTAAATATCAACTCTTTTCTCAGCAGTTTTTCAGAAAACTCAACCAAGCTTCTTTTGTTGCTAAATTGTCAAGCATTCCCGTTTACACATTCGTTGATGATTCTAAATTTATTTCCGTTCGATTCAGTTCGATTGAAGTCTACTTCAATACACAACGTGCGCCCATTCGTATACGGTTGTTGCCTCTCGTGATTTGAAAATATTACGATACGATAACGACGCCTATTATACGACCTCCATACTGCATGTTCCTTAACTACTTAATATACAAATTTATCCCATGACCGACCGGTTTCTCTAGTATGCGTATTCACATATGCCACTTTGGTACGTGGTGATTTGTTCCCCCACCAAGTTTTAAATTTAGACCATTTTATACTTGAGTAACGACGAGCGCGATTGGTGTCGATGGTGATGGTCAGATTTTTCTACCGAGAAAAAAGACAATTTTTCTTCTCGATTCTATCGGGCACATGGACAGAGCATGTTTTAGATTTATCGGCGATAAGATTAGGCCGATAAATCGCGGTTTACATTGAACGAATGACCAATGGGGTTTGAGTGACTAATTTTTTTTTTCATTCAGACTCCAGTGAGTGTCTTAATGACAATGACCATACAGTAATTTTTGCAATCTTAAAGGTTCGAAAGATTGTAAGAAAAAAATTGGCAATTGAACAGTTGGTTTTTGGCATGTACTTAAAGATCCAGTACTTTTTATTTCGCGAATTAATTGAACAGTAAAAAAAAGGCTACGCAACAATTGTTAAATTAATGGATGTTAAAACTTGGTGTTCAAATTAGAACAATTCGGATTTCCTGGTCGTGAGCGTGAGGCTCACAACGACAAGATGAGCGTTTTAATTAACTAACTATAATTATTTAAAAATGTTTATTTATTTTTAGTTAGTAAAAAACTCACTAATTAGTTAGTAACCAGCTAACTGACTAAGGCAGTTGTAGACTATTTAATTACGTGAATACTCAGTACCGAGTTAGCTCAATATTAACTAACCAACTAGTTAGTTAGTCAGTTAGAACGAATTAATTAGTAGCTAACTAACTAATGAATTAGTGACTCAAGACTGGCTAACTACTACTTAGTGAGTTGGCAACTAACTTATTAGTTAGTTAGTAACAAACTAAATAATTAACTAGTGACCAGCTAACTGACTAATTAGTGAGTTATTCAGCTACCATCTTATTAGTTAGCTGATAGATGATTAACTAGTAGTTAGTGACGAATTTAATAACTGACTAGTGACCAACCAACTGGAAATGTTAGTTACTTACTAATTAACTACGCCTATAATCAGTACCGAATGAACTGATTAGTATCTAAATAAATAATTAATAAATACTGACTAAATTATTAGTCAGTTGGCAACTAAGTTAGTTAGTTAGTTAATCAATTAATTATCTTATCTTTGCATCAAAAGTTGCTGACAACTTCTCAATCGGGACGCGAACTCGGACAGTCCCAAACGAAAATTAGTCACTCGAACGCCCGATCGGCTGTCTGATAATACACAACTCTGAGAGTCTCGATAATGCGCTACTCGGATCATAAAAACCCTCCGCGCGGATGACGATAAATGCTATTCTATTATTATCGCGTTAAATACATCACCGATACGTACGTGTAATCCGTGTAGCATATCGTACGTCGATTCAAGGATGGTCATTCGTGGTCCGTTATTCCGTTGGAAAAAAAAAACGAAGATGAAGAAAAAAAACCAACTTACCGATATCGTGCAACGGGCACGCCATGTAACTGTAACGTTGCTCGGAATTGACCGCATTTTTTCCCTTCTGTGATCCGCTTGTCATAGCTGCGAATTTCGTCACGTAACGATGTATCTCGTCATAGAAGAACAGCAGCGTCGTTCGAATTATCGTAGATGCTACGACCACGCGTTTTCAATTATCAATTATCCGTCTCCTTCGATGAATTTTTCACCTCAGTACACCCTCGATCGACACGGTCCTTGTTATCGCAGCTAAAATTTTTCTCCAAACAAAAAAAAAATCTCTCCGATAATCCGCGAGTGTCGCGTCGATCGAATATCTTGTCGTAAAATCGCGATCGAAGATCACGGGGATTGTTGCGCGATCGCGTTATAGCAGTGTACAGCCCATCGTCGGATACGAAACGAAGCAAAGCGTCAAGTATCCCGCTCGTCCCATTTGTTCATGCGAAATTTTTTCACGTCGTCGCCTCGAAATTACGACTAATTAATACGATCTTACGAAGAAAAAAACGACAGTCCGCGCGAGTATTCGCTCGTGTCCGCTTTTGAATGTGTGCGCACGCCGAGACGATCACCCGCTCTGCCAATTAGACGCGGAAACTCGGTACGATGGTGCGCTTAATTAGGACAAAAATAACTGCCTCCATAGCCCGAAATACACGCGGCACTCGGTTATATATAGTTCAATTTCGTTCTCACCTACATGCGTGTGAATCCGTAACGGAAAAGCACATACATACGCAAGAGACCGCGCCGTTGCAAAACAATCGAGTCGAAATTTCAGCCCTCTTTTGAATGCTCAAAAACTTATTTCCTTTGTAACGCACGAGCCGTAACCCTCCTATGAACCTACCAGGCCTTATTTGCGGAATTCTGAGCTGTCGCCAACCCTTCTTTTACTGCACTTTGGCCTCACTAGCCCTCCTAAACTGCTTTTGGATCCCCGATATCTGATGGACATAAATCTACTAGACCTTCTTTGGATCCAGTCTTCGGTATTGGCCCCAAGTAACCTTCTTTAAATCCCAATGCAGGTTAAGGACAATCCGGACCGGGCACTTGGAATTGAAAGGAAGGTACTTGGGGTCGAAACCGGAAACTTTGGATCTAAAGGAGGCTGTCTAGGCTCAAGATTTGTCCCAGAGAGCCACGGCAGAAACCTGAGCTCCCAGTGAGTGCGTAGTGCTCGCGTTGGCCGCTGCGCCACGTCTCTCTTTGGATCCAGTCTTCTGTATTGGCCCCAAGTAACCTCCTTTAAATCCCAATGCAGGTTAAGGACAATCTGAACCGGGCACTTGGGATTGAGAGAAAGGTACTTGGGGTCGAAACCGGAAACTTTAGATCTAAAGGAGGCCGTCTAGGCTCAAGATTTGTCCCAGAGAGCCACGGCAGAAACTTGAGCTCCCAGTGAGTGCGTAGTGCCCGTGTTGGCCGCTACGCCGCGTCTCTCACCTAGCGCTCTCGTGCGCGCTAGCTCGTCAGAGCGTAGATATAAGCCGGAGCGTGAAAACATTTATTGTCATTCGTGATCGTGATCTCTTGTCAGTCACAGACCCATGCCATGGTAGGCTAGAAATCACTTACCTCTCCCAACAGATCCGTTGAGGATCTGTGGGTTCTCTCTCTCTCTCTTTCTCGCTCCGGCTTGAGATTAGAACACCCACTGAGCCATAAATAGCTTAACAACCTTTCTCCACTGCAATGTAAAATTTTTTTTTTTTTAATTTACAGGACCTTCAAAAATAATTGAATAACAGATTTATTCTTAAATAATGCAATAATAATAATAATAAAATGATAATCAAAAAATTAAATAACCGTTTTATTATTCGCGATCTGAAAATGCGTTACCTCCCGCGATATTACCCGCATTAGGCCGAAAAGAGGGTCTGGAGGGTGTGTGTGAGCGTTTTGAGGAGGCCTACCTGGATCAAAAGAAGGTTCTTGTGAACCATCCATGACCTCCTTTGAATCAAAATGTCTAGTTTCTGCCACTTTTGTAGTTTCACCTCGAGTCTGACATTGAACGTACCGAATGCGTCGTACCCTCCTTTGACTCCTCAATGTTCCCAAGACTTGGTCAATTCTCGAAGAAAATTCGAGGTTTTGAGGAGGTTTAAAATTTCGACTCGGGAAGTCCAAGCAACGCGTATAGACGCGAGGTTGAAAGTTTTCTGCCGCAGGGAACGATCGCGAGAGTACGATGACTTTCGCTCGCGACACTTGCGAGTTCTTCGGATCTGCTTCCGGTGTACTGCGCTTATAATTGATTCCGTGCGATGGAAAAAACGGATTAATCGCGGTTAGGATGCTGTTACATCGCTGTTATAGAAACATTGAAACGGATGCTTTGGAACGGAGTATGATAGTACAGCGAGCCTATTGACTCTCGTGATTATATCGCGTTATCGCGTACGATATACTAAAGGGGTTCGTTTGACGCTGGTACAATGACGAAATAATTTATCTTCCGAGTGATTATTCGGTATAATCGAATTTTCATGAGACGCGTTAGCTTTAGTCGAAGCTCAATGGATAGAGAGAAGAGATTTTTAATGAGAGCGAACGTAATGTGAGACGCAACTACACAGTGCCCGGCGAGCGGCTCTACTGCCTAGCTTCTGCGGCTGCTGGAGGTGGACAAAGGGCGCGAGGGTATACGGGGCTGAACGAGAGAGGGGTGCAACCGTGAGAATACATCGAAGGGAAAGCGCACGAGAACCATGCAGAGAGGGACGGGAGGGAGTGGATGCTGCGGAAAATCTCGCTTTCTCTCGCATACGTAGTCCCTCTTCTCTCTCCCTCTCTCTCTCTCTCGTTTTCGTAGCGCCGCAGCGCCTCGTGGAGTACATTTCATCCCTCTTTCGTGTTCTGAATGCAACGCCCCCCCTCCTTGGGTACCCTCTGCCGCGTCTCAACGGCCGCCATAACCCACCCCTTTACTTCTCCTCTTCGGCCTATACCTTCAACGCTGTATATAACCTTTACACGGCCAACTCCGTGCTGTTATACCCTCCCGCGCTTCCGCTTCCATGTCGCAATGTATCTGCAGTCAAAAGTAAACCCCCTTCTAAATATAGGGGTAGTAGCCTCTCACGCCGAAGAAAAGATGGAGAGAGAGAGAGAGAGAGAGAGAGAGAGAGAGAGAGAGAGAGAGAGAGAGAGAGAGAGAGAGATAGAGAGAGAGAGAGAGAGAGAGAGAGAGAGAGATAGACAGAGACAGAGACAGACAGACAGAGACAGACAGAGACATCCCAGCTCGAGACGCTGTAAACCGTATAAGAGCGTGTGTGTAACGAACTTTTGGGAGTAATTTTTCGCTGGCTTACATTCGATGCAACTTTTTTCTTCGATGATTTTTTTTTCTTTCCTTCTTTTTTATTTTTAATGCGATGGGTGCATGCGCGAGGATGTTATCGTTTTGGCTCTTGGCAAAATGGAACGTCGGACGAAGCCAAATATTTGTGAACGTGGAGGGTCAAATTTTTAGGGAATATTGAGAGATCGTGGTGGCTTTAAATATTTCGAGTCAGCTCGTGGTACAGCGTATCAAATGAATAATGTGTTTTTTTTTTTTCAAATTTATCTTGTCGCACGGAGTTGATTGCAGTTGATGCGTGAGACATGCCATGATACTCGTAGGCTCGCCCATTCTTCAAGTTGGTGAACAAAATTCTATAAATTTTGAAACTAAGGGTACTTCCGGGCTTGTGCGAATCTGCTGTTTTTTTTTCTTCACTAACCCTTTGAAAGCTTAGAGAAAAAAGCTGCAAATTGAAACTTGCAAATTGCATCCCTGCAAATTTCGCGCAATGTTCAACGCTCCCTCTACGAGAGAGTACCTTTGTAAATTTTGGCTTCCTCATGGAGAAAGCATTGAGCGTCGTGCAAAATTTGGAGGAAGCAATTTGCAAATTTGAACTTGCAGCTTTTTTCCTCCTTTCTTTCATATGTACTTTCATTTTTGTTGAGATTCAAGTCACTAAAACTTTTCTAGGTATTCAATATCTCATAAGATAAATGCATTTTTGTATATTAGCTAGATTTTCCGCAATCTGGACAAATTAGAAGTGTCAAAAACATATTTTTGGAAAATTAAAAATTTCATGAAATCAGAAAACTTTCACCGGTTCTCGTGAAGTTTGATACCAACCTTTCATTAACGATACTTCATTCATGGGAAAATAAATTATCCTAATATCTTGAAATTTAGGGGAATTAGATCTGTCATAAGCTTTTTTGTAAAATTCCGAACTCCAAAAAGAGATTTTTGCCAAATTTAAAACCAAACATTCTTCGATGATATACTCTATTCATGTAAAAAAAAAAATTAGCCCGATACCTCAAAATTTACCAAAGTTAAAGCGATCACAGACATTTTTCGAAAATTCCAAAGTATTTATCGAGACAAAATTTTCAACATATATTTTTTACTCCTCGCCTTCCGGAAGTATAAGGCCTGCATAAGATCTGAGGATCTCTACGCCTGCATTGTTTAAATAACGCGGGCTCGTGAATCGCATGAACGTATCAGCTGACGCCTTCAACATTGAGGACATTAGCGGCCAGCAGGGGGCGCTGCACAGACTTGGGCCATTAGGATCCTCGGTGAAAGCTGGCGTAGAGTGCAGCACCATATCAAACTGATAGTATTTCGCGTGAGTTTTAAATACCAATATTTAACGTATGTATGTGAAAAGCCAGCATTGCTAAACAAAAATTATCATTATATGTCAGCCTAATAATGTTTGTTAAATTAATATTTATTTGAATTATTTGTGAAGAAGATTTAGGAATACACAACGCATTTATTAGCTGAAACAACTTAGTTAGTTAAAATTCGAATCACCGGGTAGAGAGGTTAGGCATAACCTATATTCACGTTTGGATATACACGAGGTGAATGTTAGAGGTTCTTGAATTACTGAAAAATGACAGTGTGTTGTGCTGATAACTGCACAAACAAAGGAATGCACAGATTTCCCGAGGATGAAGAAAAAAGGAAACTGGCAATTTCTATACTTGCCGTACAAAAATTATTATTCCAATCATAAAAAATCAATCTATAATAATTACAGTTGTAAACCTAAAACTGAATTCATATAAACTTATTTTTTATGACATTTCTTCTTACCGATCTTGTAAATTCTTTTTTTTATCGTTAATATTGCTCCCCGAGAACGAAGCTCTTTTTTTAATTCGTCTACAGTCCAATTTTCGTATTTTTCGCCACTCATTAGCACATGTGCTCATTATCACTTATTATTACTTATTATCACAGTGATATTATTGCATTGAAGTTATTACTTATTATTATTTATTATCACAGTGGTATTATTACATTGAAGTTGGCGCAAAATACTACCAGACGCAGTGGCTCCTCTATGCGGGAGCAAAAAGCAGCGAGGATCCTCATTTAACTGTTGCGTGTACATAATAAATCCGTTGGGGCTATCGTGGAGTCAAGAGATTATCGCGATCGCTCTTGAAAGCCTTTTCTACTCGAAGTGAAGAGCGCCGTGAGACGATAAGCCTCTTTGTCGCGTCCCTGTCACTGTAGTTCGTTGATCACGATCTTTTCAGATATTCTCACGACAGTGGTGGCATGAGATTCCACTTATCCAGCAATGTGAACTTGTCATTGGGAGTTTTTACGATCTCTATACGAATTACAAATATTCAAAATGATGGATTCAAAATGGCTGTCTTGGCTCCAAAAATTGTTCGATACACGAGAAATTTACCTCACGAAGGTTCTGAAGGTTGCTGGTTTCAAATTTGAGTCCAAACTTTCATTATGATATTTTTTTGTATGCTTTTGACAAAAATTTGGTCCTTTTGCCGTCTAGTCATCGTTAACATTGCCGGACTTTCATCACAAGGAGGTCGACCAATGGTGGCGGTCATTTGTATTAGAATGGTCCCAACATCGAAAGCTCTCATTGAAGTACTTTTGTATTATTTATTTTTTTATTTTTGTTACTACATTTTTATCATGAATGTATATTATAACTCTTTATTGATATTATATTTACTGTAGTGATATTCCTTTCGCTATAATACATCATTATTAGTCATTTACACTGGTTTAAAAAAAGTAGGCTGATGATAGCTGCAATATATGTCGTGGTAATAGTCAACATGACTTTTCTTTACAAATGTGTATTTTCATCGATTTATATATTTGGGTGGTGTGAAATTTTTACGTCAGATTTGTAATCAGTCACTATGGAAATGCCCGCAAATGCTAATTTCCAGATAAATTAGGCAACGTTTTGATTTTTCGAACTACCATTTTGGATTAGTCATCTTGAATTATGAAATTCTCACGTCAAATTGGTAATAAGGTACCCCCCCCCCCCCCCCCCCTCTTCCTTAGTACTAATTTTGAACCGAGTCGAGTAATTTTTTTATGTGTGAAGCCGCCATTTTGGATCCACTGATTTGGTATTTTGAAATTTTTACGTCAGATTCGTAAACAGACTCTATAGAAACCCTCAAGTGCTAATTTCCACACGGATGTTTTCTGACCTTTCGAAATGCTATTTTTGGTCTGCCATTTTGAATTTTAAAATCAAAACAGTTATTTATAATTTGATGTTGGAAACTTGGAGCATAATCGTGAGCATAATTGTATGAACAATATTTAAGGTAGACCTTTTGGCAGGCTAGTCATGTGATTGACTATTTTAGAAATAAAATTGTTTCAGAAACCTATAAAATCTGACAACACATCAAAGTTTAGTTGTCGGAATTTATAATAACTGTGGTGATATCTTTTACCGCTCCCATTAATTTTTTTTTTAAAGTCATTTCGATTTTTCGTCATCTATTTATAACTAGTTCGTTGAATAATTTCACCTCGGCTAAACTCAAAAATGTTGCAAGTTTTGTAATAAACTTATGGCACGATTAAATAACTCTTAATAAATTTTGATAATTACTATAATTTCATCACGTACGGAAATAATAGGGGTGGACAGTTTGAAATTGATGGGTACTTAAAATTTGCATAAATTACTGCAACAATCGTAGCAAAGGGGGCTGTCAGCTGATCAGTTACATCATAAGCTGATTGAGTTGTGCTGATCATTGAGTCGAAATTTCTTTGCCAAACATTCCCGGAATCTATTTTTTTTTTTTATATAAGCTATCGAAAGCTTATAATTTCGTTAAAAAAAATTGATCGTTGAATGAATCACTTGACCAGTATTTGACCAATTAAGTTTTTAAATTAAACTTATAGTTAGCTGATTTTTTCGTATAAATCCTGTATGCTAAAACGGTGATTATGAAATCAAAATTTCTTGCGGAAAAAGTCGAAAATTTGATCAGAAACTATGCAGTCCTAAAAAAACAAGTGTTTGAGGATTAAAATATTGCCAATTCACAAAGTTATCAAATAGGTGCCAAAGTGACTACCTTAAATGGCAAATTCCAACTGACAACCGAAGATCGTTTCAACCATGGACGAACTTCAATACGACAAAGTGATAGTAGGCAATCTTTTGCATCGATCGGTTATCGAATAGTGCTATTTTAGACGGTAAGCTATGAATTTACGATTGCTTATTAATCCGTAACGACATAATTCACAATTGCCTCGAATCTAGACAATATTCGCTTGTGCAAACATCTGACCGTTCTCTTTTTCCTCGACATCGATGTATAACGTACTATACACGGTCTTGGCAGAAAAAGCGGGTTGCCAGATATGTATGTTACACATGCACATTTTGCTCGATTCGAGAGTCTCGAGACTACATCAGATATAACTGTAGAGCCAACGTTGTATAGGCGCCTGCTGGGCCACCCTATCGCTTTGTATATCGCATATCAAACATGACGAGTAAACACTTTGCTTTATTTGTAGTAATATTTTTGCTTCGACGGTATCTCCATGACACATACACTATACCCTTACGGAAAAAATACCCAAATTAACACTCAAAATTACACTCAAAGGAACCCTCAATTTGATGAACATTTCATAACTCCCAACGAAAGATAATTGAGCGTAAATGCTGTAATACATGATTAATCCTCAATTTGACGATCAGCCCTCAACTTCAGAATTAACCCTCAAATTGGGAATTAACCTCCGACTCATGAGTTAATTATCAATTCGAGAGTTGACCCTCAAGCTGAGATATTCAATCTCCATCTTCAGAGGTAACTCTCACTCGAGAGTTAATCATTAACGTGAGATAACCATTACTCCAAAGGGAGTAAGTCTTTATTGCACTAGGGGCCGGTTTCTTCACCTCTGGTTATGTTCCGGTTAGAGTTATCCATCAGATAACCCATGCTAAAAGCATAGGATATCTGGTGGATATCTAACTGGAACATAACCAGAGGTGAAGAAACTGGCCATATATCGGAAACTTTTGGACTATGTATATTAGGGTGGTTCAAAAAAGGGTTTTTTTTTTATTAGATTTCTCTCTTTTCCGAGATTCTTGTACTTTTTCACTAAAAAATAGCTCACGCGAAAGAGGCTGGGCTGAAAATTTTTTTTTACTACTGCCTCAACGACGTTGAAAATTGAATAAGGCTATTTTCAAAATTTCAACGTCGTTGAGACGCTATGCCGTGTCTCAATTGGTGTAAAGGCAGTACGAAGTATACACTTCATGCATACTTGCACATAGAATTAGAAGGGCAAGTGTGCATGAAGTGTGTACTTCGTACGAATTGGGACACGGCAAGTAGTAACATTTTTTTTCCAGCCCAGCCCTTGCACGTGAGCTATTTTTTAGTGAAAAAGTACAAGAATCTCGGAGAAGAGCGAAATTAAAAAAGGCCCTTTTTTGAACCACCCTAATATCTAATATATATATATATATTATTTCAATATATATTTCTTTTATATTGTCATAGATTGAATAATATGATATACGCAAAGAACTTCATTCGATGTAACCAATGCGTTTTTGTATTTGCAAATTTATTTGTTTATTTATTTATTTAAATAATTTGTTCATTTATTTCAATTCCCCTGAGTTCAAATAATATATACAATAAATCGACGTGCATCTGCGAAACACCGTAGTCATGATTGACGAAAAATATGAAAAAATTGTCTGTTGGTTAATTAAAAAAAAGAGTTTCCTTAACGGGAAGCAATATTAACGGGGAAAAGGAAAAAAAAATTAAATAATCGGTAATAAGAAATGTGAAAAAATGAGGTTAATAATTCACTTTTTACTTTCAAAACAGTGTTGATCAAGTTAGGAAGGAAGTTTATATTACATAAATAGTACCTAAAATTAATAAATAAAAATTAGGTTTAAAACAAATCATTTTAGCGATTTGATGTGTACGCACGCGTAGCAGTGCATAGAGTAGTTCCAGCACTGACTCTAGATGGGTTCAATGGAATCGCTTCCCGTAAGTGGTCCAATAGAATGTATCAAATAACATGGACTGGTCTTTCCGTAACTGTTAGAGCTTGAGGTGGTTCTTGCATTTCCGTCAAATCTAGATAGGCTGATGAAAATACGACGAACGGAAAAGTTGAGGCTCCTGCAGGATGCTTGCAAAGTTTTAAATTCTTTCACCGTTTAATTCTGTTAATGTTTTGTCAAAAAGATACGCATAAAGAATTACTTTACCTACCTTTTTTTAGTTGTGAATAATATCAATCGTTGTACAACTTGTTATTCTTAATAAATATCGAAAACTCAATATTTTTACTTTTATTGTTAATACTTTCCTGTACTATTGCATTTAAGGAGGTTCTTAACCCAGAGAAAAAAGGTAAGAATGATTCTAAAATTTAAGAGGAGGTTTATGCTGGTACTAGGAATACACCGTATTTATTTCAGATTTTTTGACCACGCAGTTGAGGAGAAAAAAAAACATTAAATATGCCGCTTATACGTGGGCTCTTACGGGAGAAGTATTCGAAGCTATGATTGGAGATTATTTTAGGAGTGAAAAAACGGTAATATTTCCTCGAAGAACCGCTTAAACGACAGATTAGACCTTCATAGATATAATTTGCCCATAAAGAAAGTTCTTTACCGTGCCAATTGTGAAATATACTTGTAAACAGAATTGAGCGTGAGTAATGGCAAATTAATAAAATGAAAACGTATTTGGTGAAACTAATGCCGAACGAAACGTGCCCCGCACATCGTCCGCGCCGTACCTTCACGTTCCCCTTGCCGCACCCAATTGATAAGAACCTCCTTAAAGAATTATTTTTTTTTTCACATTTTTTGAAATCAGTCAAAACTGAAAAAAAATTTCAACCAAGGACTATGATGAATAGTTTATTTGAAAAAAAAAAACTGAATGCCTTTTATTTTTGGAATAATAATTCTTTGAATTTAGGACCAAAACACAGAGAACAAGACGTATGTAAAATTGGGATGTAATTTCTCATGTATTATATTTCGATGTTTTTCATTTTCATTCGTAAAAGTTCTTTTCGGAACGAAACAGGAACTGTATTTTCACTTTGAGGATGCTTTTTTCCTTCCATGAGTATATGCATTTATATAATAATAACAATAACAATAATAATAATAATAATAATATAATAATAAAATATGTATTTGACTTATCGTTAAATATACACACGTTGGCACTTGGTTAACCTAAATTTATCATTAAATAAACAATTAATATTAGAGAACAATATACATTATTGCACTGAGTTTTCGAAACGATACTCTTAACATTTCTAATGACAGAATGCCAGGTACACTCTTACATTATTGTAATCGCGATAAAATCCGATACACGATTTAAAAAAAATAAAAAAAAAAAACGAAAGAAAATTACATGAAAACAAAATCGTGGAAAATTTGAAAAACGATTCACGATATAGATTTACAAATTATAGGTACAAGCTCCCGAACGATCGTACATTACCGCCATTAATGTTTTTTTTCTTCATGACTCAATATGGCCCACCTGAATAAACATTATGTCACATTACCCGAGGTATGAGAATTGAAGTCGTGGCACGATGACGTTCATGAAACATGCGTACGTAAATTTTCCAAGCCCAAAGTCATGACACATTCTTATAAAAAATATATTTGATATCGTGCGTGGGTTAAATATATTTGCGATTTTGAGAATGATTTCCGTGACTCGGTGAGTCGTTGAGAGGCTTCAAGTTCATTTTCTACTCGTCAAAAGACGACAATAAACCGTGTCGATAAATTCAAAACGAGTGATTGTTCGAAGTGCTCCTAAAGTTTTTTTTCTTTTAAAAAAAAAATAAAAAAAAAACTTTGATAAAAATAGCACTTACGATTTATCTCTAACAAAATTGTCGAAGAAGTACCATTTTTTAGATTTTTGTTTTTTTTTTGTTGAAAAATGTGTCTCCTAGAATTTTTAATACTCTCTGAATATTTTTCGTTTTTTTTTTACCACAATCGGAGAAACATTTCAAGCAATCTCTCATTTAAAAAGATTTGTTTGAATGTTTTTGTAGCGGATATTATAAAATATTTAAGAATTAAAAATTCTTTAACGAATTTAACGAACAAATATCGTTACACGTATCATCGATGATTTGTCGAGTTTTTTGCAACGCGTTTACTTTTCTTATCTTTCGGTAGCTCTTAAGTAACTATAACGAGACTCGGAGAGGGAACTCTCTCTCTCTCTCTCTCTCTCCCTCTCTCTCTCTCTCTCTCTCTCTCTCTCTCTCTCTCTCCCTCTCTCTCTCTCTCTCTCTCTCTCTCTCTCTCTCTCTCTCTCTCTCTCTCTCTCTCTCTCTCTCTCTCTCTCTCTCTCTCTCTCTCTCTCTCTCTCTCTCTCTCTCTCTCTCTCTCTCTCTCTCTCTCTCTTCTTTCTCTCTCTCTCTCTCTCTCTCTCTCTCCATCAGTTTTTTGGACGAAATTTTTTTTTCACTTCTGACCTTAAATCATCAATGTGTCGAACGATATTTGCGCTTGGCTTTCCGTGATTATCGATGACGCCATTTCGGTATGATACACACCTTGAGCTATTCTGACACATGTTTAAACGGCCAATCTTGTTTTAGCGATGCAAACAAGAAGCTGCACAAGACGAGATTGTCGGGATTTATGGAGAAGTTTGTAAAAGCACAATGACAGGCGGCACATTCACAACTCTCGAAAAACAACTCTATCAGAAAATATCGAGAATTAGGCTCGATCGAGTTGTATTCCCGTAGGCTCTATCGAGCCTAATTCTCGATAGAGTTGTATTCCCGTAGAGTTATCACTTGATAGAGTTGACACTTGATAAAGTTGTCACTCGATAGAGTTGTCTCTCCGTAGAGTTACCACTCGATAGAGTTGTCACTAGGTAGAGTTGTCACTCGATAGAGTTGTCACCCGATAAAGTTGTCACTCTATAGAGTTGTCACCCGATAGAGTTGTCACTCGGTAGAGTTACCACTCGATAAAGTTGTCGCTCGATAGAGTTGTCACTCGGTAGAGTTACCACTCGGTTGGGTTGTCACTCGATAGAGTTGTCACTCGATAGAGTTGTCACTCGATAGAGTTGTCACTCGATAAGGTTATCATTCGGTAGAGTTGTCACTCGATAGAGTTATCAGTCGGTAGAGTTGTCTCCCCGTAGAGCTACCACTCGATAGAGTTGTCACTCGGTAGAGTTACCACTCGATTGAGTTGTCGCTCGATAGAGTTGTCACTTGGTAGAGTTACCACTCGGTTGGGTTGTCACTCGACAGACTTGTCACTCGATAGAACTGTCACTCTATAGAGTTTTCACTTGGTAGAGTTGTCATTCGATAGAGTTGTGATTGGCAGAGTTATCACTTGGCACAATTTCTCCGAGAGAGCTACCTGCTGGTAGAGTTATTCTTCGGGAGAGTCGTACAAGAGAATGAGAGAGAGAGAACAAAATGGCTCAAGGAATCTTCATCAACGCGAAGTTATGCACAGAGTAAGTGTACAGTAAATATCACGATCACAGAACACCCATTCGACCTGCTTACTATATATATTTATGTACCTATATATATGGTGCGTGATGGTGGGACAGCATATTGTAAACTCATGTTAGGTACAACAAACTATCGTATATACCTTTGATAGCTGAAAAAAAAAACGAAAATTCGAAAACAGTCCATCAACGCATGACTGGCTCTCGATAAAAATATAATGACGAACGAAATATCACATCGTTAAAACAAAATTTAAATCGTAATTAACACTCATACTCTTCCTATGTATACTGTCTCAAACACAGACGTAATCGTTTTGTGTTTCTAGGCCGATGTATGCACCACAAAAATACATGTTATATTAGCACGCATTTTCATACAAACACTTTCCCTAGTTTATCGCTAGGTGCACCACCGTCGATCAAGGGATACATAATCAATGAATTAAAATAAAAACCCAATTAAAATTCGATGGATTTCGTTATTTCTGACTATTAAGATAAATTATAACCCGCATGTGTGCTGTCTTTTTTGTTTTGTTTCAAGATCATTGTTCTGAGATCGCAATGAAAGAACACATTTTCGAGGTTACTCGATATCGAGTTCATCACATTGTGCATGGAACATGTGATATTTAAATCGCGCGACGTATTGAGTGCGAGAGAGATGGACGAAATTTTCGGACAAATCATTTCTCAGAGATGATTATTGTTTGGGACAAAAACAAATCATTGGGCTATGTGGAATCAATTGACGTAGGGTGCATTACTTCCGCCAAAAATTTTACTGTATTCGTGAGTACGTGATTTATTAAAAAAAAAAAAAAGAGCTTATTCTCACCAATGCTTCTTTAAGTCTAAATTCACGCACCGAGGTTGAACTTAAGGACTGACAAGAAACATCACTTTGATGTTGCATGCTGTTTTCGATAAAACTTGAATTCATACGTTCAACGGAGCAGTTGAGTTTACCTGACCAGCTTAACCATATGACTACGTTTTACACGGCCCGCAGTAACCCGGTTTAATAACATCCGTTATAACAAAAAAGCTAAAAAAAAAAAACGGCGTGTGTCAACGAAAAATATTCATATGCTGATCCTGTGCGCGGGTTTTTCTGTGGCCAGATCACGGTACCGCAATTGGGTGTAGAAAATAAGCGTTTACACGATAATCGACAACTTCCGCTTCACTAAAGAGGTCACCCTGTAAACGTAGTCAGTGTCGAACCGCGGTAACGTTACAAGGCTTGAAAAACTACGGGACAGGTATCATTTTTATCCCCGGACCGCAATTTTAATGAGGTAAACGCACCTTCTAAAGTTAGGCATAGCGATTATGCAGTTTCACCTAGAAGGGTTCGAATAATTCAAATGAAACGGAAATGGAAACGAGACTTGCCCAAAGGGATGATAAGTCCACCGGATATTTGAAAAAAAAATCATACATATATAGCGGTCGAAGCACCCTTCGGCTTCAAGTTTTTTTTGACGTTATATTATGTATGTCAATCGAAATAAATGAAGCGGATACGATTTTAAAGAAGAAACGAAATTAAGGATGATGGATTTTTGCATTTTTACAAGAAGTTTGAGGGGATAAACTAATTCATAAGTATCAGTACGTTAATTTCCATAGAGGATACTTTTTTTTCGACAAATTCATCAGTATCAATTGAAGCCATTACATGGATGGTGACAGTTTTTTTTCTAATCGAAAATACAAATTGCTAAAAGTTAAGCAGTATCGCTCGAAGCCTCTCGTCATCGTACATGCACCTCTCCCCATAGTCCGCACTCGTTTATAAGGCCGGGGCTGAAACTCATTCTTGAGGCTTGAGGCTCTTTTCTTCCTCTACTCTTTTTGCTGCAAAGCCACTTCTCGAGAGCACTACTTTTTTATCCCCCTTTTCAAGAAAAATCTTTCCTCTTTCGTTTCACGATATTTCAATGGATTGAAAGCCTCTGGTCATGGTACGCGCGCGCCTCTGGTCATGGTACGCGCGCGCCTCTCTCCACGGTCCGCGCTTGTCTATGAGGCTCCGAGACTGGATTTCATTCTTGAGGCTCTATGTCCCTCTATTCACGATGCTGCAAAGCACTCCTCGAGAGCAATACATTTTTGTTCCCCATTCATACGAAAAATATTTCCTTTTTCGCTTCACGAAATTTTAATTGAAAACTCCGCTTGAAAATAATATTTTACAACGTGAAAACGGTCGATCTTGTGAAATTCTTAGGAATACGTAAGAAAGAAATTGAACTAATTATCGCGAGGACGTCTCTTATTCATTCGGGCAATTAAAAATGGAAGGAGCTTCCTCGCCACTCGGCGGAATAAAGTCGACAACGTGTGACTGAAGCGGACACAATTGAGAAGACGACGACAGCGCCACCAATATGACGAAACCTAAAAAAATGATCATGGCACGTGAGGCAGCTTATCGCCCGCAGGTAACAGTGACGAGGAGAGTAAAGCCGGTGACACAATGCGAAGAAATAAGAAATATGAAATAAGAAACAGCGATTTGATTGGTGTATCTTGTCTGAGGTGTGATGTGATTGACTGATTTTTATTCCTATTTATTATTTCCTCGCATTGTGCCACCGGCTTAAAGGTCACGTCGGGGGTAATTATTAAGAATTATGCCTTTTCCGAATTTTGACGATTTTTCTTTGCTCATTATTGCAAAAACTTTCATTTCATCGCCAATAACGAGAATAGATGATAAGGGGGAGCACGAAAAAGCAAGTTTTCCAGAATTCTCACATTTTTCCACGGTTTTTTTTTTTTTTTTTTTTTTTTGGAGGGATAGGGAAACCACGAAAAAGTAGTACATAAAAAATAGCTCATCAAATATTGTGGTTCGCTGTTTTGTAGTTATATTTAAGTACTTGTGTCAGGATAAGAAAGGGACTGTTGGATTAGTCTGAGTTTTCTGCTGCGCCAGATTGGTTGTTCAAAGATGTTATAAAAGCGATGGTCCACATATTTTTGCTTGACAAAAAATAAAATACAAATACAGCTGAACTGCTGCGTTTCACGAGCATGACAGACGTACGGACATTAGTGTAACTGCTGACGGGATAATGCTACCTGAATTATCGCGAACACAAACGTGAACTCAACTGAGTCTCCGGTGTGTCGAAGCTGCGACAAGGATGATGAAACCTGTCTCAGCACATTTGGTACCATTGCCCTGACTGAAGCATTAAGAGGCATTGCATACTGACCTCTGCTTTTCTAAAGCCCAGTGATATCAAGAGTTTGTCCGCTATCCAAGTGCTGGACTTTTGGAGAGGAAATGTGCGCGAAATTTTTGACGACCATTCTAGAACCGAAGGGTCGGTGCAATTGGCTCTGTTTGAGTGTCGTCATTCTCCAATGATGGTTCAAAAATATATCCACGTTTTACTCCACAAATCGCGAGAAACTCGTAGTTTATCGCATAAAGTCCAGGAACTCTGAAAATGTCTATAACTGTATCTGTACTGTGTATTTTTTGGCTCTTGAGGCACCACTCTCCTGATGGTACATAGTGACCCGGGTAAAGTCGTAATAAATGTTTTGTCCCTCGAACGAAATCATTACTCGTCATCAAAAGGTTGAACTCACTCTTCTGGAGTTCCCTTTCGTCATGTATATTGGAAATTGCACAATTAACTGCAAAGGAACTTTTCCAGCAGTTCAATGGAACAGCCAAGTTCACTCCAAGTCCAGGGACTCTGAAAATGTCTGTAACTGTATCTGTACTGTCTATTTTTTGGCTCTTGAGGCACCACTTTCCTGGTACATAGTGAACCGGCTAAAGTCGAAATCAATGTTTTGTCCCTCGAACGAAATCATTATTCGTCATCAAGAGGTTGAACTCACTCTTCTGGAGTTCCCCTTCGTCATGTGTATTGGAAATTGCACAATTAACTGCAAAGGAACTTTTCTAGCAGTTCAATGGAACAGCCAAGTTCACTCCAAGTTCAGGGACTCTGAAAATGTCTGTAACTGTATCTGTACTGTCTATTTTTTGGCTCTTGAGGCACCACTTTCCTGGTACATAGTGAACCGGCTAAAGTCGAAATCAATGTTTTGTCCCTCGAACGAAATCATTACTCGTCATCAAAAGGTTGAACTCACTCTTCTGGAGTTCCCTTTCGTCATGTATATCGGAAATGGCACAATTAACTGCAAAGGAACTTATCCAGCAGTTCAATGGAACAGCTAAGTTCATTTCATAATTCCGTAGTAAGTAAAAAGCATATTCAACGTATCAAGCAACTCCTCACGCACCAGGATCCTAAATACTACCAATTTCTTCTAGGTGACACACTGCACAATCAACCCTCGACATTCCCCAAGTTCTAAGGGTGCTTTTGACCCTTCAAAATGCATATCCGTAGACAGAAAAAAAGTAGGAGTCTCTTGGTTTTTGAAGCCCTGTAAGGTATTTAAGTTTTAACGAATTTGGAGCAGGACGCTTGAGTGATGTTCCCAGCGAGCTTAAAATCTTAAATGAAATGCCTGCAATTTTCACCCGTGATCCGCTGACCTTTTCGCGCTCACGCCCCCTTTTCCTCAAAGACTCTCGATACTCACCGTAAAAATATTTATAATCCACGAAACATTCGCACTGCAATTCTCGATTTATCGACGATTTACAATTATCGATCGAGTCTCACCCTAAGATTCTCATTCGACTCGAGAGTCCATTTTCTCTACCATAAATGTATATTTTTTTTTTCATTCTCTCGGGAATTGACCTAAAGGCACGCGGCACCTAGGAGTATTGAGCAAATCGTTATCGCTTCGTTCCGGTATGTCACGATATACGCAACACACGGGAATTCAATTTACACAAAACGCAGTCTTACGCTCTTGGAGTGATTTCTTCTTCTTCTTGTTCTTCTTTTTTCTTCTTATTTTCTCGTAAAGATGGAGAAACGAGGATAAATCAATACCTCAAAATATCGTGAGGATCATAACTGCGAATGATCTATCGCTTGTTTCGCGCACTTTCTTTTTTCCCATTCGTTGATTCTCTTAAGAGGATAGCAAATTACTGCCGATAACAGAATCAATGCCCCGGACATGTAGAACGAAGCGTCGTAACTTTTGGTGGCGTCCATAAAAGCACCTGGTGCAACGAGAAAAAGAATAAAGTAAAATTAGAACAGAATAAAGAGAAACAGAGAATTATTTTTTATTGAGAGTCACCTGCTAGTGGTGCGCCAGCCGCAGCAGCCAGGCCCTGGAAAAGAAGAAGCAGCCCAAAAGCGTTGGTGAGCCTCTCCAAGCCTAGGAGATCAACCACGATTATTGATCTGAGAGCGGCGAAGGCGGCTGAAAAACGTTGATGATCGAGCAATGAAATTAAAAAAAAAAAATTATAGTTGAACGAGAAAATATCCCTCGATTTTCGCTGACTCGTAAAGGCAGCTTTGTTCGCATGAAAAAATTAAAATGAGAAAATCCAATGAGTCTTATACTCTGGGTATTTGTGAGATAAATAACGGAGAAAGGTATCACGACGATATATCTCGATCAAAATGATTAGACGGAATACGTTTTCCATTGAGTGATAATGTAGCTTGTATGATGAATTATATTATAGTTTCATGCACACACACACACACACGCACACACACACCCGTACTTGGATTGTACACATTAACATTATTTGAGTTATCGGCTACGCTTCGGTGATTTCGGACTCTGCGAGAATATTATGAGCTCAGTGGGCACATTCAAGCAGTGTAATGAGTACCGAGTATACGGTATTACAGTATTGGGTGTAGAGTAATTCGCGAACAGTGCTGACTATTGCATATTCAGTATTATGGTATTGTGTATTGAGTATTATAGTATTTAGTTGTGTTAGGTAATTGGTATACGGTATTGATCAGCCTTGAATACTATTGGACACCTATTGAGTTCCGTGTATTGAATACCGATAATTGAATAGCATCGACCATTAGATATTAAGTGTTATAGCAATGAGTACCGAGTATTGAAGAGTATTGGATTTTGAGTAGTCGTAACACAGTTCGGATAATATGATATTGAGTATTCCTACATTAAGTAGTATTAGGTATTGGTTATTGAGTATTGTAGCATTAAAGTATTTACGTACTGAGTAGTGAGGTATTGTATATTTGATTTTAAAGTATCGAGTATTTGAATGGTTGTTTTTACACCGACTCCCCTGAGGGTTACGGGCTCCCTTCTAGCCCTTTTGTGCTTTTACCATCAGCTGTGCTACGGCAAATGATTCCCGCTACCGAAGCTTGTCGCGCACCCGCTAGATGTCACATCATCTGGGATAGAAGCAGTCGTAGTTCGTACGGCCTGCCTCTGGAGCTACACCTAAAGGCCGCTGTGCTTTCATCAGCCGTGCTATGGCAACGGGAATCAAAACCGAGGCATCTCGCAGTCTTTCGGTCACCACACCAAGACGCTGCCTCGTTTCCTTTGGACCTGCATTTTTAGGTAGGTTCCGAACCACCGAGGTCGCAGAAAAAGAACTTAGAATTTTTTTCCATTGGTGGAACCTTCCGGACCTACTGCGTGTGAGCCGGGCACGTTACCATCGTGCTACTGATGCCTCACTCAAGTATTGAGTATTCGATTTTATTGATTATTTAAGGATTTAGAATTGAATTATTGAGTGTTGAAGTATTGGGGGTATGAGTATTAGAGAATTTAAGTATTGAGTATTGGTTATCGAGTCTTGATAGTCCTGAATTATTCCAGTATCGAGTAGTATTGGGATTGGATGCTGAGTAAGCTTTAATGTTATTAGTAATTGCATATTGAGTATAATATTAGTATTGTGGCAGTCATCATTTGGGACGTGATATTTTTATCAGAAATATTATCACGTCGTGAGTTCTATTTGTTAACTAATGGTTTTAACGTCCTTCTGCAGTACCAGAATATAGTTTCTTTTTTTTCTCGGAACCTTTTCTTTCAGTTTACAAAAAATTATATGAGACTAGCTGAAAACGTAAATTTCAGATTACCCGCTCCTAATTATTTTCCATCGTTCACCAATACCCGAGATTAAAGTATGTCGAAGAATTTTCAATGTGTTTTCGCGGAGGCAATCACGAAGGCATGTTAAAATTGATTCTTAGGATATAATTAATTCACTAGTTTGTCCAAAAACAGTGCTCACGAAGAGACACCTTGCCACCACGGTTCATCAAACAAACAAACAAACAAACAAAATGTATTTGATAAAATTTGCTTCAACATCGAAGCTCGTTACTCACATATACTGAGGCCAAACATCGCTGCATAAAAGAACTGATACTCCTTAGTCGGTGAGATACCCGAGAACACGGTCGCAATTCCACAGATGGTTAGCAATATATTGTTGATGAGAAGAGTATTGACACCGGGAATACTGCTCGCGACGCCACAAACGATACGACCGACTGTGTTACCAATACCGATAACCGACACGAGGAATTTCGCGGTCGAAGCTTCGATTCCACCCAGCTTAGCACGAGCTGGTGGAATTATACGAGAGAAAAAAACAAAACAAACCAAAACAAAAACGTCGTTAGATCGCCCAATTGAACGATAATCTAGCCAAATCCTAATAACGTTCTCTGCGACGTTTCGATCGTTGTCAGAGGTCGCCAGTGTCGATGGTTTTACCTGGTAGATACATGAATGGCGTATAGAAACCCATCATCGTGAGGCTGCCGCTTATCGCTAGCAGGAGAAACGATGGACTCTTCAGGAGGCTCAGATCGAGCATTGTCGTGAGTATTCGTCGCACGCTCTCCGGGCATATGTAACAACTACCGCTCACCTCCTCCTCGACGTCCTTCGTCGTTGGTAAACGCGTTACCGACATGTGATAATCGACCGACGCCTGTCGACAGACGGCAACGAAAACTCAGATTACAATTTCAGGATAAGGAAGTTCGTCTATAATTACAGGTATATGATTACAAAGTCTCTTCAAATTTATACATATTGCTCATTGAATTTTACTGTATATTCTTTCTTAATTTGAGATAAGCTTGTCGAAAATATAAGAAAGAAACATCTCCCTGAAATACCTCGTTTTAACCCATGCTCATGTTGGAATAGTAAAATATAATGCCGGATATACAAACATTTCTCATCGTAAACGTTGCAGTTCTCAACGAAAAACGACATTACATTAGAGTAATTTCTGAAGTTCCTAATGAGTCAAAGAAATACTAAGGTGCCCGATAATACAATAAAGATATTTGCTGACAAAGTGAAAAAAGTTACGGAAAGTTTAGTTGAGTCAGCCATTTAAATAAACTTGGCAACGTGGCAGCAGAAAAATTTGAATTGTCATTAACGGTGTCTCAGAAAGTTATTCATACGAAGCTGCTTTTTTGCTTTTTCAAGTGTTTGTAATTACATGATTACATTAGATTTGGCCAGCAATAATAATACGAAAAATATCAAGAAAATTTTGACAAACTTGATTTGTATGCAGTAATTAATCAACCAAACTATTCTGATAAAAGTTTGCAAATTGTTCTCTCATTATTTTATCTCGCTTGAAAATGTTCCTTTGTGGGCAAGTGGGTCTTTCAATTTTTGGTTCTTCATAGAGGAAGCTTTGTGAGCGAGATTAAACAATGAGGAAGCAATGTGCAAACTTCTAATTGGCAGGCTTTTTTTCCATTGTCACCTAAAAAACATTAAAACATTGTGGCTTGATAATAACGTCAAATTTGCGAAAGTCAGAGTGCGCACACACATTTTTCTAAAATTTCAAAATTTTCTAAAATCTGTAAGCCTAAAAGAATTCTTGCCAAATTCAATGCCAATCATTGTTATCCTACAGACTATTTATGTAAAAAGCTTGGGCCTGATTGCTTTAAATTCATAAAAGTAGAGCGTGGACAGCGATTTTATCACACACACACACACACACACACACACACACACACACACACACACACACACACACACACACACACACACACACACACACACACACACACACACACACACACACACACACACACACACACACACACACACACACACACACACACACACACACACACACACACACACACACACACACACACACACACACACGCGTAAATACGAAAAAAATTTCTAAATATGTTTTCTGGACATTTTGGTACATTTTGAACGTGTTGAAATGAAAATCTCGAAAAGAAGTTTTTTCAAGAAAAAAAAAGTATTCTCTACGAGGGAGGGAGTAAAATAATATTGAAATATCATCCAAATAGCATGCAATGAAACAAATTAAGTATATTTCATCATGTAGCAACAATTATTAAAATACAGAGAAGAATTTAATGAGGTCGTTAAATGTCCGGTCTACACGCCACGATTATCAATATATGATTATGTCGACCAATGATAATACGTGCGTTTAACTAACTTCGCTCTGTAATAATGTGGAACTTTCGTAATGTTTCCAAAATTCCCTGATTATCAAGGCGCAGAGCCAAGTCGTTTGCAGTTTATCGTTTTAATAGAATCGATAATTATGGAACGATGATAATAATAGTCGGAGAGCTGACGATTATTTTGATCAGCTAATTTGATCAGTCACTATAATGAGTAATGAGGCTTATACCGCCTGAGGGACTCTTTTCCGAAAACCTCCATCCTTGCTGGCCACACCTCGTAGGTACAGGTGTTACGAAGTGTGGAAAAAAATTAATTGTTAGGTAGTATCAGTCCTAAGTTTGTCACATATTGTTAATCGATGTTCCGAATACAAAAATAAAATTCCCAGGACGATTGCTCAATCGAAAAGCGTTCGCAGGCTCAGTTATCACTAATTTAACAAAAAAATTATTTTTCAGGTAATAGTATCAGCCCTGGCTTATTTTTAGTACGAGTATATTTATGATACAGGCCAGTAAAAAAATGCCATTGAAAAACAATGGTCGAAACATGTCGAAAAAAATTGTTGAAAGTGCCGCTTTTTGCACAAAAATCGGCTGAGGGGTTGGTAATCGGCACAGGTGATTGTGTCGAGCTATCTCGGTACGTCGCGTCGGTCGTTTTCGGTAGACAGAGACTATAATATCCTATCCTAATCTCACTCGCAATACATGAGAACCAACGCGGCGAGATATCTCGGCACACTCACCAGCATCCCTTTTACGCAGCCTTCACCAAGCTCCTCAGCCGGTTTTCGTCCAAAAAGCGGCACTTTCAACAATTTTTTTGGGCATGTTTCCACTATTGTTTTTCAACGGCATTTTTTTACTGGCCTGTGTTATAAATATACTCGTACTGAAAAAAGCCAGGACTATTACCTGAAAATCGTTTTTTTTTATACTACCCTACCATGTTTTTCTCGCTTTTAGGGCCTGTAGACGAGGACTCAAAGTACTACTTATTACTCCTCGTTTACAAGCCCTAAAAGCTCGGAAAACATGGTAGTGTTGTATAAAGTATCGTGTGCAATGCGGAAATGAGCCTTTTGAGGCCTCGGTCGATGTTTTCAGTACTCGTCTTCGCCTCGAGCGCTCGTCTACGCCTCGTACTGAAAACATCGTGCTCGGCCTCAAAAGTGCCACATTACGTCCTTGGTAGACAATGTACCATTAATTAGTGATAACTGAGCCTAGCAATGATATTACACCGAGTAATCGTCCTGGAATTTTTTTTATTTATGTATTCGGAACATTGATTTACAATGTGTGACAAAAATTAGGACTGATAGTATTACCTAAAAATCAATTATTTTTTTCCCACCTCGTAACAACTGTACTCGCCAGGTGCGGGGCCCGTCAGGATGGACATTTTGGGAAAAGGGTCCCCCAGGCAGCTATAAACCTTATTATAGTGACCGATAAAATTACCTGACTAAAATGGTCGTCAGCGCTTAGACTATGAGAAGGTAAGCGTGTAGTACCCCTACCCCTCTATTGCAACATTGCCCGATGTAAATGCCCCGAGTACTACTTGAGTCACGTACATGTCTACGTATAACTTTTATAAAACAGTGAAATAATAAAATATCACATTATTACTATTTTAATGAGATTTTAAAATTATTTTTTTATTTTGTAGTCATACGTTACATAATACGGGTAGCATATTATTGTTTTTTTTTTTTTTACTTTGCATTGACTAAAGCGATTATTAGAAGAACTTTATTAACTGGGTCCATGAAAATCAGCTGGCAATCACCATTCGAGTGAGTTTCGAGCAAACAAGCATACAGTCAAAGCCCCGGGCACCGATACAGCTCGGGACTTGGCACTTCGGGACCTCTCGGTCGTCTCCGCCACAGCCCCTTCGACCAATCAGAGTCAAGTGCCCAGGGTCGTATACATAGGAATCGGGTGCCCTCAATTTTTTTAAATATTTTTAAAAATTTGCCTACTTGGCCAGTGGCCTTTTTTTTTTAATATTTGACGTACGTTCACATTCATTGAACTTCATTGATATACTCGATATTATGTGAATCAGCCGTGTATACAAAATTTCATAACATTAAGTATAATGTTACTTGCAGTCAATGTGGTTGATTCAAAAAACTAGCAAATACGATTATTTCAAATGGGAATAAATGAGAGGTATGTTTTTTGAAAAAATAAAATAAATAAATAAATAATGTAAATGGGACTCTTTAGCCAAAGCCAGCCCTGAAGGAAAGCTGCCATTTTATCAGTGACCTCAGCTCAGGTGAGATCAGTGCGCGAGTGTACATCAGTGCTCGGAATTGTACATTATTTTAAAAAATAACTATAACAACTCGAGTACTCGAAAAGGTAGTTTATTTGACTGATGCAATTTTAAAGAATATTTCTCCAAAATTGACGAGTAAAAAGTGTATCATCTTGATATGCAAGCGAAGAAAAAGAGGAAATACTCACTTGGGAATTGTAAAGAGGCAATCTGTGCAGAGAACCGCCGTAAAATGCGTCATCTCTGTAGAAAGGTCTCTGGGGATCTCGACTCGAGAAATTTCGTTTACTCGTTTTTGTCAGCGATTTTACGCTACCCCCGTCCAGCCCCAAACGATGACCGCTCATTGTGTGTCTGCGTATCTGGGCAAGGACAAAATTGTTCATAATCACGAGAATATCCACGGTCCTGGGGAAATAAAACGATTTAGGTATGAGCTCCACGTACCGTGGGTATTCTTCCATTGAGACGTTCCAGGTCACCGCTAAGCAGATTATTCTCCTCCTCCACGGTTTTTATGTCCTCGCCGACGACAACTACCGCAACTTCATATATCGGGACCGAGAGCCTCTTTGTCGAAGTGCTAAGCTGCTCTCGCAGCATGGGTTCCAGCTGGTGCGACGGATGTCCCGATGTACTGTTGGTGAGGGATCGGCAAAATAAGAAGATTAAAAAAAATGAATAAAAAAACACGCACAATCATAAGGACTAGTGGAGAATTTTTTGGAATTATCGATGGAAAGTAGTGAGGGATTTTTTAAAGATAGTCCTTGTGGTAGACACTATTCATGGGATCGACTATTTTGCCAATAACACGGTTGGAGAAAGCTATATGAGCCGTTCGCTCAAAGAATGACCTAAGTCACTTTAGGTCGTTTTTGGGATTTAGTTACCAGTGCGTAGGTATGAGTCCTAAAAGTATGTTTGCTAAGTTTCGTAACATTTCGGCCATTATTGACCTTTTTGTGATTGGTTGAAACAGCGCGTCTAGAGTATTGTCGTTGTTAGTCCTCACCGCGCGGCTGCGTCTCTAGTCTCGCGCTCCAGCTGTTGATGTGCGTTGTGGTACCCGCGCGGTACGTGATAATATCGTTTGCTCTCTTCTGTCACTAATAAATTCGTGATAGAATTCGGAATTCGGAAACTTAAGATGGCGGATCCAATATGGCGGGCCAAAATTGCAAAAAGTCCTTTGACGGAAGTGAAAGTCGGTACTCAGGGGTTTCCAGGGTCGCTGATAACGAATCTGCACTCGCAATTTGGGAATTCAAGATGGCGGATCCGATATGGTGGACCAAAAATACAAAAAGTTGTGCAATATCAGTGAAAGTTGGTACTCGGGGTACCTGATTTCGTTTTTTGTAATTTTTTTATTTGTTTTTTTTTTTCAAATTTTGAGTGCATTTTCGTTATTAGCGACCCCGAAAACCCCTGATTACCAACTTTTATTTTCGTCAAACGACCTTTTGCATTTTTGGTCCACCATATTGGATCCGCCATCTTGAATTTTAAAATTTTGAGTGCATATTCGTTGTCAGCGACCCCGAAAACCCCCGAGTACCAACTTTTACTTTCGTTAGACGACTTTTTGTATTTTTGGTCCGCCATATTGGATCCGCCATCTTGAATTTGCTAACTTCGAGTGCGGATTCGTTAT
Organism: Rhorus exstirpatorius; assembly: GCA_963564615.1. Classification (NCBI taxonomy): domain Eukaryota; kingdom Metazoa; phylum Arthropoda; class Insecta; order Hymenoptera; family Ichneumonidae; genus Rhorus; species Rhorus exstirpatorius. The sequence continues at coordinate 11,782,081 of OY751321.1, forward strand.
CAGCGACCCCGAAAACCCCCGAGTACAAAGTTTCAAGTCGATTACACGTAAAAAAAAATGTGGGCTTGAAAGGGTTAAGTAGTTCGCCGAAAAAACGACCTAAATCATTTTGTATTAATTATAAATTTCAGTGTTGTTAAAATGTATTTAACAACGATTTTATGGTCTTGAATCTTTATTCAGGAGTGTGTCTTTGAAGTAAAATTCAAAAAATTATACATTTTTACACTTAACAATTTGCCATACAATGCTGAATCTTTAAATCGCTTTTTCTCAAAACGACCAATTGAACTTAGGTCATTCTTTGAGCGAACGGCTCATATGAAATATGATAACTCGTAAAAGTACCAATATAAGAGTAACAGAAGAATAAAATATTCGTGGTGCGATGAACGAGTGACAAAGTTCTGGCAAACCTCGAATTCCCTGGGTGTCAGGGCCAATCGCGTTTCCGAATCAGCCTGGGTCACCAGTTACCTAGAATTTTAGCACTCGTTCAAACCCCGATTTCATGACTTCTCGTGAGGAGTGGTGTACTCATCTAGTTTGCATGACTCGCCATACTAAATGCATAGGTACCCTAGTCACGCAAGAAGTAGACTGCTCTACTATGTATACATGTGATGCACCTTGTGCGTTGAACCAGTGGAATATATTTATGCTGATGCTTTATGCTGATAGCATAAGCTGAGAATGTCGTATACTTAAGTTAGCTTTGTGCAATGTTGTTATGCAAGCTCTACACTTACACAATATAGCCTGTGCTGATAGTAAGTATGTAAATGCTATTTTAAGGATGTTCTGGACATTGATCAAAGTAGTACGGAAATTATGAAACTCCTGAATGAAAGGTAGTTAGAGATATCGTCAAGAAATTACAGAAAAAATTTCAGGTCAATTCACTAAACCGTTTAACATTTATTGCAATTTCAAGTTCAATAGTTGTTACCCAGCGTCTTATGGGCACACTATATCCTCGGCATATTGAGTATGTGCGAGTTGACTCCTAGCGCCGCTAGCGGAGTATGCGATCCCTAATGGTAGGTCCTTTCATGTTGCTCAAACTGTCAAGTCAAAATTGTTAAGAGGAAAATATGTGTTTATGGTAATATTTTTATACTATTCTCTCAACGACGCACGGGCTGAAGAATTACAGTCATATTATTACATTCATTTCATTGTCAGTAAACCATTATGATCACAAGATAAAATAGTAAAACATGGAAAGGATATTAAAATCAGGATTCGTCGCCGTCAGCCACACAATAGATTTTAATCCCCGAGGAATAAAAAAAGGAATTGCCCTTGCGAATTCTCATGTTGTTAGAGTAGAAAAACGACACCCTGCCAACACAGAACGTTATAAAAACGTTGTTAAGACGTTTACAAAAACGCGCTAAAACGTCTCTTTTGAATGGTCGAAAAAACGTCTTGAAAACTTCTTTTAAACGTTTAAAAGACGTTTTGAAAAACGTTTATAAAAAACGTCTTGAAAACTTCTTTTAAACGTTTAAAAGACGTTTTAAAGATGTTCTCAAGACGATTTTTTGACCATTCAAAAGAGACGTTTTAGCGCGTTTTTGTAAACGTCTTAACAACGTTTTTATAACGTTCTGTGTTAGCAGGGCAATCGCGTGAGCTTGACCTGTGCATGATTCGTGGTTATGTTGTCAGGAAAACGTCTGTTGCTTTACCACCTTATGGAGTTGAGCTTCTAGCGAGTACGAAAAATAGTTTCTCAATATTTTATGCGGCTGTCAATTATAGTTTGTATTTCTTTTTCATTTTATTTCGGACAGGTAAGTAATGATCGAAATGTTATACGAGCAGATTGTGCTTGTGTCACGTATACAAACAGTGTACATTTACTCTCAAACGTTTCTCAATTTTTCCACCTCGCGCGCTACGTGTCAGCTATCCCCACTTTTTGACCATCTCGCACATACTCAATAGTAACTCCAAAAATGTTATAAAAAGTACTACCGATATTTTAAAAATGTTCAGATAATTAGTTTCGTGATTCACTATACTTTTTATGAGATATTAATTAAAGCTCGTTGGAATTCTACCTAATACGTAGGTATTTGTACCGTGGAAGTGCGACAACTACACTCCTGGTACTCAGAGTGGGGAGCTAGCGCGCTTCGAATACAGTAGTTTTTTGCGTTTTTCTCTCATACACTCGTTTTGTTACTATCTTTCCTCGCCATCAATACTTTTCCACGTCTTTTAGCATTCAGAAAAAAATTCAGAAGTCATTTTCACCACTTTCGTACGCTGCGTCATCAAATGCAGAAGGATAATTGTGCAAAAGCTTTTTTTGGGTTCGCTAGGTTTTCTTCCGGTAGTAGTAAAAATAATTTATGAATTGCCACAATAAATATCCTAAATGTTTTAATCAGCTGTTATGATTTACATAAGGATAATATATGAATTAACCCTTTAACGGCTGGTGGGATACATACCTCTCACCTACTTTGAAAAATCGTAATTTCCAGAAAAATGAACATATGGGCATCGTTAAGGTCGCATTTTGAAGATAAAGGAGGCATCTAATTATGAAAAATTTGGCGAAAGCAAGTGTTGCACCCCTTCAGTTTTACACCCTGTCAAAGAGTCCGAAAATTGCAGAAAAATGAGAAATGAGCATAACTTTCAGGCAAAATTTTTTTTATAGTCGCGATCTCAAGTATGTACTTTGAAATAATATCGAAAATTCGTAGCAAAAAAGCTCGGACCAAAAACCACCCCTAACAGTAATAACATATTGATAACCACCCCTGGAAATGGTGATACGCCCAAAAATGAACTTTCATTGATGTTCAGTTCATAAATATTTTTGAAAATACATGAAAAATTTGTAGCAAGAATATCCGAATGAAAAGCTACCCCTAACAGTAAAAAAAAACATTAAAACCCGCCCCTAGCAGTGGTGATGCGCCTGAAAATGCACTTTTATTGATGTTCAGTTCATATAAATTTTTGAAAACACATGAAAAATTTTTAGCAAGAAAATCAGAATCGAAAACTACCCCCGACCGTAACAAAACATCGAAATTGTTCATAAGGGTTGGAAGTAAGTCCGTAAGTCCTTCAGAATAAGCTCACGTGTTCTGGAACACTCATATATTTCGATTCCGATCAGGATAAAATAACAGAAAATGAGATGATAACATTTTATCCATTGGGGGTGAATTTCTCTGATTTGAGGGGCAGTTCACAAGGGTTGATTGATCCGTAAGTTCTTCAGGATCCCACTACGTGTTCTGGAATGACTTTTCCTCAATTTCTGGCAGAAATGAACGATGGGAAATGAAATTAAGATGTTCTCAAACGATTGGGGTGGTTTTTTTCATTTGGGGGTAGTTTTTGAGGGTAGGAAAAATCTGGAATATTTTTTTTTCTCACATTGGGTATTCATGAATTCTGATTCACCATGTATCGACTTCAAACGCTCCAAAAAAAACTCAGCTGTTAAAGGGTTAAATAAGCGAGAGCAGTGAACGCGTGCTGGGTGTGTGGCTTGGGCGATTTTCCCGTGCCAAGCCCGGGTATTGGGTGGTGGTCAATACTTGGATGGGTGACCGCTTAGCCTTGAACCGGCTCGCGATCATTCTACGAAAGTGGGAGGCATAGTTTTACAATGTTCCCGGTGAGAATACAAATCTGCAATGTATAACTAACCGTATCGGCTAGGTTTTTTAGAACTTTCCCTGTGCTTACGTGCATGTGCGATACGGTGAAAGTGCATTATGAAAGTGCAGCTGCGATCTACACTCTGGGAGGGTCATATGGAATGGAATCGAGCATGGAAATTGGGTTAGCGGTACTTAAATTTAATTGAAAAAAGATAACAGAAACTTTTCCACGCGACAAGAATGATTGATCTTTGATAATTACTCTGCGATATTGGGATAACTCCGGAGAAGTTGGGCAGCCGTCGGATATTCCGTATTGTTGTTTGTGCCAAATAAACGATTTCGAGCCGGACGATCGGAGTGAAGAGAGTTCGTGGAGGTTCTCTTGCTCATAAGCGGACTTTTGACCTCGGCTTGTTCTTGATTCTGTGTCACTTTTCTTATTCGAGTGGGCTTGAGAGGACGGAACATGGCGCCAAAAATTGCGCAGTTCAGCAACATTCCTGATAATTATTGAACAAAACAAAAAAAATCCCCGAAACAACCATGATTATTATCGAAAATCCCAAATTGTCAATTAACCTCGTCGAATTCCGCAAAAATTTCGTTTTTTTTTTTTTTTTTTTTGGTTACCGGAATTTCGTCTAAAATTTTAAAGACGAAAGCGCGGGAAGATTTCTTTCAGTCCGTGTGTATTCGATGAATTCAACTCTAACATGGCTTATTTCGCCAATGGTATGTTAATCTCATTCCAAAAATCGAAATAAATACTTCATCGTCTTCGAGACATGAGTTAACGGATTTTTCGGTCGGACGACATATTACTGAACAATTTTATCGCAAATCTTTGCGATCAAATACGAAATTCTTGAAATGTTTTGTTCAAAATTATTTTTCATTAATTAATGACACACTGAAAAAAATATCAGAATATTAGGTTAGATTGAATAAGTGCCAAATTCGTTCTCGGTTTAGGGCACGATCAATGAAAAAAAAAAAACGAGAAAATTTGCGAAACGTTTGTTCCGAGTGGAACAAAAAGTCGGTATAAAAATTTTTTAAAAATAAAAACAGAGAACTGACCCGCTTGTATAAAAAGTGTTCCTCTCCAGCCATATTCTTTGACGAGAAGATCCGAGACCGGTGCAAGAACGAAAGCACCGATACCCGAACCGCAAACCGCTATTCCCGTTGCCATGGCCCGCCATTTTTCGAAATAGAAACCCGTTGTTATCACAGCTGGGACATAAATTAGCCCCAATCCGATGCCTCCTAGAGATTTTATGCAGAAAATCAGAATACATCTTATATTAATAATAATAATGATAAGAATAAACACTTCCTCCTTACACATCGCATCGGTTTAAAGACTTTTTCTTCATCTCATTACGACATGTTTCTCTCTCCGGGAAAAAATAGTTTTGATCAAAGTAGATCAATTTGAGATCTACATAGTCATTTTTTAGATCTACGGAACTCCGTAGATTTTCTAAAGTTCAGAACTCTGAACTTTAGAAAATCGTAGATTTACCTACATTTCATTTGGATCTACCTAGATCTCAATTCGATCTACTCAGATCTAAATATATCTACGGAGGTTCAAGAAGATAAAGAAAGATCTAATAAGAAAAAGCGTTCGAGCATAAAATTTGGTTGACTCGAACGTACAAAGATCTACGTAGATTTTAATTAAAACTGCCTAAATATCGATTATATCTACCTAAATCTCTACTTGAATTACCTGACCGTCAATCAGATCTATCTGTAGCTCAATTAGATCTACGTAGATCTCAATTATAATTACCTGGATCTCGATTGGATGCACTTAGATCTTGATCAGATCCACCTAGATCTCAATTAGTTCAATCTAAATCTCCGTTGAATCTACCCAGATCCAAGTAAATCTACTGTAGCTTAAGTACATAAACGAAGATCTAATAAGGAAAAGTGTTAGAAGATAATATTACGTTGATTTGAATGTACGTAAATCTACCGTTATATACGGAGATCTAGAAAGATTTGCGTTTTGCCAAAATTTAAATTCACGTAGATCAAAATTGATCTAAAAAGTAAGTACGTAGATCGAAATATTTTTTTCCTGGGCTCACTCTCACTCTCTCGCTCTCCTACTCCTCTCTACCACTCCGCACATTCAATTTTTACTTCTTCGTAGACGAAGCGTCGTTGTTGTGATACATACTTTCGGGTTATTTATTTCCAAATCTTTGAGGAAATTAACTTAATAAAAGAAAAATTTTTGTGTTAAAAAAGCTATCAGAGATTTTTTGTCATTTACCGTACTCTACTCTGCGGTGTGTGCATTTTCTTCGAATTAAATTTTTTTTTAAATCTGAATCCCTCAATCGTTTCTAGCCAAATTCAATAACGATCATTCTTGTTTCCTAGAATATTTATGCAAAAAATTTCGGCTCGATAGCTTCTAATTGATAAAATTTAGAGCGCGGACACCGATTTTATTACTCAAACACACACACGCGCGCGGGCACACTTTTTCTAATTGTCTTTTCTTATAACGCTTGAGGGCTTTTTGAACATATTTGGCAGGAAAATCTCGAATTTTTTTTTTCATGCATACAAAGCTTCCTCTGTGAGGAAGTAAAAAGACGAAAAAAAAAGTATTGACTTACCTAACACGCCGAACGTGATATACATGAATTCGATGGACCAGCTGAAGTACGAGAGTACGAAAGCCAGGCAACTTATGACACTTCCCAAAATTGCCACGAGTCTGAATCCATAACGATTGGCGAGGGCCGAAACGAACGGTCCTGTAAATTGTAAACGAGAGATCGTAAAATCATTAACGAGAGTTGAATCGTCTTTGCACCGATTAAGCATATACTCAAAGGCATGACCAGAAATAGGTATTTACGGGAAAAAAAAAATTAATTGAATTTCTTTTTACTCATCGAATAGCTGAAAGATAGATAAAATATCGATGGTCCGAAACCTCGATTTTTTTGTCAATAAAATTTGTTTTCTTTTTTTTTTTCTTTCAAAGCTATCCTCGAATTTTAAATTCGCTCCATTTTTTGACGAAGCCAGAACACAGGGCATAGAACGTTTGATCTGGCAGTGATGATATGTCGTAGAAAAGACAATTAAATGTACTAATTTAACGGTAAAATGGATTTTTTTATCTTCCTGCCTTGTTCTCGGTCTAAAGGCGATGATTATCATCCTATTATATGATATAATATAATACATAATATATTAATATATATATAGTATATTAGATACATATATAATATGAAGCAGAAGTTAGCAGAAAACCCTCAGCAGAAAATAAGGCCGCATTCGTTTGAATTTCCCGCACACAGTGATTCTCACGCCCTAGGAACTTTTCGGTTCCTGCAGTAATTAAACTACGTTGAAATTATTCTTTCAGGGGTGAGTAAATGACCAAACTTTGTAGTAGGCTTTATATCATCGATATCCACCAATTCTGAGAAAAATTGTTTAAACAATTATTGTCAGGTACTTTGCTCTTGAGCGATAATTTTCTGCCACACAGAAATTCGAAAAAAAAAAACGTTATAATCGAATTTATTTTTACCAGATAATTCCCGCTCGAGAGTAAAGTACCCAAGCATCATTGTATAAACAAATAATTTTTGCTAGGATTGGTGGATATCGATGTTGTAATTTGGAATATAAAGTTTAATCGTTTGCTCACCGTTAAAAAAATAATTTCGACGTAATTTAATTTCTGCAGGAACTGAAAAGTCCCTGGTGTGTGAGTACCGCTGTGCGCGGGAAACTTGGGCGAGCGCCATCTTTTTTTTTCTGCTGAGGGTGTTCTGCTCATTTCTGCTTCATATAAATAATATATAAATTATGATATATGATATGTGTTATCATCCATATAACATAATCTTACCATGATAATCATACCGTGTAATAGACCGGCCATTGCAAACGTTAGAAAAAGAGCGTTTCCGTATTTCCATCGGTTTTGGGTTTTTGAGTTTGGTTTTTTTAATTGTAAAAAGTTATGCAGAAAGAACTCACCATGATGTCTCGGATTGAATAATATGAATGAAAATAATAATTCGACCCTTTGAACATATATCTCGGGATCAGGGGTTTATAAAATTGATAATAAAAGCATGCAAATTAGAATCTTGCAAATTGCTTTCTCATTCATCCGGATCATTTTTTTTAATCAAGCCAACTTCAGATTTCATTGGGTAGAAGAAAAAGGAAACGGTGCAAGGCATGCTGCTTTTTTATCATTTTTTTCGGACTTACAAAGCTCCCTCTATGAGAAACTTTGGCTTCCTCATAGACGAAACTGTGTAAGTCCGCAAAAAATGATAGCAATCCAACATGCTTTGTACCCTTTTCTTCTTCTCTCTTCTTTACATTTATAATCTGAAGTTGGCTTGATTTAGAAAAAAAGAATCTGGATGAATGAGGAAGCACTGTGTGTATAAGTTTCTTATTCGTACACTTTTTTGTAATTTCTAATTAGTATATCTCATGACCCTTTGAGCGTAACCCCTTGAGAGATTTACGACAAATTAAATACCAGTCATCTTTGTTTCCTAGACCATTTGTGTAAAAAGTTGCGGCTCGATAGGTTCATAATTACGAAATTTAAAAGCGATTAACTCCATTATTCGAGATTTAAACATTTTTTCGAAATCTTAACCTCCTAAAGAATTTTAGCTAAATTCAATGCCAATGATCCTGGATCCCTAGAATATTTGCGTAGAAACTTTTGACTTGATAAGTGTATAATTATGAAATTTAAAGCAATTATCGCCATTTTTGGAAAATTTTAAAAATGTTATGAAATCTCAGCCCTGTGAGGAATTTCAGCCAAATTCAATAGCAATCATCCTTGTCCCCTAGACTATTTGTGTACGAGGTTTCGGCTCGATAGCCTTAAATTTACGAAAGTTAGAGCACGGACACAGATTTTATCGCACACACACAAACACGGACATTTTTTTAAAATGTGTTTTTTCGATGTTTTGGGACATTTTGAACACGTTGGTATAAATATCTTGAAATTTATTTTACGAAAACAAAGCTTCCTCTATGAGAAAGCAAAAGTGGATAAATAAGTTAAAGTTAATAAATGAGTTAATGGAAAAAAGCAAGTGAGTTCATGAATAAATAAATAAACAAAATATGTTAGTTTTTTGGTGGAATGCGTCCGTAATTTCGGGGACTATCTCCTACCGAACTACTCTAATCGCATTTGCACGAGGGAACGGGGAAACTGCCAAAAACTAGGTCGACAGAGGCTCGGCTACATTTTCCTGTACTTTGGTTGTATAAGCGTCAGAAATTCGGGAAAACTGCCTCTCGCCCGGTAGTTAGCACGCAAGCCAGTCTAATTGTAAGTCTAAGCGGTCACCGATCCCAATACTGGAACATTTATACTGATTTTCGATTCTATTGAACTTTCAGTCTCTCGGGAAACATGACGAGCCCACATTTCAAAATATTTTTCAACGAAAATCTGTAAAACATTTTTCTGCACCTTATGAAGAATTTTTTTTTATTCAGTAGGTGCTACAAAAGTCATTCATTTTCGGCGGAATTCTAGACCTACCTAGGATTGTCTCAACCAGCACATTTACAACTATATCAGTTAAAACGCTACCAACGAATTACTCTACCGAAAAATAGACCCGCCAGAACAACTCTACCACATTACAACATTACCAAATAACGACCGACAGGTTCACTGTTTGCAGCAAATTGAATTAAAAATATATTCATAGAAAATATCAGGCAGGTGCTGCTCCGCTCTCGCAGCGTCGATTTTTTAAAATGAGGAATACATAAACCAAAAATATTACAAATAATCCAATCGTACATACACGAGTCACATATGTATAATTCAATTATTCACAAGATTTTTTTCTTTTTATGTTCTTTGGCACAATACTTTGTCACTACGAGGGTCAAGCAGCACTAATCCGATACTTCCGATAAATATTTTTTTTTTGATAAGGTAAATGTCCCAATTATTGAACAGGTCCCAATTATTGAACACTATCTTGTATTTTTATTATTTCTCATTCACCTGCATGCATTTACTTATTTATGAAAATTTCATTACATATATGGAACTTTTAGCGATCGAAATGTTACCTTACTTGTGCAAAAAAAGCTTTAATTAATAAACAAAATTATTTAATCAGCAACGGTGACCCGATTTGACGTCTCGTGGTAACTGCTTATCGTTTTTGCTAAGACGCGTCGCTTCATACGTAAGGGCATAAAAAATTCAAAAACTGTCGCATCTCAAAAAGTAAAGGCGTTTCAGGTTCCTCAGAAAATTTCTTACAAACAATTTAACCAAAAAATTTTTAGTCTTAAGTATTTGTTAAAAAATACGGTGTTCAATCATTGGAACATAGAAAATGCAGTATGTCCTAATTATTGAACACTCGAATTCTCCAAGATGGCATCATGAAACCCATGAAAACATCAAGACAGTTAACGTATGACATATCGTGTGAATCGGATTTATTCAAACAAAAACTGTAAGTTCCTGAATAAACTTACCTTTATTCTTTCAATAATAACTCTAAGATCGTCAAATATATTTTTTATTTGTATTTTCCTACAATAAACATAAAAAGAAAAGTAAAAAGAGAATATAACCTGAATGTAACCTAAAAATACGAATGCAATATTCAATATTTTTTGCTCTCCGATATCAATCAAACAAAAACAGAACATAAAAACGAGGAAGCTCAAAAGAAAAATAAAATAAAGTTCGAGTTGAAAAGCAAAAATAAACCAAATGCGAATGAACCAAAAACCTGTCAAAAGGGACTAAATATATATTTTTGTATTTTTACATGATTAATAAAAGATTATTTAAGTATTTGATTTTGCTTTTATTTCTTAATATTGTACTCAAAATAATATTTTCTGAACGGAAAAAGAATTCTCGAGAGTGTTCAATAACTGGGACATGCCTGTTCAATATTAGGGACATAGGCACTTCCAGTGTTTAATAATTGGGACATTTGCATGCTTCACATTTTTATTCATTTTTTTCATTTGAAATCACTTAAAAATAATTTAAAGGGTGATTTTTCGAAAGTAAAAATATCAAAGTATCATTTGAACATGAAAGCGATGGTTTTTTTCTTGATTTTATATTTTTTCTCACCGAATTCAATCCCACAGATCCTTAGCTGTTCGATAATTGGGACATTTACCTTACGCTGCAAACAATGAACTCATCGATTGCAAGTCTGCATATGGCAATTTACTTGTTTTTGATAATACCGACTCAGTTCTGTTATATATCGTTACCACAAGAGCGATTATAGCGGCAGAGATGTTCTGGTGGTAGAATTTTGATTCCAGCGAGTTGTTCGCTGGGAGAGTTGTTATTTAGTAGGCTTGTTTTCCGGAGACTTGTTTTTCCAGACAGCTTTTGTAGGTCGTAGGTCGATTGTTTTGGCAGAGTTGTGGGCTGGTAGTGTTGTTATCTGGTAGAGTTGTTCTGGTCTGTTGTTGGTGGAGTTGTTCGTCGATCGTGTAACTAATATAATTGTTCTGATAAACCTGTTTTTTGGTATAGAGATGTTCGTGGGTAGTATTGTAACTGATGGAGTTGTTCTGTTCGGTCTATTTTAAGTAAAGTTACCCGTTGATGGTGTTGTAACTGGTAAAGTGAGTTGTTCGTTGGTAGTGTTGTAACTGGTAGGCCTGTTTGTTGGTAGAGTTTTTCGTTGGCAGTTCTCTAGCTGGTCGAGTTGTAAATCTACCAGTCCTAAATCCTTAAAATAGTAGCTCTGCCACGCTTCAGCAATTAATTCCTCATAATATCGTCCAACGCATCAACGAGTGTCTCCCATTTTAAATCGTTGAGTCGTTCGTCACGAAAATGCGAACGAAAAGAAAAAAAATCGTACACACGTACCGAGAAACGTAAACATGATAAAAAAAAGCTCATTGTTCTGAAGAATATAAATCGGAAGCGTCTTTTGACAGAACAACAGAGAGCGATGACAAATCATTTTTTTCATGCTAAATATAGAGAAATCGCAGCATTACTTACTCATACAAATGTATGAATATACATATACACACCAATTCGCTTCTGAATATACACACATCGCTTGCACGGTTGATTTTTCTCGTAAATCATTTCATTCGTTTGTTTTTCGCTATGCAGGATTACGCAAGAATCGCGCAGAAAAAAAATACGAAATATTTGTACAATCATAAAAATAGTTCGTTCGAATCTCTCGTCAAGCTCTGAGTATCGTGAGCTTAATAACGCGTGGAAAATTTCTAGAGCTAAATATTTGAAGAAATCCCGTGCGTGTATAATGGAAAAATCGTATATCGGGATGGATAAATGATTGTTGGCGAATGGAGCATGAATCTTCCAATTATAATTGACTAAAATTACATGCCACTTGGAAAATTGTGACACTATTTGGACATATTAAATTTTGTTTTATCTGCCGAAGAATTCCGCGTACGTATTTTAATTCATTTCATTTTGTTTTATTGAATTCTTTTCCGTAGAGTCTAAATTATATAAATACTACTTTATTAGAATTCAAAACTGGCAAATAATGGCCCTAGCTAATTTACAAGTCCTTCGCCGTTCTTCACCTCATTCAGTAAATGCACCTGGGTATGAGACAGAATGATCTCTCATAATAATTAATGTTCATGGCAACAACAACAATAATAATAATAATAATAATAATAATAGTAATAATAATAATAATAATAATAATAATAATTATAATAATAATAATAATAATAATAATAATAATAATAATAATAATAATAATAATAATAATAATAATAATAATAATAATAATAATAATAATAATAATAATAATAATAATAATAATAATAATAATAATAATAATAATAATAATAATAATAATAATAATAATAATAATAATAATAATAATAATAATAATAATAATAATAATAATAATAATAATAATAATAATAATAATAATAATAATAATAATAATAATAATAATAATAATAATAATAATAATAATAATAATAATAATAATAATAATAATAATAATAATAATAATAATAATAATAATAATAATAATAATAATAATAATAATAATAATAATAATAATAATAATAATAATAATAATAATAATAATAATAATAATAATAATAATAATAATAATAATAATAATAATAATAATAATAATAATAATAATAATAATAATAATAATAATAATAATAATAATAATAATAATAATAATTATAATATAATAATAATAATAATAATAATAATATAATAATAATAATAATAATAATAATAATAATAATAATAATAATAATTATTATTATTATTATTATTATTATTATTATTATTATTATTATTATTATTATTATTATTATTATTATTATTATTATTATTATTATTATTATTATTATTATTATTATTATTATTATTATTATTATTATTATTATTATTATTATTATTATTATTATTATTATTATTATTATTATTATTATTATTATTATTATTATTATTATTATTATTATTATTATTATTATTATTATTATTATTATTATTATTATTATTATTATTATTATTATTATTATTATTATTATTATTATTATTATTATTATTATATTATTATTATATATTATTATTATATTATTATTATCTGCGTCATCCGTGCGGGCCCATGAGGTATGAACTGATTGTAAGGTAATAAGGCCAGTGACTTGTAATTTCGATAGATTTCTATGTTCGATAAGGACGCAACTATGTTAGGCCCGATTGCACCGCTTGCACTTAAGCTTTAAGTGAGACTTAAAATTTTAATTTGCGTGTTAACGCCCGATAGCACCGCTGCACTTAAAGTTAAGTGCAAGCGGTGCAATCGGGCCTTAGTCACATGAGTGTGTCGATAATAAGGGATACAAAGTCCCGAACGGACGGAATGCCGAAAATCCGTCAAACGCCAATGTCAAAATGTTCAGATGGTTTTGCACAGAGCCGGTCGATGGCGGTGATATTCAAAGGCTGTAAAGGAAGTAAAATGCTGTACATTTGAACGAGCAAGAAACGAGAAAAAAAATATTTCGTTACTCAAGCGAATTTTGTCATTCGTGAATGCACGCGAACGGTCCCGAATAGGCTCGTGAACAAAATAATCCAATAGTTTTCCGGGCAAAATAGTTAATATTTCAAAAAATCCGAAATTTTGGTAGCGAAAAGCGAGGAAACCTGTACATTTGACCATGGCAGAAATGAGCAATTATTTCTTTCGATCTTCCCGGGGGTTTTTTTTTACGTACAAAAAAAACCCGAGTAACGAAGAAATTTTTTTTTCAAATTCTGCCTCGGTCAAATGTACAGATTTATTGCTTTTCGCTAGCGAAATTTCGGATTTTTTTAAACAATTCCGCCCTCGAGACTATTGGATTCCAGTGTCGATTGCTTTTATAGTTTGTCTGTACGAAAAAAAAACCGGTGGTAACGAAAAAAAAAAAAATTCTCGTTTCTCGCTCGTTCAAATGTACAGCATTTTAGCCTTTGAATATCACCGCCATCGCCCGGCACCGTGCAAAACCATCCAAACATTTACATCGACGTTTGACGGATTTTCGGGATTCTGTCCGTTCGGAACTTTGTCCATTCGGGACTTGGTCTGTATCCCGATAATAATATCACATGGCAAAAGAAAATTTTAACTCAATATTGGAATGTCAATTTTCGGCTTAAAGTCACGAGGTCTAAAAAACAGAAACGAATGTAATAATTATGGTATGGATTAATTTTGAAAAAATCTGGCTATTAGGCTCTAGATGGATAAAAACCAAAACCAACGAGCATCACTTTGTTCCAGTAAGTGGAAAATTCGACAAATAGCATTGGTTCGAAAGATTTACACGCTGTCGGGGTGAATTTGGTCCGCAGGTAGTTCGCAAATATTTTACTGGCGCCACTTTTAGGCATGAGCGCGGGACTTTTCTCGCCCAGTTTTCAATTTACAACCGGTCTTCATGATCTTCGACGTGCTAAATGTTAAATTAGGAGTCCAATACCAAAAATCATCTATAAAATCCCCTTCGATTCCGGTAATTCGCAAGTTCGATGCACGTGCACCGAATTTTCTACAAGCTTAATGAAATATTTCCTATTATACCGAAGCCATCGAGGTTCTGCTCATCTCCTTTCGCATTGATCTCAAAAATCGCAGAACCGATTGAAGAATCGTTAGAAACGTCTTCTTTAGCATCCAAGACAAGTTTTAAAATTAATTTTTATTAGGAGGGATTTTTTTGCTATGTAAAATCAATGACGTACCAGCCATAAGATAGAATCCCGCTTGAAGGGATCCCACGAGTGCAACGCGTGCATTGGAAACGTCAAAAGTAACGACAATGTCATCCAGAAAAACCCCGAAGTTGGAGACTATTCCATCGACGAACAGATTGCACATGAAGGAAGCTGCCACTATCACCCATCCCCATCCACCATCCGGTGGTACGATCATCTCCACCTCGATACCCTGTTCGTGAGCATTTACAAATATCCAAACGCAAACACAAATACATACGAAAACATGCAACGAGTTGTGATATTTCACGCATGTATGATAACATTGTGACCTACAATAGCAATCATCAGTTGTATATTACGAGAAGGCATCTCGTTGCCTCACTCTTTTTCATCATTTTTTTTTCCCCCATTTCTTCTTTTGATACGAGAGCAAAAGATTGGCAATTACGAGCGCGTGAAATCAACGGGTATAACGATGAATCGTCATGGAAAAATAAACGAAAAGATTCCTCGATATCCTCATAAGCGTTGATCTTGAAGAGAATATCGCAATCGATCAACGGATTGAGAGCATTTTGTTCAATATATTTTTTCAACTTTTTTTTTCTCATATTATCATTGCGTTATCGCTGGATCATAATATTTGTATTTTTACTTCACTGTATTGCGAGAAAAAAAACCGTCAACTGGAAATATTTTTCTCAGTCTTATTCATTTATGAATTTCAGGGAATGGCTTTAGGGACAGCAAAGTGGTGAACACTTTCGTGCTCTATTTTTTTTAAGAATAATGTTGCAGGGAGGAAAAAAAAATACAAACTTCAAAAATTAGAAAACCAGTGTTTGGCTGTCTTCGATGTCAGACGAGTGTCTCGTGAAAATTTCATCATTTCTTTTTTCATCCAGATAATGAGATATAGTTGCCTCTGTGTGTTCTTAACTTTTTGCTGTCTCTGTATGTTTAATGCATTTTCGAAAATTTTTGAAATAAAATTAACTTATTTAGGCAGAAAAAAATTAGTTTTTGAAGGTCTTTGTATCGATATGAATTTTCAAGTATACGTTTTCCATTGATAAAAAAAAAAATGTGACAATGCCAGTGAGAATATACTCGTGTAGAGCAAATACAGTCCCGTGGTCATAGATGCAGTATTGAAAAGAAACGATTATATATTACTTGCCCATAACCCGTTTTTTTATCATCCTCGACGAAACAATAATCATGATAAATATCCACGTCTCGATAAAAAGAATACACTGTAATCGACGACCGATTGCTCGATTCTCAATAAATTATGCCACTGTTAGGTTTTTTAAAGTTCGAAAATGAATTACAGATAATGAAAAATGGTTTTTTGTTTTTCCTTCTTGCCTCATTATTGTTCCGAAAATTTCAATCCTCGAAAGGACGCAGAAATTTTTGTTGTGTTTTCGATCGATAAATTATTCGTTAATTTCATTCGCGATTTTTTAAATTAATGATTATTTTTTTTTACAATATTAAAAAAAATAGATGCACACATATATTTATTTATCATTCGGGCTTTGAATTATCCCAAAGTACGTACGACACATGTGCAGCATGCATATAACACACTGGCATGCCTATTGCAAATGGCATATTTATGTTATCATCGATGAACAGGAAAAGAAAATTGATTCGATTTTTTAGAACGCTTTATTCGAGTAAAAGAAAATGTAGTTTAATCAAACAAGTTGTAAGAAATTTTATTAGAGTTTGCTTGATCGCTAGGAACAGTTCAAGATGGAGATTCGAATTTTATATTTTTTTTTTGGGAGCTTATTATTACTTTCTTGGAATTAAGAGAAATATTAATAATTCTTTCGTCTAAATTTTATCATATGTTTCGAAATACCTTAAATTATGCATGTCTTGGTAATCGAAATTTGAAATTAAGTTTAAAATTAAAATTAAGATCAAATTTGTTAATTTGTATGAAACACTCATTTGACATACACACCACGGTTTTTTTTTTTGAAATTTTTGCAAAAAAGAGGATGAGCGATTCCTAAAAATCTATACCTACTTAGAAATGATAACGTTAGCAGAGATTGACAATTTTTATTTGAGTATCAGATTGACATAAAAAGTAACGCCGAGAGGATGTTGAATTTTCGTTTTTTAACCAAAATCGACGATATCGAAATTCTACCACGACTGATTTTTCGTGATAGTGGACCAAGGCCACAGTCCAAATTTCATCCAAAAATATCAAAAATTATAATGCTTATTCTATGTTGAAGTTTAGAGGTTGTCTCATTTTTTGGGTTGTATTGTATACTGGTATTTTTTTTTTTAACCAAAAGTCGATTAAATTTTACGTAAAAAGTGTCGTGTAACATCGGTGCCTAGGACCCCTAGATTTGGATTTAGAAATTTTCGAACATACGAGTCAAACTTTCCAAAATTCATTCTCGAAATCTGTTGGGCGCACGTATCATCTTTACTAGAAAACTTTTTACACAAAATCGGCTAAAGATAAATTTAAAAAAAAAATAAAGTTAAAAAAAATATCACATATATGAATCACTTACGAGTATTTTTTACACGCCAATAATGAATTAACGTTATTTATTGAAGTACTTGTTTTTCCTTTATTTTTAGAATCTCAAGTCAATGCTGTGAAAAAAAAGTCTTGTATTCCTGCAGCCAATGGATTCCGAGATATTAACTTTATAAATCCGACGAAACGTAAAAAATATGACCCCCAAAGTTAATGGTATTGTGATAGGTAATTTCATACGTAATGTTGACTAAAGTTTCGTAAAATCAACCCTCAATCGAAAGCAGAATAAGTACTGCAATTTTCGTTATTTTTTCCTGACATTTGGATCACTGGCCGGGAAAAAAATCGTTTAGATCTACGTCGATCTCCGTATAATACACGAATTCTCTCCATGTGATCTCCAACTTAATATTATGTTCGAACACTTTTACTTATTAGATCTCCATTTGTTTACTTAAATACCAGTAGGTTTACCTAAATCTGAATAAATCAAACGGTAGATCTAGGTACATCTGATTGAGATCTAGGTAAATCTATGATTTTCCAAAATTTAGTCCAAAATTTGTAAAATGTAGATCTTAATTTGTTTCACGTGCATTCAAACTATTTTTTCCCGAGCATAAACAGTCTACTATCCCAAAAAAGTCAACTTTGGTAGATTTTTGATATCCTATACTTTGGTAAAAAAAACGTAACACTTTTTTATTCGTGTAGGTCTATATGGCATCTTATTTTTGCTTGTTGATTTGATGTCCAAATGAAAATTGGAATCTCCCTATCGTAAAGTCATTATCGGCAGCTAGATTTCGTTCGATTTGTTTTTTTTTTTTTGTTAACCATTGATAATGCTGAAGGGAATATTTTAATTCGAAATATTCATGCTGCAAAACGATAATTTCATCGCCAGCATATTGGCCTGATCGATCTTGAATTAATTTCATGTATACGTAAACTTTTTTTCAACTATCTTCAAAATAAATGGGAAAAAATAGTTTCGATCTATACTTATTGTAAGTCTTACAAAGAAGATATCGCAGGTTGATCTCTCCGATTTTGATCTAGTTCATATATGTTGTAATGCATCGAAAACTAAGCTAAGCGTATTTATTTTTATCGCCCATAAAACACTCTAAGCGGGCAAAAGTACCCTCCAAAGATGAAAGTGTCGAGCATCAATTTCGTTGTTTCACCCACAAGAACATAATATTTTTCAACCTAAGCGATTCGAAAAATTTTCTTATAACGAGAAATGAAAAATGTAATTTTCTCGATTACAAACAAAAAAAAAATAAAGCGGTGAGCCACCCCTAAATATGATTACATTTATGCAAAACATTTGACATTAGTCTAAAGATTACATTTAGTCGAGAAATCTGAAAAAGTATACATTTCGTATGAACACAAACTAAAAGTTAACGAATTTTTTTGATATTCCCGAAAAAAAAAATTGGGTGGGGTCAACTACCCATAAATACTAAATGCTTTTAATTGTTAATGGGTTTTTTTTTAATTTCCTCACTGTATCATTAAATACTCAAAAATAAATCATCCGGACTAAGACAATGTGATTGTTTGACTGAATTTTAATAACTTTATATTCGTATAATTTATCGTTACGAAAATTATAAACAAAATGTTATTAATTTTCGAATTACCCTCGTCCAATATTTTTTTTTCGGGAAAATCCAAAAACACGTCAGTTTTCCATGGTGTGCATACGCAATATACATTTTTACCAGATTTTTAAAGGAAATTTGGCAATTTTTTGCATAAATGTAATCATATTTAGGGGTGGCTCACCCCCTTCATTTTTTTCTCCAATTAAGAAAATTAAATTTTTAATTTCTCGCTATGAGAACATTTTTCCAGTCCGTTTGGTTAAAAAATATTATGTTCCCGTGAAACAACGAAATTGATGCTTGACATCTCCATTTTTGGAGGGTAGTTTCACCCCCTTAAGGTGTTTTATGGCCGATAAAAAAAATACGTGTCGCTTAGTTTTCGATGCACTAAAACATATATGAACCAGATAAGAATCGGAGAGGCCTGGGATACCTTCCTTGTTAGCCTGGGGGATTCAAACTGGGATTTCACATCACCTCAACGACAATATACTCTTCAGGAGCATTTTTTTTTGGTTTATTTTTCGTCTCTCGAAACAACGTTTCGAATTGATGAAAGTTTGTTTGTTTGTTTGACCTTCCAGTCTTCACTTACCTCATCGTCATTGCCGTTTTGATGCTCGAGCTGTATATCCTCGGTCTTTGGGGACGAGTGTCCATTATGTCGTGATGACAACTCATGAATATCACTTTTGCTCTCGGTCGAAGGTGCCATTGTGTGATTCGAGTGTTTACTCGAACGCTGACGTGCCTCAGTACCGATGTCATCAGGCACGTCGGTTCAATTTTTGTATTCCTCTCTGTATCGTGAGAAAAATTCGTTCGTGAAAAACTGACTGGACTCGATGAACTTCGTTATACGACGAGAGAACAAAGCGGTTAGTGATAATTTATGGGGAATCGTGTATCCGGAAAAGGATCAAAATAGAAAAAAAAAACCCCAAGTCCGCGTTCATTTATCAGACGAAAGAAAGAAGAATAGTGCTCGTTACGATCGCGAGAGACAAACGAAGATTAAAACGACAACGTTACGCAAAACTTCGACGATCACGGGCTTATACGGCACGTTTCTGATGTGAGTATCAAGCAATAGATGCACATACGCGAACGATCGTTGAGGCATTTTTTTTCTGAATTCTTTTTTTTTTTATCGAACTCTTCCAGTAAACAGACGAAAATAAGCCAATTTCATCATATCGCGAATCGAGGCAAAGTGGTGGTGCTTCAACAATGATTCTACGGTTTGCCAAGAGCTCAGTGGCGTCAAAAGTCATATACATATACGATTGAACGAGTCGACTGAAAAACCTCTTCGTGATATTTTCTCCCTCTCTCTCTCTCTCTCTCTCTGTATCTGCAGTGCTCTCTCCCTCTTTGTTCAGGAATGAGCAATTCTAATTACTTGAAACCAGTGTTGGGCGAAATTGTAATTAATTAATAACAAATCACGAACTAAAATTTGTAATTTGTAATTTTGAAAAATCAATTACAAATTACTTTAGTAATTTGTATCTGAAGCGAAATCACGCATTGAAATTGTAACTCGTAATTCAACTGAATTTCATTACCGAAAAGTATGTGTCCGTAAAAGTGGAGACAATTTACACTTTGAATATAATCATAGTTTTACTTATCTTGACAAAAATTTTCGGAATAAATTCACAAGATAGAAAGCACTTGTTGTAAAGTACATGTAATATCAAGTATTATGTAATTTAACGTTAATTTTTACAAGCATATAGAGTGATTGTTTGAGTTAGGAAGCGAAATTCGAAACCAAAGAAACATCTTCGATGTAAAACGAGTAAAAAAAAAATTTTTTTTAATAAAAAATACTTGGCTAATTTCCCTGTCGGTTAACAAGTTAGTATGGAGGTTTCCAAAAATATGTTTACCGGAACAACTGAATTATGATATTTTTGAAAAAATTTACCGAAAATTTCCCAACAAAAAAAGGGAGGCATGAAGCCCGATTTGGAATATTCTCTTATAGATAGGAACACCCATTGGGCGAAAGGGAATCCGGTTCCTATTCCGGAACCCGGCAGCGGAACCGTATACAATTCGGGCCCTCGCAAGAGAGTTCGTCGGGGTAACCCAAAATGACCTGGAGACGCCGTCGGGAGATCCGGGAAGAGTTTTCTTTTCTGTATAAGCGTTCGAGTTCCCTGGAAACCTCTAGCAGGGAGATAGGGTTTGGAACGCGAAGAGCACCGCAGTTGCGGCGGTGTCCGGATCTTCCCCTCGGACCTTGAAAATCCAGGAGAGGGCCACGTGGAGGTGTCGCGCCGGTTCGTACCCATATCCGCAGCAGGTCTCCAAGGTAAAGAGCCTCTAGTCGATAGACTAATGTAGGTAAGGGAAGTCGGCAAATTGGATCCGTAACTTCGGAATAAGGATTGGCTCTGAGGAGCGGGGCGCGTCGGGCTTGTTAGGGAAGCGGGTTAGGCTAACGTGCCGGGCCTGGGCGAGGTGAACGCGGGTGCCTCTTCACGGGGGCGCTTGTGGGATCCGAGCTCGGTCCCGTGCCTTGGCCTCCCGCGGATCTTACTTGCTGCGAGGCTTCCTTGGCGGTTTGCGCCGTCTTGGTACTATATTATTTCAAACTTACTATATTATTTCAAACTTACTATATTATTTCAAACTTAACCCCTTCGTTGACATTGACGCAATAGTGCGTCAAATAATTCCGTGCCCTGTGTGGCATTGGCGCAATAGTGTGTCAACCTGCAATGCGCAATAGTGCGTCCTGCCATTTTGGGCACTTTTTGTCGAATTCTTTCTGCCAACGAAGGGGTTAAGGGGAGCAGTAGCGCGGTGGTAACGTTCCCGGCTCACACGCCGGCACCAATGAAAAAATTTTCTAAGTGCTTTTTCTGCGACCCCGGTGCTTCGGAACCCACCTAAAAAATCTAGGTCCAAAGAAATTTAGCGTCTTGGCGTGGTGACCGAAAGGCTGCGAAGATGTCTTGGGTTCGATTCCCGAGGCCGTAGCACGGCAGATGAAAGCACAGCGGGCTTAGACGTAGCTCCGGAAGAAGGGCGTACGAACTACGACTGCCTCTGTCCCAAAGTGCCGACACCTAGCGGGTGCGCGACAAGCTCCGGTAGCGGGAATCGAACCGGGGACAAACGGATACGAAAGGAGACGAACGGCATAAGCCCGCAACCCTCAGGGGAGTCGGTGTAAAAAAACTACCTAACCTAACCTACCTAACCTGTTATTTCAAACTTCTGTTGAGGTCAGGATGACCCCTTGTGCTCTCTAAGGGTTAATTATATTGTGAATTCGTGGCCGCACCGCTAATTATTGGTATTCGTGAAATTTCTTATGAACCTTCTATAATGTTCATACTGTTAAGGTGTCATAATAATTTTTATACTGCCCAATAAGCACGAACGTACAAATTCAGGAAGAATGTCCGCCTATATAACGTTTATGAAATGTATTTATACTTTTATGCATATAATAAACGTTATATAGGCGGACATTCTTCCTGAATTTATTTGTTCGTGCTTATTGGGTGTAACTGCTCGCAGCTCTTACGAGATTAAATTATTAATTTATAGTGAAATAAAAAAATTTACTTCGAATCTTGTGAAAATATCTCTAGCAGAGCATGTCTTGATGTTTTAATGGGTTGATGGTGATTTTTTAACGTGAGTGACTCGTTCTCGTATTGTTGCGATGCTATCAGTACGTTGGAAAGTTTCACCATGCACCATTAATTATGATAATTTTTTTGAAATTCATTGCTTAAACAATACATTCAAATATATTTTCACTCAGAGTCGATTTGTTCATAATATCGCTGGCCCAGTGAATAAATTTCATGCTTTAACTAAAATATTCTCTCGAGAAGACAATTTTTTGTGCTTCCTCATGGTGAAAGCTTTTTGATGGTGAAAAAAAAATCAAGTTGTTTATGCCAATGTTGTTAAAAATGTGCCGAAGCTCCCAGAAATCACATTACAAAAAGAATATATCTCAAGAACGGCTTGACCGACACCGTTGAAACTTTGCACACACATTAATCATTGAACCACCTTTGTTTGTTACAATTTTCGTTGAAATTGCTTAATTTTTCTACATTTTATGAGACTTCACAATTTTCGAAAAATGTCTGTGATCGCTCTAGCTTCCGTAAATTTTGAGGTTTCATGCTATTTTTTTTTCTTTAACATGAATAGAGTAATATAGAAAAACGGTTGCGGTATTGAATTTTGCGAATATCGCTTGAAGGGTTCATGTTTGATGGTATTTTGAATTTTTCAAAAAAAGTGTCCGACAGCTCTCATTTCCCCAAAATTTTAAAATATCGGGCTAGATTCTTTTTCCATGGATAAAGTATCATTAATGAAGGGTCGGTATCAAAATTTGAGAGAATCGGTGAAAGGGTTTAGATTTCATGAAATTGTGAATTTTCAAAAAAAAAAAAATTCTGGTACCCGCAATTTCCTCAAATCATGAGATATCTAGCTAATACATAAAAATCCGTTTCTGTTATGAAATATTGAATATCTAGAAGTTTTAGTAATATGAATCTGAAAAAATTAGAAACTTGCGCACCGCTTCCTCATTATTCTTTCTCGCCTAGAACGCTCATTCTATGAGGAAGTGGATTGAACAATTTCGGCTTCCACATACAGGAAGCTTTGTGAGCGAGATAGAATAATGAGGAAGCAATATGTTCAAGTTTCTATATTCAACGCTTTTCTATTTATTTGTATTTGTACATTAATGTATTCGCTAAAAATTTTCTTTTTTTCGTGAAATGCATCTCTTTTTTTTTTCATTTTCAAAATTTTACAAAATCTTAATCATTCAAGGAACTTTCACCAAATTTAGTACCAATAATTCTTGTTCCCTAGACTATTCATGTAAAAAAATTCTGCTCGACAGATTAAAACTTTCAATCGTTTTGGAGCAATTACCTCCATTTTTGAAAATTTTCAAAATTTTATAAAATCTGAACCCCTCATGGAATTCTTACCAAATTCAATACTAATCATAATTGTCCTCCAAATTATTTGCGGAAAAAAATTTTGGCTCGATAGCTTCAAATTTACGAAAGTTAGAGCGCGTACAACAATTTCGTCCTGCATACACACCCACACACATCTGGACACTTTTTGTAAATGTTTTCTCGACGTCTTAAGATCTTTTGAATATGTTGGCATAAAAATTTCGAAAATTTTTCCACAAAACCAAACCTCTTTGAGGAAGCATAAATGAAACTACATATATGACAGGCAGGAGGGAGAAAGCTGCAAAAATTGAAATTTGAAAATGACTTGCTCCAAATTTCGCACAGTGCTCAAGGCTTCCTCTGTGAGGAAGCCAAAATTGACAAAGGTACTTCCTCGTCGCGGAAGCGTCAAGCATTGTGCGAAATTTGGAGGAAGCTAATCGCAAGTTTCAACATACAGATTTTTTTATCAGCAGCCCGGGATTAGTTATTGATAATAATCAGATTAGTTCAACAGATTCTGCACTGTTTACGTGGTCGAGATTCTAGACATAAATTTTCGCGTGGAATCAGACTTTTTTGACTTGTCTATCCGTAACTTATCTCATATTTATCATTATACATTCACCTCGCAGTTAAAAAAAAAGTGTATATCAATTACGTAATGTCTCATTTGACATCTGTTATTCAATGTTCAACAAACCACGTGTAAACAGTTTCAATAAACTTAGTTTTCATCAAGTATCTTATTATTAAGCAAACAAAATATCTTCATCTTGTTTATTTGAGCTGTCGGCCGTGGTACGTGTTTCACGACGTTGAAATACTTTTCTGTATCATAATTTACGACCCTAGTTGACTCTTCTACAAGTCGAGTTGCATCGTAACGTGCACAACAACGAGACTAACATTAATGAAGTACGATCGTTGAACACTCTCGATAAGCCTCCGCTATCGGCTAAAGGTGGCACACTTGCCTCGCCAATGCCTCTACGATTAGTCCGGCTAACGCCATTCGTGATATCACACATCCGAAAACCGCGTCCAAGTCACAAGTGTCGAGATTGTTGGAAAAATAAACTTTTTCAGAATTAGATGATGCCGCTTAAGGAGGTACAATCATTGCTACGTATCCAACTTTCGGACTTGAAATTTTTATATGTTTTTGATGAATACTTTATGCGCTTGTTGCCAAAATTTGAGCTATATTGACCGTTCAGTTTTTTCGTGATAAAATTGCAAAGTCCAGCAGTTTGAGTTACTAAAACACGTCGTCTTATGGTGACGGTTAACTAGAAGTGCGATGATCACGGTTTTTCTGCTCACGCATCCAACTACACCCGTTGGGAAACTGAAATTTGATAGATCAGATATAATAGATATTGTAAATAATTGAAAAATTACCCTTCATCATGTAATTCAAGCACTACATCACAAAAAAGTTTCAATTTTCCGGTTGAAAATGGTCAGAACTCCGAATCTCTCTTGTTTCATGCGTGCCCCTCGCTCGCCGCGCTCACCCACGCCAACGTTTTCGCTTCTTCCCCGCGCACAGAAATAGTCGTACCTCCTTAATTCTAAAGATATACAAGACCATGAGTTGATCTATTGAAAAATAAATTATCGTCAATATTGAGAATACGGGCTCTGTTTTTAAACGCACAAAAATCCGTTCATCTTATTGAATATTCAATATCGAGAGTAGCGTTAGTAATTTTAATTTTAAAGGATGAAAATACATGTGACAGTGTGGAGATAAAAAGCTGCAAGTTGATACTTGCAAATTGCTTCCTCCAAATTTCGCACAATGCTCAAAGCTTCCTCTATGGGGAAACCAATATTGACAAAGGTCCTCATATGAAGGGAGCGTTCAGCATTTTGCGTAATATAGAAGAGAAAATTTTCAACTTACAACTTCCAGCTTTTTGCTTCCTCGTTAGAAAGCTTTGCTTTCACGAAGAAAAAAAACATGGAAATTAGAAATTTCCACATTGCTTCCTCATTATTTTATCTCGTTTGCAAAGATCTTTCTATATGCAAGTAGGTTTTCTAAATTTCGTTTTCTCATAGAGGGAGCTCTGTGAGCGAGATAAAATAATGAGTAAGCAGTGAGCAAATTTCTGATTTTCACGCTGTTTTCGGAATGGCGATTTAATAATGCAACGGTACCTCAAGCTACAAAGTTTCGTGATTGTTTAACCCTTTGAGGGGCACATTTTTCTTCTTGACGAATTTTGAAAATTGTAGTCGATTTCATGGTTTTTGGGGTCGCTGATTACGAAAATGGGATCAGATTTGTGTTTTTTTTTTTTTTTTTTTTTTTTTTCGAGAATCCTTCACATATTGTGAATGTTGATAGCTATTTTGACAGTTGACAGCTGTTTTGACAGTTTGCAGCTGTCAAAAGTGGTTTTTGACACCAGATTCGTAATCAGTGACTCCTAAAACATATACCTAGGTAATAAAATCACATTGTTAATGACCAAAAATTCACGCGACCTAATTTTTTCCCAAAAAAACAGATTTTTTCACCTTTAATTGTTAACAACAAATTTCCAGTAACCAATAAGGTGTAATTTCCATTTTACATAGTTGTGGGGACCTATAAGGATCCTAGAACACCCATTGTCCGCGTTGTACATCGTATAGGATACAAAATATAGGCATTTGAACGAGGCAATGTAGGTGGGACGTATACATATGTTCCACCACCCCGCAAAGGGTTAAAGGATACGGCGGGTAGTAGCGACTTCTTAACCTCAATATTGAAAAATTTTATAACATTCAAAACCGCTCGTTGATTATCGTAAAATTCAATATTAAACATTACAAAATCCGAGTCGACCGATTTACGGTACATCCAATACCAATCATCCTCTCATGATATTTTATTCATCCCAAATTTAATAGCAAACGTCTTAGTCACATAACCTATTTGTGCAAAAAGTTTTGGTTCGATATACTCAAATGTACAAAAGTTTCAACGCTGACAGCCATTATTCGAAAATTTAAATTTCTTATAGAATCTCGACCCCTTAAGCGATTCACGTCATATTTAGTACCTAACATCTTTATACCCTAGCCTATTTGCGCAAATAAAATTGGTTAGAATAATTAATTGGTTAGAATAATTATTTTTTCGTAAACTTTCGTTAACAAAAGTTAGGGAGTAGACAAATTTTTTTCGAAAGTTTTAAAACATTATACCATTTGAATCTTCTAAGCGATCCTCACTGTATTCAATACCAAACATTTTAAGCACTGTGGCATGAAAATGACGAAAAAAGTATCTTCTCTCTTCAAAAAGTTGTAGTTCCCAATGAAAATTTGGCTTTCTCAAAAACAATAACGAAAAAAAATCGCAAATTTGTTTTCCAAGAAAAATTAATTTTCCCACGAAAATCTCTTTTTCTTCGATAAAAATTTTGTTCTATGAGTACAAAATACTTTTTCCTTGAAAATGTTTTTTGAACAATGAGTCGTAACATACAATGATTTGCTAAAACGGGACTTCTATAACTAAATAGCATTTCTTCGTAGGTGAGACACCTCTAGTGTTTAACTTCTCAGCTGAAAATGAGAAATAGAAAAAATAAATGGGCACTGAGGCTAAAAATAATAATAATTTAGTCAGAGTGAAAGTAAGCAATATTACTAAAAACTAGAAAGGTTTTTTTTTGAATAAAATGAACGGATTGAAACCAAAATTGTTCACGCCGAAGCTCACAGAACCGGCCGCGTCTGATAGTCAAAGGATGTAGGAGCTTTATCTGCGATGAATTGCTATTAGTTAGAAGTCACGGATTAGCGGTTTAAAGGAAACAAATTTTTTGAGAAAAAAAAACAAAGTTCTTGGGAAAGAATAACGTCGATAAAAATTTTTTGAAAATAAAAAATTCGTTTTCGGGTTTGTTTTGTGACTTTGGGTTTCGTTTGAGACAAAATTTTTTTGAAGAAAAACGATTTTTGAAATAATAAAAAGAAATTCAATTTTCGGCTGAGGTGTCCAATTTGCCCCGGTCTCTCCTATATATTTAGTCCTTTTTATACAGATGCTCGGGAATGATGAAGAGAATCGAAAATAGCTAAAAATATACGAAGAAAGTCGTCGCTACGGATCGTTGAGATCGCGAGACCACACGTGAAACTCTCTGAGTCGCTTTTTGTTTCACGGGACTTGACAATAAGATATTTTGGTCAAAGTCATTGAACCTTCAGGGCTATACGCATGTATACTCATTGTATGCAATGTATAAGCAATTTAATACTTTTCGTTCAAACAATTTAAATTAGGATCATCCTTAATAAGTTATGGACATTTTTTAAATGTTCCCTAAATGCCCTCTAAATAATAATAATAATAATAATAATAATAATAATAATAATAATAATAATAATAAAGCCCCCATAAAATTCCACCTTTCTGTCAGAACTCTAACCCTCCCTCAAATAAAGTAAATTTTGCCATTTAAAATCCATACCTTTTTAGCATATGTTCAATATATATTTTATTTCAAGACTAACTGTTTGTAAAAAAAATGTGCAACTGTTAGAAATTAATAAGTATCGATGCTTATATTGCTATCATTTATGGGACATTCTATGCTACTTAAATTCGACTTTTGGTAACTCTTCTTTTTTTTCGACTTTGGCAATTTAACTTTTCTTTTTAATTTAATAAAATATCGTATCGAAAAATGAAAATATTATTAATAAAAAATATTTCGGACAAAAAATGCAATAAAAAACTAAGCATCGAAATTTAAAAAAAATCTTGTTCATCGTTTTGGAGTGATAGGATCTCTATGTACAGGTAGTATACTTGGATCCAGTGGCTCTCTAAAAAAGTAATTTTCCGAATTCTTAACCCTCTCCAAATGACGTATTTCATCGTTTTGCTACTTCAAATAGCATTTAAGAGCTTGGCGATACTGAAATTTCTTTTGTCACGAATTTTAACACTCAAATTTGCTGGTTAACAAATTGATAAATCGTTTCTCGACTTTAAACATTACCTGATGTTCTTCCTATCATTTGAAGTTGCTTGGAGCAATAAATCACATCGGGTGAGAGTTAAAAAATTTTTTTAAATGTTTCATTATCTAGAGTCCCATAAATCGCTAGATAAAGTATAATAATATATTTGGCTCCGTTCACCAATTCGCATATATGCATAGGGCACTGAATTTTAAATCCGTCTTTCATTCTCATATCTTTTTTTATATGATAAAAGATGACTTGCATATTTATTACCCATGTGACCGTGTAGCTTTACGAGAATCAAATAATTCTATATTTTTATTTAATAAGTTTTTACAACAACAGCAACAAAAAGGCAAGAAATATCAGGACAAAAAAATTAAAAAATTCCGATTTATATTCTGCAGAACGCTGATTTTTTTTTTTTTTTTTTTTTTTTTTTTCGAAAAATGTTGAGACTTTTACGTTGAAAAGCATTTTGGTATTCATTTTTTTTTTAAGTTACGAAGATTCTTTTCAACGTAAAACAGTCAGCATTAAAAAAATGTTAGATTTGCTATTAACTAGCGTGTTAGTTAGTGACCAAGTTGGTAACTAGCGAACTACGAATCTAATCGGTACTAAGCTAATCGGTTAGTACCTATAACTAAGGAGTTGATACCCCACCAAATAATTAGGAAGTTGGTTCGTAACTAATTAACTAGTTAGTCAGTACCAAACTAACTGGTTAGTTGATAAGTTAGTTAATTACTAACAACTGACCAACTAATAATAGTTAGTTCGGTACTGACTAGTCAGTATCTAACTAACTTATGAGTCGGTATCCGCCTGAACAGTTAGCAACTAAGGTAGCTACGAACTTGCTAAATGACAAGTTATTTAGTAATTAAATTAATAACTTGCTGCTGAGTATGTTAGTTGGTAACTTATGTATGAACTTCCTAGTTAGAAACTTAGCAACTAACTCACTAGGTAGTAAAGAAGTAATTTACTAACTTACTAATTAACTAGTTTGTAGGCTCGTTACTAACTAAATTACTAACTCACTATTTAATAAATTAGTTAGTGACTAATTTACTAACTGAGTACTTAGTTAGTTAGTTAGTAACTAACTAACTTACTAATTACAACTTACTAAGATAGTAAGTATAGTAAGTAAGTAACTTACTGGTTGACTAGTTAGTGGGTTGGCTAACAAGCAACTAACTCGTCAGTTGATCAGTTAGTTAGTTGTTAACTTGTAGTTAGTAATAAATTCTAGTACCGAACCATCTAGTGAGTAACTATTTCTCTAAGAAATTTCGAGTTCCGACAAATTGTTACACGGTATCGTGCTATTTTACGACAAATTCTAAATAATTGTCCTACACAGAATAATAAGTGACAATCCAAATTTACATTAAACAGCTTGCACCATGCGTTCACATACCACCATTAAAAAGCATTCGGTTGACGTCAAATTAATGAAGCCATACGGACATCGAGGCGGTGTCCACGTAGATTCAACGGTGTTAATCCCAACACCCGATTCTTTTTTTTACAGCGTATCTAATAATGAATTTATGGGTAGTATGCTTCTCTAAAAATAAAAATATGTAAATGAAAAAAAAAGTCGAGCTAACCGATCGATTTGGTCTCGAAAGCCTCATATATGTATTAATACGATACTGAGTCGAGTTATCGAGTCACATGCTCTTTTGGATATATCGTACGTGGGAATAACGTCATGCAAATTCGAGTTTCGAAATAGTAAGACAAGAGTACACAATAAGTTCACGGGATTTTTTTTTTTAAATTATCGCCCTATTCTTCGTCACGTGCGACCAAATCCAAATGATGATAAAGGCAATTATCATTTTTTTCGCATTCCCCTCTCTCTCTAATCGTGCGGTAACGACTCATCGGTCGCAAAGCATGAATTGGTCCAAGTACGAAATTCTTTCGCTGACTCTTACCCTTGTCATTTCGATCGAAGATTTCATAGACCTTGATTCTCTCGTCTGACACTGTGTACAACCTCGTTGACCACTCGTCTGAATCAGACCTCATATCTCGAAGACGGTGTGTCACTTTTTTTTTCTTTTATTTTTTTTCCTTTTTGGTGCTGCTCTCCTCTCTTCGCACTCCTCTCAGTGTGGTTATCAATTACGTATTTGCGCTTTTTCGCGAGCCGAGGTATCAATTTGACAATATGTATATACATATCCTCGTGACAAGCGTTGAGTAATGCGATTGAAAAGAGGGACATTTTTGTCACACATAAATTTATTTCACAACGGTGATTGCACTTTGAAAAAAAAGATTCTTCGCGTACCCTTTAACAATTTGTTTATTGTCAAGTTTTTTTTTTTACTCATGCAGCATTCATAACCGCATGGTGACAATCTGTAACTCCATAATGGAAATGAATTATTGTTCCAGTGTATGAGAAAATTTAAGTAAATAAATTATCAACGGAGAAAGTGAATTTTCGTTATTTTTGTTCATTTTATTTTCTGTAAACACTATAAAAGAAAATAATCAATCATTACGAAGTATTCGTTGCACTTTTCGTCTCACAACGAAAAATGAATTAAAAAATCACGAAACTATACCATTTTTTAAAATAAATTCTGATAAAATGAAAAAATATAAAAGTCCGTCAATTCGACAACTTTCACGGCGGTTTATTTGTATTATATTAATGAGTGGAATAATTCGAGAAATGTCGCCTGGTTTTTTCAAGGCCAGCCTTCACTTTACCTCACTAATGACCCCATTTTTTTTGACGATACATGGCCATATCTTCCACGTTTGGTCAAATCGAGCGAAATGTACCCAGCTAATATACGTGTAGGAACGAAAAAAAAAAAAATGCTATGAGAAAATCGTGACGCGCGATCTTGCCTCCGGAACTTTTCGATCGTACGTCCGGCTTAACGAAATTGAAGAGACCCTCCCAGGGAAGATAGCGATTAGAAGATAATGTAGATAGTTAAATTGAAACGTTAAAGTTATACATTGTAAGTGAATAGTACCGACACGCAGTGACTCTCTTCTTCCGAGAAAAAAAATTACGTGGACCCTCTTGAGAGGAAGAGAGCGAAATAAGACTTTATGGAGGTTGTTGGACCGAGCTGATAATCAAAGACGTATAGAATACAAGAAAAGTCTTGAAGAAACTCCCCTATAATCAATCAAAAATTTGAAATATTTCATACAAAAATAAGTAAATAGCATTTTTTACGCGTAGTTTTGTCAAGATTAACTCACTGGCTAACCGAAAACCGCCCATTAAAATACCCAATTTATTTTCAGGCAATACTTATACAAGAAAGTATATGAATACCGATTTTCAGGCACTCTATGTCCTACGAGTAGCCATCGAGGTTTTACAAAACTAACAGCAATACAAGAGGTGGAGGTTCGGTTTAATTATTTTTTCATAATTTTATGAAATATTATGGGTTCTTGTATTTATCAAAATTTTAAAATAAAATAATTTGTGGAGTAATTTCTACAGAGCTGCGGAATTTACTGAAATTTTAATCAAACTTTAGTTCAATTTTAATTTAATCTAAAGAAAGTTGTTTTTCATATTTTGTTTCTCTCTACTATGAATCTCTCAAATGGTATTTTATAGTGAATATAAAAGTCTCGTGTTCAAAAAGCGGGCGCGCTCACGTACGCGATCGTCGTCGGTGGTCGATACCACGCGAGCGGTCGTATCGACGGTCGTCGGCGATCATCGGAGATCACCGAACGCATCAGTCAATCGTAACGTCGGAACGCGATAATGGGGCGTGGTCTTATATGTACTTTTCGTACAAGGTCTATCGAAGCTTTCTCATAGATATTGATTTATATCTTTTTACAAAGGTGCCAGTAATCAACGAGGTTCGGTATTTATTTTCACGAAGTTCGATGAAACAGCGAACATTTGGTGGAATTTTGATTTAATTTTTCGAAGCGTGAATGATTAAAAATAAAAATGATATAAAATCAAATAAATCATTAAATTATTTCACTTTAACTAACACTGCTTGATCGACGTAAATCTTTCCACTCAAATTGTTGGGCTGTATGACAGCAAAAAAATAGTTCAAACTAGATATTTGATGTACGATTATTATTTTTTTTTCAACTTTAACAAAATTTAAAACTTTGTAAAATCTGAGCCTCTTTATCACTTCTTATTGAAGTCAATTCCAAAAATAACTATTCCCTAGCCTATTTATAAGGCAAGTGCCAATTTAATAGTTTTAAATTTACAAAAGTTAGAACGAACATTATATTTGCATAAATATTGAAAATTTCATAAAATCTGCACCGTTTTACCGATTCTCGCCAAATTCAATAGCAAACATTCGTTAATGATATTCTTTTTATGTGAAAAAAATTATCTCGATATATGGACGCTTTTCGAAAAATTTTAAATTCTATAAAATCTGAAATTTTTGTATAATATTGTTGAAAACTGACGTTAAGAAGGCCGGATTCTACTTGTTCGTGAAATATGAGCAAGATTTCTCAAGACTTTTTTGAGATATTTTATATATTGAAATGTTTCGTATTCTCGAGCTTATCGTACACTTATCGATACGACTCGATAAATTTACTGTGAGAATATAAATAGAGCGAGAGACACGTTATTACGATAATAATTAATCTCGTTGTGATTTCATTTTTCCATCGTCGACTGACTTGTTGTCAGTGAGAAGAGCAGAGTTCGGTTGCTGGACTCGATCGGAAGCTTGGGTAGATGCTTTTTTCTTTTATCTTTTTTCTAAAGTTTCCAGTCCAGTATGAATCGCATTATACAGATCTTTGAGATGATCTGAGCTTTGGGGTTCATCGCTCATGTGCATTGTTCAATGAGTCGGTATGACCCTTCATCTCTGGTCATTGAAATGCGGAAGGGCCCAATTTATAATTTTATAAGCTGAATGTAAAATTGAATAAGAAAAGGAAAAAACCGAAAAAACCAGCACTGCAATCTTGTGGAAATATAAGGAAATTTTAGGAGGCGTATAAAGTCCTCGCTGATTTTACGGAATTCTTAAACTTTAGACTTTACGTGATTGTTGTGTCAGTGAAATCTAAGTTGACGGATTATTTCGTGGAACTCGGTCTTTCATCGTCTTTTTGATTCCTATTTCCGTTCGTCCATCCGTCTCGTGAAATAAAATTTCCATTGACATGTCCGGAGTTATTTGTTTTCTAGTTATTCGAATGTCTTGAAGAGCCTATACGCGGGGTCAACCGCTTGGAAGGCCTTTATTGACCGTGATTATGAGACAAAAGCATTGGTATTGCCGGCGTGAGAATAGTGAAGCTACTGACCTTTCGTAATGACGATAGTGTGGCTATATAGTTAAGAGCATGCGGAAGCTCTGTTTTAACGACTTTTACGGTAAAACAGAGAGTGCATATTAATTTTTGGGACAACGCCGTTTCTGTATACCATGATACCGATAGATTTGAAATTTTAACAGGTAATTCTGAAGACCTCTATCCACAGCCCAATGGCCAGAAAATGTAAAAATTCCATTATAAATGTATATTTTAATCTAAAATCCGAGAGGTATAAAACAGAAATGGATGTTATAATTATTGTATAGTTTAGTTTCGAAAAAACTGGCTATTAGGCTCTAAATGGATAAAAATCCTATCCAATGGGATTTTTTTGTTCCTGTGTATACGTGGAAAATTAGAGAAATGGCATTGTCCGACAAATATACATGTCATCGTGCATAATTCGATGTGCAGATTAGTTCGCAAATATTCCACTGACACCACTTTCAGGCATTGGTGCATGATTTGCCCAATTTTCGGACGATTTTCATGAGTTTTCGACGTACTATAACTATTAAATTTGGAGCGTGTTCGGAAATTGGCT
This sequence comes from Rhorus exstirpatorius, assembly GCA_963564615.1. Classification (NCBI taxonomy): domain Eukaryota; kingdom Metazoa; phylum Arthropoda; class Insecta; order Hymenoptera; family Ichneumonidae; genus Rhorus; species Rhorus exstirpatorius. The sequence goes on from OY751321.1 coordinate 11,816,989, forward strand.
GATAGTACTGTCAGTACTAGAAAATCTATAGTGCAAGTCACGTATACTGTACATTTTCTAGTACTGACAGTACTGTCAGCCAATTTCCGAACCTGGCCTCGGTAATACGCGAATTTGATGCACTTGCACCGAGTGTCCTACAAGTTTCAATATTTTCTACTATACCGACACCATCAGAATTCCTCATTGCCTTTCAATTTTGTGAATTCGAAATATGTCAATCCTGAAAAACTTTTGTTTTTTCAAACTGAAAAGTTTCAGATCACGTTACCGACGTTGTTTTCGCAAGAAATTTTGAGACGTTTGACGTTTTATTTTAAGCAACATTTTTTCACATGTGTTTTTGTACTGTTCAGCGGCAAACCATAATATACCTATAATACACATATGTTCCGAACGCTTTAGCGGTTGAACACTTTTCTTCTGTCATCATCCACAATCTTTTCCACTGTACACAATCTCCGTAATACCTCACAATTCTCTGTACTGTACGCGATACATAATACATCTAGACACTTACGTAGGACTAATAATTCTGAAAAGTGTCCCCCTTGCACTCGCCTCAGACGCACAGGCAACAAAAAAACTTCTAACAAGAAGAAGGTTAGGAAAAATTGAAGCCCGGATAATTTTACGCATCTCTTCGTCCAACGGTACAGAAATGTAGTGGCGCCGTGTTTTTTGTTGTGTAATAAACTAGAAGTTTTCCTAGTCAGGTCCCCTCTAGCACCTGACCAAGAATACTCGATCAAAAAGCATAGCCAGACGACAAAGTGAGTTTAGGAATTCCTGGATGCTGTCTGGACACAGCCTTATATCAACATGAGCTATGAATTGATAAACATCGATGGTGGCTCCATTACTTCCTATTATTTCTGGGTAGTATTTGGCCAGGATGTACCTAAGCATGACTGTGCAAGCAAACTGGCCTTAAAATGCGACACGAAAGAATTTTCCCAGCTAGGCAATGTCTAGTGCCTTTCAACCAAGTCTGGATAGACAAAACTGGACAGAGGGTAGACTCAATTTTAGAAGTGCACAGGGAAATTTACACTCGGTGGTATGCCACACACGCGGGGAGTCACCGAAAGACGGAAAACGATGTAATGATTTAGGTATGTGTGTTGCGTCGCCCCGTCGCGCGTCTCTTCAGCACCCGATGCGGCCCGTGGCCACGGCGAATATTCGAGTGAGTTCGGCCTCTCGTGCCAGACTGTTTCAACAATTGTATATTTATCGAGATCGCACACGGTGGGTTTCCTCCTCAATCTCATCGATGAGCATACATTAGAGTGTGTGCGCCTCGGGGCATGAGGCAAATAGCCCTGACAGCTGTAAATGAAATTTTACCATTTTGGCATAAATATCACGCCATTTTTTTTTTACTTTGGCCGGGTTCCATTATTCGTTCAAATCGCTCAAAACGCTTAATTTGCCCATGCTCGGGTGGTCGGGCCTTTTAAGCGAATCGCTTTGAGCGAATAATGAAACCCGGCCTTTGTACTCTCTTCGTGCCGACGTGTCGCGAACAGGTAAAAGCTGGAAAATAGAAGACTCCTGATCGTGATATTAGTCCTTGGAGGATCAATAGTATACGATCATCTTTTATAATCTTTTGACGAGCTGAGATTGGAATTCAGCGATTCTGATTGCGGCTCTTCGTGAGAAGCAATCCACCGTATCACTCGAGTGTCTCCAAAGAGGCGGGAAAAACAAAGATCGTGTTTTACAATTAAAAAAAAAAAAAAAAAAAAAAAAAAACCCCACTGACGTTACATGGGGCATTCCACGTCAAGTCAGTCGCCCTATTTTCTCATGTTACCGAACAATCTTCATATTTTTTTTATAAATTAGCTGCAACTGCCAAGAAAATACTCAAATTTTTTCGGAATTTCAAATTGAATACTTGAGCCAGAAATAAATTCGAAAAATTACCTTTCCCGGTTTTTTTCTCTTTCCTGTGAAAATATTAATTGGACAAAAAAACGTAGAAAGATTAAACTTTCGTTTTTCGATTTGCTTAAAAAAAAAAAAAAATTATCGTACTTCGAGAAGACTAATTTTTTTTTATCAGACTTACATTACTCGTTCTCAAGTTGTCAAATATTATTTCAAAGTCTCTTATCGATGTAGAATAAAATCATATATAACTATTCACGAATCCCTCCGATCAACAGGTTTTCATCGTTATTTTATTTCGTTCGCTCTTATCTCTGCTCTCGTGTGTGTGCTCGAGTTTTATGAGATGGAATTTCGAGGAAAAAAAACCATTCGCCGAACGATGAATACTTAATTAATGAAAGTTGCCTAAGAAAAAATTCGTAGATGGTTAAAAAAAAACAATTTGACTTTGACAAATTGAGATTTAAAAAAGAAAATTAATCTCGTGAATAAAAAAATTATGATGTAATTGATAAATTTTTTTGAATTGTAAAAAAAAAAAATTTACTGCACAATAAAATTTGTTATAATTTTCGTAACTGCATAGTTATAGAAGAAACCGTTACGAGCATTGACGACTTAATTACTTTTTTTTAAATTTTGTTAAATAATTATTTCATTAGACTTTGTCATTGACGAGAAGATATTTTTTTTTTGCTATAACACTCACTGTTTATTTTATAGTTAAGCAAGAATTATTGTATACTATTGAATTTATATTTAGCCTCTTGTTTCAGTCATCAATGTTCATTAAAAAATAAATTTTTATTACCATACCTGGCTCTCGAGGCTTATCACATATGGTAGACTCGAAAAAATATTTACCGGAGCTATAACGATAGATCAACGCCACACAAGCTGGTTTAACTAGAAAAAAAAATATATTTCAACTAAAGGAACAATTTATTCGAAGATATTTAGTTTTTTCATTGTCCTTAAAATTTTTGTAGACTAATAACTTGAAGATTTTGTTATAAAAATTACGAAATATTATTCTGATACATTTTGTCAGGGCATCAGGTCTTGAATTGACCAATGACTTATTGTCAAACTCGTGGGAGTATACATTTTCATTGATCATTGCATTTTCGAGTATTTTAAAATTTTCTTTTTTTTTAACAGACATATTTCAGTCATAAAGAAACTTTTCTCATTTAAACGAGACTTCGAGTGAACCTCCAGTCCATTAAAAAATAAATACATGAAGGTCTTTGAGTCAACCGATTGGAATTTTTTATTTTTCTCCGATTAAATAAAAAAAATTCTGCAATACCTTTAATTGAGTGATGTTCGATTCGTTACAACAATAATAATCGATCGTATATACTTATATATATATTTATATCAATATATATGTCCCACGTAGGAACAAGGATACGTATTGATATTTATCGTAAGAATAAATAAATAATTATCGACAATACACGTTATGATAATAATATTGCTCATTATTGTAAATTTTTCTTCATGGAAACTCCAATCAGTCCGGTATGACATTCATCTTTCTCAACCTCGTGAAAAGGATGCTTGATAATATTTTTATTACCAGCGTAAAGATTAACACTGCGAGGAATTTGTTTTCTTGTTTCATCGTTCATTGATATCTTGAATCGTGTGCATTCTTTTTTTGAGGCTTTAGAGATTTTTGCAGGAAGCTTAAATATATATATATGTGTGTATAAATACATTTTTTTATTTCTTTTAAGTACGCCTACAAACCATTGTAGAAATACACATGGGTGAGCTATTCATTTTTTTTTTGAGTCAGGTGTAATCATCTCAAACGAAACTTACACGTATAATTACAATCAATCTTCGCTCACAGATAAATTTCTTTAATTTGTTATTATATGGTAAGTCTCGTTCTCGAGATTACATGGTAAATGTTCGGCGAATTATTTGGAGTCGTTATTTATTTTATTTTACTCTCCGCAAACAAATACATTATCATCATTATTGTTATTATAAATTTACTGCACTACAAGGATATGAACGCTTATTGAAACAAGTTATTAACAAAATCTCTATTATTAGGTTCAATAGGACGATTATAAAATCTGACAAATATCTTCGATTGTCCTTGCCAACGCGCGGTATTTTTGATGATACTTAAATCTACACCTTTAGCCCGAGCTGCTGATGCAGCTGTATTTTTTGTGCTATTGGCTGTATACTCTTTTCCTATACCACTTTTCGACAGCACGGCTCGTACCCATCTACTGAAATATTTTTTCCTCCTTAGATATTCTTCGAGCATACTTGCGATAAAAATCATTCATTTTTACCTGAAGAAAGGTTACGACGAAAACGGCTGATAAGCGCCTCGCCTCGAAATCTTTGAGAGTTCTGGCACTCGTATCTCATATTCACCATCAACCAATAATATATTCTCAATTTTTATGAAGGCAAATATCTGAAGTCATTGAGCCGTAGCCATTGCCATGAACGTTATCAGACGTACAGTCAGCGTGCTTAGTTTTAATGTCTCTAGAGGGAACAATTCAGCGATTTTGTCCCAGACAATGCTCAAATCCCATGCTTTCTCGTACCCCGGCTTGACTGATCGTTGTAGACTCCTTTAAAAAATCGACACAGCGTGGGGTTATTTACGTCGTTATTTCGTGATCTAAATGAGATCGCAGACCTCATCGAGTTTAGCGTTCCATAAGATGCTTCGGTCACAAATTTTTGCGTAAGAAACTCGAGAACACTATTCGAATGTGTCTCGAAAGGATCTATACTTGAAATGTGACAGTGTTCCATCCACAGTGTAAGCGGGGCACTGTATTTATTAATTGTACTGTCTGCTAACGATGCAACGAGCACATCTATTGCCGGGTCAGACAACCCTTTCTTCGCGATGCTTCGCGGATACACGTCCTGCTATTATAAACGAGGTTTGTCCGTTAGGGGTGCATCAATGTTAGAAGATGACAGTATAGCGATACTGATGGCTCGAACAGAATGATATAATCTATGAGGAGAGATTAGAAGAGGGGAAATTAACCCGAGTCGAAATTCTAGGCCTCCTCAAAACCTACTTCAAACCTCGAATTCTTTTGGAGAGTTCGTCAAGTCTTGGGAGTATTGAGGAGTCAAAAGAGGATACGACGTATGGGGTAAGTCTTATGTCAGACTCCAGGTGAACCTACAAAAGTGGCAGAAGCTAGACATTTTGATTCAAAGAAGGTCATGGAGGTACACAAGAACCTACTTTTGTTCGAGGTAGGCCTCCTCCAACGCTCACGCACACCCTCCAGGCCCTCCTTTTGGCCTGTTGCGGGTAATATAGCCGGAAGTAACGCATTTTCAGATCGCGAATTATTTAACTGATATTTAATTATTTTATTTATTATTTTATTATCATTATTATGTTGTTTAATTATAAACCTTTCATTTAATTATTTTTGAAGATTCAGCAAATTTCGCAAAAAAAAAGATGAAAAAATGCAGTTAAGAAAGATTGTTTAGCCATTAGTGTACGGTTGCTGTTATATCTGATCTCAAGCCGAAGTGAGAGAGAGAGAGAGAGACCATACCTCCACACGGCTCTGTGGAAAGAGGTAAGTGATTTTTAGCCTGTGCCATGGGTCTGTGACCGATCAGCGATCACGATCCCGAATGATAATGAATGATTTCGCCCACCGGGTTATATCTACGTTCTGAGGAGAGAGCTAGCACATACGGGAGCGCTCAGTGAGAGGCGCGGTGTAGCGGCCAGCATCCGTACTACGCACTCGCTGGAAGCTCAGGCTTCTGCCATGGCTCTCTGATGGGACAAATCTTGGCCCTACCCGGTCTTCTTTAAATCCAAAATCTTCGGTTCCAACCCCAAGTACCTTCCTTTCAGTCCCAAGTGCCTGGTCCAGAGTGGCCTTGGTCTGCATTAGGATTTAAAGAAGGTTACTTGGGGTCAAGATCGAAGACCGGGTCCAAAAGAGGTCTAGTATGTTATTGGGAATCCAAAAGCGGTTTGGAAGGACTAGTGAGAGTGAAGTATAGTGTATATTCCGCAAATAAGGCCGAGTAGGTTCAAAGGAGAGTCGCGGCTCGAACGTTACAAAAGAAGTAATCAATCGCCCTGGAACAGGCTACTAATTTTCCGATAAACTTTGCAAAAAACCATAGCGTGCAAGTTATTCGACGACTCAATGATCAGGCACCTCGACATCCAGTTTTTTTAAGTGTCAATGGTGTCCGCTGGATCACCATTTTCATCTATCGGCCCATGTGATATTGAATCTGTTCCTAAAACTCACAGTATATTCCCTGCTGTAGGTCCCGCTTGTTATAAAGCGCATTGCTTGAATGTCTTACTACGCGGATATCATCCCTCCTCTACGGTCGGTCCCCTTCGCCACAAGCGACGCAATGTGCGTTTTTGGTTACATTTTCTGCGTGTGATTAACGAGCTTGGTCACCTAACGCATAATGATAAGAATTCGTTAAAATTTATTGAGGATACTCGCGAATAGGTATAACGACTCTGTGCAAAATTTCAAGTCATTCCTCTGCATAGTTTTCCTGTAATTAATTGTTGAAGTTGTACTCTTATATATGGGCGACCATATAGCTAAATCGTACGCATCTCATGAAATACTTCATAAATACGTTAAAAATGATAAGAATTTAATGAAAATTAATCCAGATAATCCATCACATCTTTGGGAAGAAGTTCGCAAAGAGCGAAATGCTTCATTTACATATAGTTATTAAGAAATTCTAAAAATAAAACAGCTCTCGTTGTACTACGATGTTCGCTTGGGAACTTGCGACGCGGACCTATCTCTCACACGCTGCCCGCCCGGTAACCCGCGCACAAGTGACCAGTCCCCACATTTCCCCTCCCGTACGAAGGTATCTACCCTCCTTAAACAGTATGCTCTTTGAGTACCTTGGATTTTTGGGAGTTATCGCACCCTTGACAGGTGAGCCTCTCATCCTTCATTATCTACCGTAATTTCTAAAAATCATCACTTACGATGCGCTGAGCGTGACCGCACGGGAACGCGGTCAGATGTGTCTGAATCTGCAATCGATAAATCGGGCCAAATCATCGACAGTTTTCATCGAATCAGTTTTACCATATTTGTATATAATATACCCGATGAAATCTCCTCCTAATTGCTCTGATTCATGCGTCACCAACGAGCAACAAAAAACGTTATGAAACAAAAGCGCGATATAGCGCTACCCAGAAGAGACGGCGGGGAAAAACATTTTAGCTCTAAATTTATGCATTATCGTGCGGAAAGTAGCGATACTACCATGTGATCTCGAGAGTGAGTCTTATAATATAATGATGAAATTTCAATACGGAGGGAGTTATTGTTCCAAACCAAATAATGATTCAGTGTTTACGCGGCACACACCGCGCGCCGTGACCGATATCAGCCATGGCAATGTGCAGAGCTATTTGTGCACTCTCGGACTCCTATCTGTTGCTGACACTCGATAATCGCGAGATGCGTCAGGGGTGTGTGTGAAAAAAAAAATTCCGTACAGTTATAAAGATCGTACTAATACGGCTCGCGTTTGTGCGGAAATCTCGAAAAAAAATTTGCGAGGAAACAAGGGAATCAGAATAACGTGTACGCGGCAGCTACTATACACAGTTAAAAAAAAACAGACAGCATGTGCTCGGCCGAAGTCCACTCGGGATCGCTATTAGGAGTGCCATGGTCGCGCTTTCTTCCGCTTTTATCGTCCACCCGCCACCCGCTTATCTAATACATTATACATACATTTTTATACATAAATATGTGTATATATTATACGCATATTGCTAGTGCAGAGACGAGAATGCAAGCCAGTTTTATTCTATCGTATGTTTTTACGTTGTTTACCAACATTAATCTACCGATTGGCCGAGTTCAACGAGTTCTTTACGAATCTACAAATTAAAAAAAAAAAGAAAGAAATCTCTTAACGAGGCAACATTTTACCCGAAGTGGATAAGGATTTCATGAATTTTTTTTGTTTTTTTATTTTTTTTTATTTCGGCGTCAACTGTGACATGATATTTTTTATTTTGAAGTCAATCGACCTATTATCATGTTGGATTGCAGTAACTACGTCGGCAGGTCGAATTTCTATTCACATCATTCGTTTATCACCGAGAGTCTTTGGTCAAACCGCACTGCCATATATGTGGCCGCATTTTTTTTCTCTCACACTTTCGGTCACCACAATCCAAGTGTCCCGGCTATAGTACTCGCGAACTTTTAGATTCATTACGCTGAATCTTTTTCATGGATTACTTTGCGGCCCAATTTTGAGAAATATCGAAACAGAAATCGTTCGGTATATATAAAGCTGTGAGAAAATATATCCTTGTTAAAAAAAAAAAAACATACGCAATCTCTCTGGAAAGAAGCAACCATCCAGAGAAACGTGGAATGAACGGGGACACGGAAAAATCTGACAAATTAATGGACATGGTTACGGTATAGATACTTAAACACAGTAAGATTACTATACGGTAACAGAGCAGTAACCTTACAGTAACAATACAGAAAGAATACGGTTACATTGCAGTAAAATTGCAGTAACATTATAGTAACTGTACAGACATAGTGTACAGTAACAGTAAAGTATAAATACACTTACAGTACAGTAATCGTGCAGTGACAGTACAGTTGTACTGCAGTAAGTATGAAGTAACAGTAAAGTATGACTCGAGTAAGTAAGTACTCGGAGTACAGTAATAGAACAGTGACTGAAAATAACAATGCATTGATAGGGCAGTAATAGGACGGTAGTAGGACCAGAGCAGTACAGTCACAGTGCAATAAAGGTACATTAATAGTGCCGTAAAAAAACAGTGACATTAAAGTAACCGCACAGTAATAGTAAAGTAAGAGTACGATAACGGTTCAGTAATAATACAGTAACAGAACAGGAATGGTACAGTAACGGTACGGTAATAGTAGAGTAGCAATATACTTACGGTACTATAATAGTGCAGTCACAGTGCTAAAAGTGCAGTAACTGTGCAGTTACAGTAAAGTACCAGTAGAGTAGGAGTACAGTAATAGTACGGTAGTAGGGCAAGAAGACTACAGTAACAGTTCAATAACAGTACAGTAATAATACAGTAAAAATAGTGTCATTACAGTAACCGCATAGTAATAGTACAGCAGCAGTAAAGTAGCAATGCGCTTACAGTACAGTAATCGGGCAGTGACAATACGGTAGTAGGACAGGAACATTACAGTAAAAGTGCAGTGACTGTGCAGTAATAACAGTACAGTAACAACAGAAGAAGAATAGAATAATAGAACAGTGACCGTACAGTAACAATACATTAATAAAGCAGTAACGGTATAGTAGCAATTTTATAATAGTAAGCTAACAGTAAAGTAGCAATTAACTTACGGGACAGTAATAGCAATACAGTGTCAGTACAGTAATAGGGCAGTTACAGTATACTAACAGTACAATAACAGTGCAGTAACGCTACAGTAACGCTGACACGATAAGAGAACTGTGACGGTACAGAAACAATACTTTACAGTAAACAGTACAGTGACAGCGCAGTAAACAGGCAGGGATCACTAAAAAGAATTTAAATCGCTGCAATTTCTAGAAAAAAATCTTTATCGAGCTGCACTTAGTCTCAAAAAAACTGTTCATTTCCTGTGCAATATTCGAGAATATTCTGAAGGCCGGAATATTGAAAAGTACGAAATTTTTCATATTCTTTCCTGCCGAGAATAATTTTTTTTCTTCGCCCAAGCAAAAAAAAATACGGGTCTTCTCTTCTTCAGTCGAGTTTTTGATAAAGAAAACGTTTTACAATTATCGGTGCGGGTCAGGGTCATGTGATGAAAAAAATCAGCCGCAATACCCCTCATAAATTTAGCGTTATGGAAATATACAACGTATGTTTGAGCCTACAGTAGGACCCTTCGCAAGTTGTGCTTTGAAAAGCTATGTAAGGATACGCTTCGTAACTTCCGTAAGTTACAACGCTCCCAATCATTGGTGCCCATACCGTCAGCAATTCACTAGGACCTTGATTTAACGGCCTTCGATTTAATAGACAGTCCCCACTATATCACATTTATCGATCCGTTTTTTTCGTGGTGGGAGATGGTGGGGGACGCTGAAAGTCTCCCCGATCAGGCCTGTAGCACGGAGTGCCAATGCGCAGATACGGCATGGGCGGGCGTACGCAACCTCGATTTAACAAGGTGCGATGCGGAGCCGGTCTCGCCACTGGCCGTTAAATCGAGGTCCTATAGTGCACCTTTATGGACGGGAATCACGATCGAATCGTGGCCCCGAGTGGAGAACGAAGGAGCAACCAAACTTGCGGAAATTCGTTGATCCCGAGTTCATAATTTGAAAGGGATTGTACTGTATTATTTTTTTTCGATGAGATGTACCGAATAGAGGCGGCGATGGCGTCTCGAGCCCAAATAATTATAAAATTTTTAAATAGTTTAACCCATTTAATGGTATGGAGATCCAACGAGTCTCAATAATGATAATAACAATAATAATAATAATGATTTTCTTATTGCTGTTATTGTTATTGTATCACTAGGACATTTTGTATGAAAGAAAATTAAGAAAGACACGATAATCCCGATGCTCGATAAACGACAACACAAACAATAAATAAAATCAATAAAACAACAATTTAAAAACGTACCAATCAAATCGACAACATTTTTTTTTTTTTAATAAAACCAATTCCTTATTTTGGAGAGTACGAAAAATAAAGTATAGGCTCTTGCACAACAATTTTGATATCTGTCATCATAATCCCTATATTTCCCAATTATGAGTAGGTCAGGCGTTGTTCCATCTTGTTTAGTGATTTAAAAAAAGTAAATATTACGCAAAGTTATACGCAGCATGAGACTCCTAGCCAATTAAAAGATACAAAAATTTTACGAGCCTCTAAAGCTATTTGTTTTTCAAACGAGAGCCTCGCGTCACCATTTGTTCTGCCTTTTTTTCCCTCATATTCGGCGCTTGGGCAACAAGTTTCGTGCAAAGTCATACAGCGGTTCTCAAGATCGTTTAAAAATTAAGAAATCTTTTAAAAGAAAATATTCAAACGAATGGAAAAAATTGCGATTTTAAAATCGCCGTTCTAGCACAGGAAATATGAAAAAAATGAGCTCGCCACAGGTTCAATTGAAAAATGAACCTTCTTAATAACTGCACGAGTGATTCATTTAGAAAAAAAAATTTTCACGGGATTTTTGGGAAAAATATTGAGAATTAAACATCAGCGCAACTCAGCCGGTTGACGATGTGACCAATCAGCCGACAACCCTCTGCTACGAGCGTTGCTTAGTAATTCGTGTGATTTTTAATTATTTATCAAAATCAAAGTGCCCGCTCCTATTATTTCCGTACGTAATGAAATTATATTAATTAACAAAATCAATTAAGAGTTTTGTAATCACATGATATATTCATGACAAAGTTTCCTGTAATTTTGAGATCAGCCAAGGTGAAATGATTCAACGGACTAATTGACGTGGATGGCGAAAAATCGAAATTACTTAAAAAAAAAAAAATTAACCCAAGTGCTAAGATATATGTCTACAGTTATTACACATCGATCACATGACTAGTCTGTCACAATAGCGTTGCACAATTCTTTTTTTTCTCTCAATCCGATCCATTGTAATCTGTTCGAATTAATTGTTATTCACTATTCGATCATAACTGAAACTCGAAAATACGTAATCAAGAAAAAAATCTCAACAACTTCCCAAATGCTGCGAATACTAAAAATATTTCTCGACCTATCCCGCTTTGGATAGTTGAAAATCATTGTTATTCCCAATTCACATATACCGACGGAACGATATTAATTATTCGTCATTTATAAAATATCGAGTGGCACAAGGTTCTTTCGTTCATTCCGATAACGAGACTGTCATAACGCCATGAACGTTATTCCACAATTGAATTCTCTATTTTCACCGGCTTTTTTACACTAAAAACTCGTTTGAGCTACGTACAAAGACAATATCATGCATATGTATAAGCCTATCCGTCGATATACACTTTGATTTCCATACAATTTACGCCTGTAGTTATTCCTTATAATGACTTTTCCTTCAGTATATATGATCCGAATGTACGTGAATGAATGATCGTTGAGGTAACAAAAAAAACCAAAATTGTTGGAATATCGACGAACAGCCATCCACTGATAACACGTGGCAATTTAATTTATCTGCTCTCTTTCTCTCTCTCCCTCACTTTATCGTTTTTCAGAACCAAATTTCTGAATTTTTTTGTGCTTCGTAATTGAGACCTCGTTTACGTGACAAAATACGTTTTTTTTTTTGAGATTTTCATGCTTGAATACTTAAAATATTGTGAACAGTCAGATAATCGTATTTTGGAGAAAAAATTTCCTTTACAATTTCCTTTGTTTAATTACAAATTACAATCGTAATTTGTAATTAAAATTTTTTAAAATACTAATTACAATTGTAATTGGTATTAAGATTTTTTTCTGATTACCAATTGAAAGTAATTAGTATTTAGAATATTTTATAATTATAAATTATAATTTTAATTAGTATTTAGATTTTTTCGAAATACAAACTACAATTGTAATTTATAATTAGAAAAAAAAATAATACTAATTACTTTTAATTTGTAATTAGAAGAAAATCTAAATACAAATTACATTTGTTATTTGTAATTAGAAAAGATTCAATTTACAATTGTAATTAGTATTTCAAAAAATTTAATTACAAATTGCGATTGTAATTTTTAATTACAGTGTATTTAATTACAGAAAGTAATGAATTATGCCCAACACCGGTTTGCAGTCATAAATTCCCACGGTCGTAGAGCCAACTCGTAGAGATAAAGCATTTTTACGAAACATGGCTTTTTTTGTAAATATCGAAGTATCAAACCGGTTCGATTATCGAATATTTCACGCGCGTGATGCGTGATTCATTTTTTAACCAGGCTCACGGCAGCACGGAGCTCTGTTGTGTTTACTTTTTTTCCCATATGTTATGTAAAATTGTATTTTTCTGTGGTTGAGAATTTTGGGGTTATGTTGTCTTTTATAAAGGCGATCGCATCGAAACAAATTCGAGTAGGAAAACTATATAAGCGCGACAGCTAAATAGTTGACAATGAACTCGAAACGAGTGTAGAATAAATAAAAAGAATTGGATTTTTTCTAAACTCCCGGCTGAAAAATAATCGTAAAGAGAGTGAAATGATTTAAAATATATATGTATTGATAAAGCTGGTAGAATATATATTGGAGCAGTTTATTAATTCGTCAATAGGGAACGAACGTCAATACGTAACTATTTTTTTCAGATCAAACTTGATCTACGTAGATCTAATTTAAATCTAAGTAATTATTTTTTAGATAAAATTTGATCTACGTAAATATAAATTTTGGAAAATCGCAGATCTACCTAGATCTCCGTTTACAACGGTAGATTTACGTATATATTCGTGTCAACCTATTATTATGTTCGAACACTCATTAGATCACCGTTTAACTACTGAAACATCTGTAGATTTACGTAGATCTGAGTAAAACTAACGGAGAACTAGGTAGATATCATCAACGTCCGGATATATCTAATCGAGATCCAGGCAGATCTAATCGAGATCTAGGTAGATCTAATCGAGATTTAGGTAGATCTGATTGAAATCTAGGTAGATCGACGATTTTCCAAAATTTATATCGGCCTAGATCTAAAAAAATAACCACGTAGATCCAGATCTGGAACTCCTTCGCTCAGTGGATCTCTGTTCATCTTCTTGAGTCTCAGCGAATTTACTTAGATCTGAGTAGATTTTACGGAGAACCAGATAGATCTAATTGAGATGTATGAATGTAACTCGATGATTTTTTATAATTTACATGTACGAAGATCTAAGAACTAACTACATATATCTAATTTTGATCCAAGTAGATCAACGCTATTTTTTCCTGGGTAAGAAAAATTTTGAAACTTTTTTGTTTCGGAGATACTTTGAGATTTTGGGAATAAGAAACAAATCATGAGCCAGATCGGGTCGATGATTCCGTAATTCTGATTTTAATTTTCTTTTTTTTTTTTTCGAAAATATGAAAACGCACGATTAAAAAGAAAATTTTTTTCAAAAAATTCAGCTATCTCTCTCGTATAAACAGTAGCACGAGACTATCGTAAAAAGTTAAACGGATGAATCTGAATTTCTTATGCTGTTCGTATTTTTATACGTTATCGGTGTATTGACTTTCCCCTTGCTGATAAACGACGGATGCTTCGCCAATACATTCCCAACTAAAAGTTCGATTCGATCAAAATTTTAGTAAGTATCACGATACAAGAAAAATTTGAAAAAATTCAATAAATTCAACGATCTCGAAAATAATTGATTTTTCAATATATATATATATATCTATATATATTTTTTTAAATTAGTTTAACGAGTCGTTAGAAAAATTTCGTTGTATGAAATGAATTTTTTATTTTTGAGAAGTTAATTAAATTCTCAAATTTTCATTCTGTTTTCGCAGAAAGGTTCGAAATTACACTTCACAAGTTTCCGGGATCATTGAACCAATAGCTTTATAAATACAGCCTTGAAAATTTTTGGAGAAAAAAATGGATATCCATTCAGAAAATTCGACGAATTTCGTATAAAAAGAAATACAAATTTCGAGCGATTTGTTGAAAAAAAAAAATTCCAACCAATTTGTTAATAAATTTTTGTTATTATTATTATTATAACAACAAAATATTGTACGTAGTATCCTTCGATTGGTAGATTTTTTGTCTGGATTTTCATTCCCTTCGCGAGTAACTCGAAAATTCTAACCGAATCTCCCTTTTGGCTGTGAGTCTAGTGCGTCAAAACGTAAGGAATCCTTGAAATAATGCGAATTGCACAAAATATAATTATATTCGCAATAAAAATTTCGCGTCGTGTATTCGGCTTTCGGGAATTGGAACCTTGTTCAAATTTTCACGAAATAATTAGTTAACTTTGAATTTTACTTCCACAGACATTACTTATACAAACACAGTTTGAATTTTTTTTTTTTCATTTTCCATTTAAGGCGATACAAAAAAAAAAGAAAAACCGTAGCCAGGTCTTTTTCGACAAGCCTCGATAACGAAATATTTCGAGGCAAAAATTTTTGCCAATGGTAGTACATCCTTCTTTATTCAAGAAAATAAAAAAGTACACTATTCATGGAGAACAGTCTTGAAGCGTATAGCCGCTCGCCAGAGAATACCATTGAGGAGAAAAAAAATTAATATCGTGTCGATGTAACGGTTAATGAAACACGATTTCGTGTGCCGAAACATGCGGTCACCGGGGGCCTCTCACGGAACACGTGTCCTAACGTGGACACGTGGTAAGTCACCGTCTGCGTGAACGACGAGTTTACGCTATTAATTTCAGCACATATCCCCCGCCGCTTGCGAAAAGATCTCCCAAGAGTTCGCGCATATCTCCTCGCGCACCATGCGGTAGACTTGAAAGACAAGCGAAGTGGAAAGAGAAAGAGAAAAGCATAAAAATGAGAAATTTGTGGCTTTTTTTTCCTAAATCTAAAATAATTCCCTGGAATAAAACATTTCAGTGAAGAAATCTATATCCCATTTAATATATATATTTCCCATTGTATAAAATTCTAATCCGAATTGAAACCGAAGAAGCCTGAATTTGAGCCCGGATAACCTGTAAATATATACACGCGCGTCTTACCGAAGTATATAAGGAAGAAAATAGAGGGCGCCAATGTCGTGAAACAAATCCTGGATATATCCCGCGGATATTTCTCCGCGTTGCTAAAGAGCTGTTGACAGGAAACACCTAGCCACAAAACGCACTCACGCACATTTACGAATCTATGTATACGCATATAGAGCTATCTCTGAACAATGGCCTGGTCGGCCCAATGACGTTCGAAATGAAATCCGTGTTTTTTTTTTTCTTTTTTACCACACAAGGCGAAATGAAGAAGCAGCAAGCCGCGAACAAGCGCGCCCGATAGATGTGCTCACCGCGAATGACGAAAAGTAACAAACCGTGCTCTTGCTCCTACACACTTTGTATATAGCGCGTTGTGCGGAGGCAAAAAAAAACACGCACAGACACACACGCACTCTCGTGGGGTCGGACGGAGGACTCCGCGCGAACCGATAACGCTGTGTTATACACTCAACCAGTGGCAGAGTGATACTGTGTGTCGTATAATAACCGGGCAAAGCGCGAACCGGGCGACAAAAACGCAACAGAGAGCCCATATAGTTTCGACCACACCACCCAGAAAATGCGGTGAGCGGCGCGCGAGAGCAAGGAGGAACGGAAGGGGCTATAATGCTTGCCGTTTTAACGCCGCGAACTTTCACGGGAGAGCTTGCGACCGCGACCGCGACCGCTGTATAACGCAGTGCTTAAGTGCACTGAACATTTCTTCGTCTAGTCAACTCTTCTCTCTATCTCTGTTTCTATTTCTATATTTGTGTATATATCGATGACTCAAAGCTGAAATGATGTAAAGTCCAGGTTTCCAAACATCAGGTACGCCCTTTTGACTGCGAGGCATCGAATTTTCATCGATATATGGGCCATTCCGTATCAATCGGACCTACGCACAAGCCCCAATTTTTGTCCTTGATTTTTCATGGCCGTTGCTTCGTGTTTCAAAGGCGTTGAAAAAAAAAATTTACCCCTTTTTCGCCACCCGTTATATCGGTGATGCTTTTTTTTTCTCTCAAAAAGATATTAAATTAATGAAAAAAGGCACAAAAAAAATTTAATTTTTTCGTAACGCAACAAGGATTCATTTTCTCGAAATTTTTCGATTGTACCAACATTTTTGGCAAATTTAGAATGTACATTCCCCATGTGAAAGTGAAAAATCAATGCGTATCGTAGTGCTTTTCCATATAACGAAAATTAAAGAAAAGAAAAACTTAGCCACACGGAAGATGCCAAAAATATTGAGATTCATGAAAATGGAACTAAAAAATAAGGAGCTTAGTATGTAAGCTTGAAATATGTTCGTTGACCTGGATAGGGTGAAAATATGTTTATTAATCTTATGAAGTACAACATCATATTCTTTAAGGGGTAACACCACTCTAGCATTTTGGAAAATTCGATTTTCTTTTGTTCAAACAATATTTTAGGGTCATAAAAACAATATCCAGTTGGTCCTATAGTGAAAAAAAAATTTCAAAAGGTTGCGCGCTGAGCAGCTCGTAAAACTTTAAACGCATTTTTCTCGAAACAAATTTTTTTAAACTGGGAGGACAGATTACTTTAGGTAGTACCGCCGTGGCCGGTGGCGGGGAATAAGCGCGAACGTAGGCAAGGCGCAGCGCGGTGAGCGGGCACGCATGAAACAAGAAGATAGTCGGACCGCTCACAGGCTCGCGCGTAACTCTTTCACTTACAATATCTCAAAAACTAAATGGTAAATCTTCCTGAATTTTTTTTTTCACATTATTCGTGACATCCCTCTCTAGCTTCTCCTCATTTTTCATCAACTTCTGAATTTAAGTTTTGACGATAGAATTAATAACTAACTCTTGTGCATACATGGCGCATATATGTTACATGTAATTCAAACCAACTTTGAGCGTAAATATCTCGGGTTCGGGATGGTCAAGCTTATTTAAATTGCACAGATGTTCGGATAACATATTAAATAACCTGTATGCCAAATTTCAACCATTTCCTAATTCAACTATCCTGCGGAGGTACTACCTTCTATTGCAGGGTTCGATTTGAAATTTTGACAGTAGCGCCACAATTACATTCTCTATGGGAGTACGTGGCCATTTTTTTTTTAATTTAATGTACACTTTTTTATAAACAATTTACTGCTTATTTTTTTATCAAAAATCGTGTTACCCCTTAAAGTACTCGTGGCGGATTGTAATCACGCGAATTACTATTTGAGCAATAACATCGTTAGGAAAAATTATAAAATCTGATGAAACGTTAAAGTTGTTGATCAAAATGTATAATATTATGACAGTGAAGATGCGTGATAAAATTTCGATTAGTTTTTTAAGATTGATATCGATTTTTCGTCTGTTTTTAATATAATTATCATGGAATCATTCGATTCTTGATATTTCATAACGTATAAAAATAAACAGGGTGGAACAGATCTTGACAAATATAAAATAACATAATGTGATAATTATATAATTACATAATTATTGAAAAACTCAAAACTATGAATAATATGGCATCGAGATAATATGGAAATTGAAATTTTTTGTCTTTTAATACTTATCTTTATTTTTATACTCCAATTTTCGCACGAGCTACGAGCTATCGAACCAAAATTGTGCACACGAATTAGGATTTTGGTAATATTGAAGATCGAATTTCTCGTGAATTGTTGAATCCGTTTGAATTTGATGAAATTTTGAATTTTTCGAAAAAATTCATGTGAACAACATTCATAGATGTTTCATGTCGAAAGTCGAATACAGCACAAATCGATAGAGGAATTTTGAGCAACTGACTTACGACCGACAGCATTGAATGCTCGGTCGATGCTCTATAGTATCGGAAACTGTATCAGCTAGATTTTCCGCAATATCCTTGTGCCCACGTATGTACAAATACCACACAGAGTGCATTGGAACAGAGTAGCTGCGGAAAATATTCTGCTGGTTGTCTCAAGAAATCATATCAAATATTAAAATTAAAATTTTCAAGAGAATAGGACACCTAAAGGGAGAAGGAAACCATACGATTGAAAAAACTTATAATATAAGAGCAGTTGGCTGAATTTTTTTTTTTTTTTTCAAACCTGCAAGCCCTCGATCGTCGTAACGATAATATAAAAAAAAATTTGAAATGATTTCCAGAGGGTGAGGATTGTGGATGAGTCGATTTAACTTAAAATGCCTTGTACGTATAATTCCTTCCCCTCTCTCACTCTTTCTCTCTCGCTCTTTCTTTCTTTCTTTTTCTGCGTGAAGCTCTCTCGAAATGTCGGGCATGCGTTCACGGGACGTACGACGATTCGAGGATTGGATCAGTTCCAGATTTCTTCGTCTCTTACCACCGAGATACCGATACTAAACTAGCTACTTACGACTCATACTGATACCACGCAGCCCGGTTTGACGGAGTCCAGTTGAAACGAACGAGAGCTGTATGCGTGTATGTGTGGTTGTTACAGTGAGTGTTGGCATACATGGGCAGTCACCCCCGCGCCTCCACCTTATACCTGTCGCACGCGCGCGCGTGAAAAAAGGACATTTAATTTTATTACGACAAACCGGAGTGACGCTGTAGTGTTGGTTGTATACCGCTGATAAGAAAAAGCAAATAGTATACGAAAAAGCTCGAGCGAGTATTTCCGTAAAACGTAGTATCATTCGGACACCTTTATCTCGTAGGAATCTGCGCTATGTTGCCAGATAAATTTTATTGGCCAAAAAAAAAAAGGATCGAGCAGTGAGTCCTTGGCAAATTGAGAATTAATGATTCTTATTGCGACTATACATCAAGGAAATAAGCAAGCGATGGATACATGTTGCATATATATATATATGTCTCTTCTACTGGCTGTGCCCATTACTCAGATAGGTGACCATTCAGGTTTGCGTGGATTGGTGCTACGAATAGAGATTGTATTTTTGTGAGGAATGTAGATTTCGCCGGAGTTTTCTCGAAGAAAATTGTTCAAGGTGACACCTGCTATCGGCCAGGTGTTCGGCACTTTCCCTGTACCCCCGTGCACATGTGATATGTAGTATACAGGCAGCTATAACTATTGCAATGGACACGTGGACACTGTTTCGGTGATCTTACACGCTGAGCAGAATACTGCTTACTGCAAATGAATTAGCCAGGTTTTCCGCACTTTTCCCGTGCCCACGTGAAAATGCGATACAGTATAGTAGAGAGTTATAACGACAGTAGTGGACACGCGGTCGATATGGGGCCTCGGCGATTTTACACGTAAGCAGAATACTTCTTACGGCACCTTAATTGGCCAGGTTTTCCACACTTTCCCCGTGCCCCCGTGCGAATGGGATACAGTAATATGGAGCAGGATACCGACAGCACTGTACGACTTCAGCGATCTCACGCGTTAACCAGTATTGTCCACGGCCAATACTAGGATGGGTGACCGCTCAGTCGTGCACCGGCTATGCTTAACAGAAAATAGTTTTCCTCAATTTCCGGTTGAAATACAATTGAAACTCAGTAAACTATAGCAAACTGTATTTTTTCCAGGTTTCCTCCACTTCCCCTGTGCCCCCGTCCAAATGCCTTACAGCATTAGGAAAGCGTATCTGCGGACAATACACGGGGTGGGGGGCTCAGAGAATAGAATGTAGTTGGGATATCCTTGCCATAATTGTGCATCGATTGTCAAGAAAATTGTTATGAAACTCTAGAGTTATGGCATAGCCTCTTCCATTGACTACAAAGCCCGAGCCCCAAACTACGTTAATTTTATAACGCTGATTTTTACACTCGATCCGAACGATGAGCGCAAATTCCGACGATGATGATTTCAGTACAATCATCCGCAGACCAAATACGTTTGTAATAACATATATATGCGCACTGGACTTTTCCGAAGTCACACACGACGGACGTGTCTGTATGGTGACATATATGACATTGGACTCGAGAGAGAATAAGATACTCGAGAGCTCAGGAGAACCGTGAAAGATCGAACCAGACATAATTCCGCCCTACCGAGCACAACTCTTAATTGCGTAGTTTCCATACCACCAAGTCAATTTACATTGGCGAGTTTATTTCATGGTTAATTGCACTTGCGATTACATCACAGAGGTGTGCGCACCGACCACCGCTATATATATATAAATATTTTGCACGCGAGTATCGACAGCGACTCTCTTGCACTCATCGACACCCGACAAATGATAATTATCAATTACATCGATACATTTCTGGTTTTAAACGACTCACTTATTTACATGAGAGACATATGAAATAATGATTATTATCGTGTACTATATCTTTGATGGAAATTTTTTTCATGGAAATATCAACACCTTTCAAACTATACACAGTACACATCGTGTCCCTGATTTTGCAAGGAAATTTTCACAGAACGTGGTTTTGGGAACGACTATAGAGAAAATAATTCAATAATAATGTATGGAATTAATAAATTTATGGGCATGAAAGATTTTATAATCTTTGATAAATGAATATGAGGGATGGTTTGCCCGAATAAGGACAATCGGCTCAGCCCAGAGCGCCATCAACAGGGCTGTCGTTCGAGCTTTTAACGAAATATTTCATTTTTTTTTAATTTTACTCGTACGGTAACCATGCTGCCCTCCCTGCCGCCCTCCCGGATCAATCGGTATAGAAGGTCCCTGCTACCCAAAATGTATCGACGCCTCTCTACACTCTCTACTCTTTAGCTTGCAGTGAATCGAAAAAAAAAACCCAACACTGCCTTAAAGTCTGGATGAAATATGAGATTTAAAAATCGAAAATAATTTGTAGATATTCTTAACATGATAAAAAAAAAAAATATTACTAACCTTTTTTGAAGACCACGCGGAAATTGGGCTAGTCCATTTGGCATGAAATGCCCAATGCATGTGTATATCAGTGCATAAGTTGCTCTGCTGTCCTTTCACTCCCCGGGGTCAACTCGGTTCTTTGTATCGTTAATCAATTACGGGGATGGTTATCGGTCAATCGAGATTTCGACGACAGAAAAAGCAAGAGAGAGAAGAGAGAGCGAGAGAGAGAGAGAGAGAGAGAATAATAATAGTATAAGTCCTCTTGAATTACTTTCGCTGTTCGTAGTCCAGTCAATCCGTGCTCAAAAAGGGAGTAACTGGGTAGGCAGTGATTTTTTTTTGTACCGTAGGGGGGTTAGCCGTGAGTGTAAAACCGAGTTTTCGGGACGAGGAGTGTTGCCATTCGGCTGCCATCTTGAAATAAAGGGTGTAATTCTTTATTTATGTATCTCCGTAACCGTAAAGCTGACAAAAATTTTGTAGAAAGCATTTTTGTAGCTTATACAACTATCTATAACTTTCCTTAATAACTTTTTCGCCTGAGATAAATAATAAAAAATTTATGATCAGAAAAAGACGACAAATAAGGAGATGAAATACTTTGAGACGAGATAACTCAGAAATTTCAGATCCTACAATAAAAATGCTTCTCAGCTTTTTTTATAGAGCATTTCCTAACAAATGATTTTAACTTTTGACCTGTTAACTTTTTTCATTCGATTTGTTTTTATTGATTTTTTAGCGTTGCGAAGGGAATAAAGTCGAAGACAAGTGAGATACGTAGGTATTAAAAATTGTTGTTAATTTTATTTCGAGTAGTAAAAAAAAGACGCAATTTTTGGAAAAAATATATTGAGGACGATAATTTTTTTTTTCAACGGTGATCTCGTCGTCTAATCATCAAAAACCGGATTTCCGTCGGGTATACCATCATTGATTTTTCTGAAAAAGTTCTCAAAAATTCTTCGTAAAAAACAAACATTATCATGTACGACTGATCGTGGACTTTGGCTTCCTTCGATTTTGTATCGAATTTCAAAAAAATATTTGAATCATAAAATCTCTTCCATTTTTTTCAATTTTTTTCCTTATTTAGTAGATTCAAAGATACACTTGTGATTTTTTTTTGTATTTCATTCTCAAGTGATTTTGGCTTCGCGAATTTTTGAAAATCCTACATTTAGGATAGGACAATCCTAAATTTAGGATAGAATTTTCCAAAATTCGCGGAGCCAAACTCACTTAAGAATGAAATCCAAAAAAAAATCAGAAATGTTTCTTTGAGTCTAATAAATAAGGAAAAAGAAATTTGAAAAAAATCGAAGAGATTTTATTTCAAATTTTTTTTTTTAATTCGATAAAAAATTGAAGGAATCCGAAGTCCATGATCAGTCATAGATGAAAATGTTTCTGTTTTTACGAAGAATTTTTGTGAATTAAAAAAAAAAAAAAAATCAAAGATGGTCTACCCGACGGAAATCCTGTTTTTGATGCTTAGGCGTCGAGATCAGTTGAAAAAAAAATTATCATCGTCAATATATTTTTTCCAAAAATTACGTCTCATTCCAAATCAATTTCACATGTTTGATTTTTTTCAATGCGACCAGCAGAACCGGAGATACAGGGGCGTAAACTTTTTCCGGTCATGCAATTCAAATGTGGGATTTTAAAAAAATCCCGGAGTTGAAACCACTTGAGAATAAAATCCAAAAAAAATCGCCAGTTTTTCTTAAAGTCTACTGAATAAGGAAAAAAAATTTGAAAAAATCAAAAAGGGTGAGGGTCGCAGCCTGTCCAGGTATAAGTCCGTAAGGTGTACAGATAAAAATAAATAAAAAATGTTTCAATAATTGGTAGTGCCCTCTAAATACTTTCCTACCTCCTCCAAATTTTACGAGAATTTTTTTTCAATATTTGTCACAAATTTTTCGAGTAGTTAGCACCTTAAAAAAAAGTTGAAAAATTAGCCACCCTAATTTTAAATAATATATACACATGAATATAATATATAATTAACAAATGCACTGTATGAGGCGTCCAATAATGCGTCGGTGTTAAAATTTTAAATTCCTTCTTTTTTTCGTTTTGTTTATTTTACTTAAAGAATGCGTGCATACGCGCACAGAATCCCTTTTTGTTTTTCTTCGATAATGTACATAAAAAAAAAAAAAAAAACACAAGCCACTCAACACACTCACAGGCAGGCGGACTTATAACGCATATCTATACACAGTTACACGAGTCATACACACCGATGTACATCTCGCTCGATATTTGTCGTATGCACACACATACACGGGTTATTACTATTTTTTTAAATTTTTATTATAATTCTGAAATATCTCTAGTATAATTCAACAGATTCAGTACCACGTGTGGGCGTGGCCGAGTATGCGTGACGTTTTAATTAGTATTTCTTTTTTTTTTCAAATAGACGTTTTCATAGCCCCAATTATTGTTATCATTCTTATTATATATTTACTCAATTTTGCCAAACGACGTAATATTTTAATATGCATTATAATATTAGCATTATTCATGTCTTCGCAGCAAAAACGAGATGAAAATTAAAAATTATTATCGTATTTATGCATTTAGTCTTTGCTTATAGTTCTCCTGATCGATGGTTATAAATGAAAGGTTGAGAGGCGGTATGAGAAATATTGTTGTTCCTATTTCTTACACCCGTAGCGCTACCGACAGCTCTTGCAGCATTCAAGTCATATTACCCATCGACCTTCTGGTGTGGCTCGAAAGCACATTTAACGTACCACTTTGAAATAACTAAAGTAGGGTTATGTTTGAGGATTTTTCTTTTTTTTTTTCTTTTCATAAAAACAAAAAACATTGTCTTTTGGTGCCTTTAAAATCGCTACGAGAAATATCTCGGAGAGTAATGAAGTGATCGAGCTGAAATTTTATTTTGATAACTCTCGTATAATTTATGTTTTTTGAAAAAAATAACAAACGAATTACTCTCAGTTCCGAAAATCTCGATACCGATCGAACAACGGCCATTTTGAAGAAGAAAAAGGGAAAAAAACGCTGCCATTTTGAAAATAAATCACGACAATCACGTGATTTCAAGCTATTTCGATGAAAAAATGGTTTTTTTTTGTTTTCGATTGTAAAATGACGATTTGATTTGACTTTAGATAAGTGCCCTACTGAAAATTTCTAGGTAGAAAACCATAGGAAAATCCACCTGGAAATACATATGAAAATCCATGTAAATGTGTATGGTTTTCTACCGGAATTTGGAACTGGGAATCTATGGGATTTCATATAGATATCCGCTGGTTGTGGTGGTGCACTGAAACATAGATTTCTATGTTAAACGCCATGTGGAATGTTATGGACTGTCCATGCGCATTTTTACAGGAATCCATATTGTGCTCGCATGCCACGCCGAATTATTCCTCACGCATTCCATGGTGGTTCCCCAACAATCTATGTGAAATATACAGTCATCCCACATGATTCTCTATGGAATGCTATAGTAATTTATGTAATCTTGTGGACTGTCTGTAAAGATTTCTACAGGAATCTATACCATCCCTGCATAATACACCGTACTATCCCTGGTATCCCATGGTAGTTTTACTCAAATCCATGTGAAATATGCAGTCATCTCATATGATACCTCATGGAATGCTATACCCGGGGAACAATAATGAGATATGATCATATATGATAATCATACCTGATCATATACGAAAATTGGCCCGGTCTGACAGTATATTGTCATGCCCACTCATATATATGATACGATATGGTAGTATCAGGTCATATATAAGTCAATATGACCAGATACGGTCAGGCCTGGCCAATTTTTCGTATATGATCAGATATGATTAATCATAATATAATATATGATTAGATATGATCATATTGAATCATACATGATGTGATATGACCATATCCTAATCTGATCATTACATTTGATTGACGTATTTTTATTTATACAGGGGAAAAGTTACATTGGTTTACCATTTGGAAATTCGCCATTCATCACCATTCACAAAAGGATAATGGTAAATGATTGGCGATTTGCCAAAGGTAATATTCGCCATTCAAATGGCTTTTTTTCTATTCATGGTAATAAATGAATGGCGACTTTCCACTGAATTTCCACTGGATTTTCTATTAATGGTAATAAATGAATGGCGATTTGCCACTCAAATGGCTTTTTCCCATTAACGGTAAATGAATGGCAATGTTCGAGTGGTAATATTTACCATTCATTTACCATTATCCTTTCAGGAATGATGATCGATGGAGAATTTTCGGATGTAACATTTTATATTAAATCGTTTTTTTTACACAGTTTAGTGACATCTCATTATTTTATACAGTACACACTTATAAATATTCATAAAAGATAAATACATAGACCATACGGTCTATGGATAAATATTACATAACAGCCCATACAGCACCGAAATGTTGCAGCAACGTTGCTGCAAACATTTGGCAACGCCAACACTTGAGGTTATGGTCAATAGACACGCGGTTAAGCGGCAAGCACCCATATACCGTACGAATTAAACCAAAACTACAAAAAGAAATTCACACAGAATTTTGCAGCAGATACAATAATACATTCATATACTTGTAAATTAAAAAGCCGCGATAATTCCGGCGGTAAATCACAACCGCGTAAATGCTTCACCATGCAGCGCGTCGCGTTCACTGTCGATTGCATTCGATATGATTCGATCTCGACGCTCTGACGTCACCCAATAGCTCGTCGTTCCGCGCGCGAAATTTGAACGAACATATAGTATGTTATTATACGTGTCAATGTACGCACACACAATTGAACATTGATGATGATATCAGACATTCCGTCTCAAGTCGATCAATGCTTAACCCTCGCATTATTTTCTGTTTGTCGCGAAATAATTTATGTAATAGTACTAGTAAATTAATTGTAGTCGGAAAAAAAATATAATGCGGAAAAATGATAAAGAAAAAAAAAAAAAAGAAACAAAAGACATTCCTCGTGAGAATTGAACAGAGAAAAAAAGAAACAGAAGTAAATCATAATATACAACATGCTCATAATCTTGCCGTGATGTTATTTCATTGGAATTATAAGCCTATAAAAAATAACCTTTATTTCTATATTAGGATACGTTTGCCATTCGGATCACCATTGGTTTGAGTGATGTTGCCATTGAAGTTCCATTGAGGCGCCAATGTTAAGCAATGTAACTTTTTCCTACGGGATATGTATGTAATGAGTATATATACTCATATACATATGTATATAAGTAATTTATATCAGATATTATCACGTATGAGCGTATATCGTCAGGTGACCTCGTATACGGCCAAGTATAATATATGTATAATTATATATGACCGAATATGATCTTAAAGCGCGGTGTCGTTACTGGATTTCACCGTGACATTTCCATGGAATTCTATATTCTACTATGGTCTTCCCATGACAGTCTGTGTGATCACACAGGGATTCGTGTGTTGTTTTTCTCTGATTTCGAAGCGAAATCCAATGGATTTTGTATGGAGATTTCTATGGATCGTTACTGGATTTCACTGTAACTTTTCCATGGAATTCTACATTCTACTATGGTCTTCCCACGACAGTCTGTGTGATCACACATGGACTGGTATGTTGTTTTTCTCTGATTTCAACCTGGATTTTGCGTGGAGATTTCCATGGTTCGTTACTGGATTTCACCGTGACATTTCCATGGAATTCTACATTCTACTGTGGACTTCCCACGACAATCTGTGTGATCACACATAGATTCGTAGGTTTTTTTCTATGATTCTGATGGGAAATCTAGTAGATTTTGAGTGGAGATGTCCATGGATCGTTACTGGATTTTACCGTGACATTTCTATGGAATTCTACATTCTACTATGGACTGCTCATAATAATTTGTGTGATCGCACATGGATTCATATGCTTATTCTTCGAAAATTCCAAAGACGACTGATAGATTTCACATGCTAATTTTCATGGACTATGGATGGACATTTCCATGGTACTTTCACAGGAATTTATACGTAATCCGGGAGGTGTTCCTATGTGAAACCACATTACATCCATTTAGATACCCATGGGCTCATCTATACCAATTCAGACCACCATTTCAGGTAGTGAAACTACAGAAAGTCCATGTGCATCCTACTAGATTTCATACGGGAAGCCCGTGGAATTACCCGTATGGATTTTCCATGGTTCTGGGTTTCCATA
Source organism: Rhorus exstirpatorius (assembly GCA_963564615.1). Classification (NCBI taxonomy): domain Eukaryota; kingdom Metazoa; phylum Arthropoda; class Insecta; order Hymenoptera; family Ichneumonidae; genus Rhorus; species Rhorus exstirpatorius. Next base: position 11,844,673 of record OY751321.1, read on the forward strand.
GATTTAGATGTACATCCATATGATTCTATTGGTATCCATATTGTTCCATATGGATTTCCACCTGGGAATTTTCAGCAGGGTGCCTTGAGTCAACGGTCGTAGATACTTAGTTTTTGAGGAAGTTTTTGATAAAATACTAGAAAAAATTTAATAATATCAATAAAATAAACGAAAAAAAAATTCTCAAATAGAACTCCGGTTTCGTGCCTTAACGAGCGCACTGTGATCCCTTAAACTCTGTGATCATATCGAAAATTAAAATATTATGTGTACATTGTGTGTGATTCGGGGTCTCAACAAGATTCAACCAATGGCATCCAATATATTGTATTAATATTTCATTGAATAGATAAAGTATCAATGAAAAAAATAAAATTGCAAAAATGTTTCGCTGATCTGGGAACACGGAAGAGAATAATTTTAAAAAGTATTATTACGAAATTTACAGGATGTATCTCTTGAGGGGTTAGGGCTAATTAGCAACTTCAAGAATCGATGTTTTTTTTTTATTTAAAATTTCGAAAGTTCAGAAAGTTCATTATATGGTCCTGGAATCGATGACACTATATAAGTACAAGTGAAAATGTTTTATCTGCATGCAAAATCCACTTAAAACTTTAAACGCATTTTTCTCAAAACAACGTTTTTGAGGCGGTGTTCAAGATATCTCGCTTATCCGATTGCTTTCAAATTTTAATCACTTATTTAAGATATAAAATAATCTCATGGGCAGACGAAGGATTTTTTTAATACAATGAATATTTTTTTTATAACCGAAAAAAATAATTTTTGCACATCCGCCATTTTTAAAAAAATCAAAATTAGCCTAAACCCTTCATCCACCTGGAAGCTAGTGCTGTTAACTAATGATCCCATTAAAAATTTTGATTACAGATCATTCCAGTCTTGAGGAGCTAATAGGAGCTAATTGAAGGATCAAACACCGCAAAAACGCCTTTCTTTCGACATCTCGGAGATCGCTTATGACTCGGCTGCAAATCGATATTTTGTCTTCATAAAATGATTGGAACTTCTTTGAACATGTATTATTTTGTTGAAAGAATATTGCTATGAGAATAAATAAACCAGCCTTCAATAAAATCATTAAAAAGGCAATTTTTTGGCCTCCTAATTGACCCTAACCCCTTGATGTATGTTAAGTGCATTAGTGAAAAGAGAGAGAGAGAGAGAGAGAGAGAGAGAGAGAGAAGGCCGAGGCGTGATAAACATCGATCATCGATATGTATGTTATCTCATGCGAGGAAGCAATCGAGTTAGGGCTACTTTTGTTCTCACTCTTCATTAACGATATCGGCACCGTTCTGCGCCACTCTCAGCATATCGTCTTTGCGGCTGACACACAAATTTACTACAGTTGTTTCCCGTCTATGATATTCGAAGGTGTTCGTCGCGTTACGCAAGTTTATGCTAATATATTAGCTAATTTTGCGGCAACCAATGGCTTAAAGCCACGGTGAATGGCGTCACCCTCCCATTTGTTGAGGGGGTGCGCAACTCGGAGTAATCTTGCAATCTAACTTACCATTTGTTGCCCATCTGCAGCATATATCTGGAAAGGTCCACTTCTCTTCGCACAAATTAAAATTTCATCGCAATGTTTTCTCCCGCAAGTTGAGAACTTCCCTTGTTACTTCTCTTATGTGTCCGTAACTGGACTATTGATGTTTAGTATACCATAATCTTAGCGAAGAACTAAACTTGAAGCTTGAGCGTCTAACCAATATACTTCCATTCGTTTCATTTTTAATCTCAGGAAAGATGAGTACATTAGCCCTTACGGAGGTCGATTGGGTTGGCTTTCGATTAAATATAGAAGGTTGTATTTCCTTGGATTCGCTGCATTTAATGTTATGCACGTAAAAGCACCCGTGCAATGCACCTTACCAAATTATTCACGAGGCACATTCCTGGCTCAGCACGTCCTACTAGAGATCGTCCTCTTTTTTTTAATATCCCTTTTAATATCCTCAGTCTCGGTGATGTATTTTCGGCACTCATTACCGAACAATATGTAACGTCGACGGTTCGGCCAGTACTTTCAAAGAGAGGGTCTTTTCTTATTTATTCTTGCAGGAAAGTCCAAGCCGTATTGACCTCCATTCTGGTGCTACTTTGATTCGATTTTTATGTATTTATTTTTTTTTTTATTTTTGTTACACATTTTATTACCTTTATTTCGACTAGATCTATCTACTTTCAGTTTAAGGCGTCCCATATTTTTGTTTTATATCGCTTCTGCGAATTGCGCCAAACATTTATATTTTCATTTCTCTGAGTGCTGCGACCTAGCCTTTTACTATTCTTATCTTTATGTATTACCTTAGTGGTTAAGTATTTCATTATATCTGTTTTTTTTTACTTGTATTTTTCTTTTGTCTAAGGTACACTATTACCAAAGCATAATAAAGAATCAATCAATCATCAATCAATCTCTCTCTCTCGCGCTCTCTCTCTCTCTCTCTCTCTCTCTCTCTCTCTCTCTCTCTCTCTCTCTCTCTCTCTCTCTCTCTCTCTCTCTCTCTCTCTACACGAGGCAAACAGAAAAACTCCAGCTGATCTAAACTAAAGAGTCTGGCTTTGTTTGAGTATCGTCATTCCCCAATGATCATTGAAAAAATATATCGGCGTTTTACTCCATAAATCGCGAGAAATTCGTAAGCCATCGCATATAGTTCAGGAACATTCACAATGTCATATCTGTACGGTGTATTTTTTGGCTCTTGACGCACCAATTTTCTGGTATATAGTGACCTGGGTAACGTCGAAATCAATGTTTTGTGCCACGAACGAAATCATTACTCGTCATCCCGAGGTCGAACTCTCTCCTCTAGATATCTCTTTCGTCATGTATATTGAAAATTGCACAATTTTCTGCTACAACGAAACTTTTTCGGCACTCGAATGGAACAGCCAAGTTCATTTTGTAATTGCATAGTTGTGAAAAGATTATTCAACATATCATGCAGCTCTTCACGTACCAGGCTCCTTAATACTACCAACTTCTTCTACACTGCGAATCCAAGTGTGTAGTTTTTACACACTTCTGTGTGTAATTTCTCGTAGTCACTTTTTACACACTTTAAGTGTGTTATTTTGTAGAATTACACACGTTAAAGTGAGTAAAAAGTGACTACAAGAAATTACACACATAAGTGTGTAAAAACTACACACTTGGATTTGCAGTGTAAGTGACACTGCACGCAATTAACCCTCTATGTTGCCCAAGTTATATGGGTGCTTTCGACCCTTAAACCTGTATATCCGTAGATTAAAAAAAATACGTGACCCTTCATTTTTTCAACCCCTGTAGCGTATTTGGGTTTGAACGAATTCGGAGCAGGATACCCGAGTAATGTGCCTATAGTGAGCTTGAAATCCTTTATCAAATCCCTGCAAGTTTGACTCGTGATCCGGTGACTTTTTCGAGCTCGCCCAATAGACTTTTTCGCTTCTCGCCATTTCCTGAAAGACTCTCGATGTGTCACGATATACGTAACATACTTGAATTTAAATAAACAAAACACATTCTTACGCTCTTCCCGTAAAGGTGGAAAAGCACGGATAAATCAACAGCTCAAAATATTGTAAGGATCATGACCGTGAATAACCTGTCGCTCGTTCCCCGCGCTTTCTTTTTTCCCACTCGTTGATTCTCTTAAGAGGATAGCAAATTACTGCCGATAACAGAATCAATGACCCGGAGATGTAGAACGTAGCGTCGTAACTTCCGGTGGCCTCCTTAATAGCGCCTGGTGCAACGAGAAAAAGAATAAAGTAAAAATCAGAAAAAAAATTGAGATTTAAAAATAATTACATGATACGTGAGTAGCTGAAGAAACAGAGAGAATTTTTTAATTCGATTAAGAATCACCTGATATTGGTGTGCCAACCATAGCAACCAGACCCTGGCAAAGAAAAAGTAGCCCACAAGCGTTGGTAAGTTTTTCCAAGCCCAGAAGATCCACCACGATTATTGAGGAGAGCGTAGTGTATGCAGCTGAAAAACGTTGATAATCGGGCAATAAAATTTTTAAAAAAGTAACATGTAGTTGAACGAGAATGTATCGCTCGTATTTCGCTTACACGTAAAAGCAGCTTCGTTCGTATAAAAAAAATTTAAACAAGAAAATGCAATGACTCCGGGACTCATTGGATTTTATTGTTTACTCATTGCTGATAATGTAGCTTGTATTATAAAATATATTATAGCTGCATGCACACACATACACACACACACACACACATTTGGGTTGTACACATTTACATTATGAGTTATCAGCTACCTTTCGGTGATTTTGGACTATGCAATAACATTATGGGCTCAGTGGGCTCCGACTAAACGCATGTGCACATTCAAGCAGTGTAATAACGAGTACCGAGTTTGCCGTATCTCAGTATCAGGTGTAGAGTAATTGAAAACAGTGTTGACTATTGCATATTGTAGTTTCGAGTATTGGGTACCGATAATTGAGTAGTATTGACGATTGGGTATTAAGTATTGTATTATTTGGTACTGACAAGGAAGGTATCCCAGGTCGATCTCTCCGATGTTGATCTAACTCATATATGTTGTAGTACATCGAAAACTAAGCGACACGTATTTTTTTTTATCTGCCATTAAACACTTTAAGGGGATGAAACAACCCTCCAAAGTAAGTCATGTCAAGGGGCCATTTGGCAGTTTCACCCACAAGGACATAATATTTTTTAACCAATCCAAGTGCAAAAGTTTTCTCATAATGAGAAACGAAAAATGTAATTTTCTCGATTAAAAAAAAAACAACAAGGGGGTGAGCCACCCCTAAATATTATTACATTAATGCAAAAAATGGGCAAATTCAAGTAAAAAAATCTGAAAAAAATATAATACGTATGAACACAAAATAAAATTTACGTGTTTTTGGATTTTCCCGAAAAAAAAAAAAAAATTTCCGGGGTAACTACCCCTGAATGCTGTTTATCTTGCGTGTATGCGAAAAATGGTCAAATTCAAGTCTAAAAATCTGAAAAAAATGTATATTGCATATGAACACGAAAGAATATTGCCTTGTTTTTGGATCTTCCCGAAAACAAATATTGGCCGGGGTAACTACCCCTGAACGTTGTTTATCTTGCGTGTATGCGAAAAATGGTCAAATTCGAGTCTAAAAATGTGGAAAAAATGTATATTGCGTATGAATACAAAAGAATATTGACTTGTTTTTGGATTTTCCCGAAAAAAATATTGGCCGAGGTAACTACCCCCCCGAACGCTGTTTATCTTGCGTGTGTGCGAAAAATGGTCAAATCAACTCTAAACATCTGAAAAAAAAAAATTGATTGCGTATGAATCCAATGGAAATACGTGTCTTTGATTGTTCCCGAAAAAAAATATTGGCCGGGGTAACTACCCCTAAATGCTTTGAATTGTTAACGTTTTTTTTGTTTTCTCACGATATCATCAAATGCTTAAAAAAAATCATCGGGAACAAAGACAAGGTAATTTTTTGAATGAAGTTTAATACGTTTTATTGGTATAACTTATCGTTACGAAAATGATAAACCAAAAATTAATAATTTTCGAATATTGAACAATAATGATAGTCGTCGAAAAAGTGTTTAAAGCAGAAGGATTTTTTACACCATGAACATCGAATAACAGCAACGTTTGTGCAGCCTTCGATTTTGACGTCTGCCTTGCAGATTCAGTATTTTGTATAAAATTAAATTCCTCACGATCAACTTTGAAACGTGTACGTAGAGTAAAAACCGCCCGAATGAATTTTGTTCATCGGGGGTAGTTGCCGCGGCCAATATTTTTTTTCGCGAAGATCCAAAACAAGTCAATATTATTTCGTGTTCATACGCAATATACATTTTTTCAGATTTTTAGACTAGAATTGGACCATTTTTCGCATACACGCAAGATAAACAGCGTTCAGGGGTAGTTACCTCGGCCAATATTTTTTTTCGGGATGATCCAAAAACAAGGCAATATTCTTTCGTGTTTATACGCGATATACATTTTTTCAGATTTTTAAACTTGAATTTGACGATTTTTCGCGTACACGCAAGATAAACAGCATTCAGGGGTAGTTACCCCGGCCAATTTTTTTTTTCGGGAAAATCCAAAAACACGTAAACTTTATTTTGTGTTCATACGTAATATACTATATTTTTTTCAGATTTTTTTACTTGAATTTTTCCATTTTTTTATTAATGTAATAATATTTAAGGGTGGCTCACCCCCTTGTTTTTTTTTTTTTTTTTAATCGAGAAAATTACATTTTTCGTTTCTCATTATGAGAAAACTTTTGCACTTGGATTGATTAAAAAATATTATGTCTTTGTGGGTGAAACTGCCAAATGGCCCCTTGACATGCCTTACTTTGGAGGGTGGTTTCACCCCCTTAACGTGTTTAATGGCAGATAAAAAAAAAATACGTGTCGCTTAGTTTTCGATGTACTACAACATATATGAGTTAGATCAAAATTGGAGAGATCGACCTGGGATACCTTCCTTGTGAGTGCTGCATGGTATCGACTGTTAAGTATAAAGGCCAGGTTCGGAAATTGGCTGACAGTACTGTCAATACTAGAAAATGTACAGTATACGTGACTTGCACTATAGATTTTCTAGTACTGACAGTACTGTCAGCCAATTTCCGAACATGCTCTAAGTCATGTAGTAATGAGCATTGAAGATTATTGGGCATTGGGTTTTGAGCAGTCGTAATACAGTATTCGCGATGCTCAGGACCGTTGGCGGCGCTGATCGCAGCCTGTCACGTGGTCTGAAAAGAGGGTTTTTCTGTCACACTATTAAACATTTTATTCACACTGTCAAACATTTTATTCACCGACGCCCTACTATAAATGGTTCTAAAACTTACCACCAGTTAGCGTATCGCTTCGTGAGCATCGCGAATAGATTATAAGGTATTGAGTATTCCCAAATAAAGCAGTATTTGGTATTAGTTATTGTGTACTGTAGCATTGAAGTATTGGCGTACTCAGTAGGGAGGTATTGTGTATTTGAGTGTTGAAGTATTAAGTATTTCATTTCTACGCTACGCTTCGGTGATTCTGGACTCTACAAGCATATAATGGGTATTGAGCATTGTAATCTTCAGTTGTATTGGGTAATTGGTATTTATTACTATTTTTTATTAAGTATTGTAGTTTCAGGGAATGGGTACCGATAATTGAATAGTATTGACTGTTAGGTATAAAGTATTGTAGCAATGAGTACCGTGTGTTGAAGTGTATTCGGTTTTGGGTTTTGATTAGTCGTGAAAAAGTATAGATTATCGGGTATCGAGTATTCCTGCATTAAGTAGTACTTCGTATTGGTAATTGAGTACTGTAGCATTGAAGAATTGGCGTACTGATTAGTGAGGTACTGTATATTTGAGTTTTGAAGTATTGGTTATTTAATTTTATTGAGGAGTTAAGGATTGAGTGATAAAGTATTGAGTGTTAAAGTATTAGGTATATATGAGTATTAGAGAATTGACGTATTTAGTATTAGTTATTGAATATCGAGGATTGGTAGTACTGAATTATTGTTGTATCGAGTAGTATTGGGATTCGACGTCGTTGAGTAGGCTTTAATGCTATTAGTCATTTCATATTGATTATTGTAGTATTGTCGCGGTCAACATTTGGGATGGTATATTTTTATCGGAGATATAATCGCGTCGTGAGTTCTGTTGTTAAGTAACCGATTCAACGTCCTCGTGCAGTACCAGAATAAGGTTTTTTTCCAGGATCTTTTCAGCTCACATGAAACTATGTGAGACTAGCTGATAGTGTCATTCTAAGATTACCTGCTCCTAATTATTTCCTATCGTTCATCATATCCGAGATTAAAGTATGTGGATAAATTTTCAAGGTGTTCTCGTGGAAGCAATCACGAAGAGACGTTGAAATTGGTTGTTCGGATATAATTAATTCACTAGTTTGCCTAAAAACAGTTCTCGAGAAGAGACACCTTGCGACCACGGTTCATCAAACAAACAAAGAAACAGAATATATTTGATAGCTCGTTACTCACATATACTGAAGCCATAGCTCGCCGCATAAAAGAACTGATACTCTTTAGTCGGTGAGATATTCGAGCAGATTGTCGCAATTCCACAGACGCTTGTCAATATATTGTTGATGAGAAGAGCATTGGCACCGGGAATACTGCTTACGAGGCCACAAGTGAAACGACCCAATGCGTTAGCGATACCGATAACCGACACGAGAATGTTTGCGGTCGCGGGGTCGATTCCACTCAGCTTAGCACGATCTGGTCGATTCATAAGATGGAGGGAAAACAAAAAAAAAATCTCGTTAGTTCGCCCAATTAAACGACGATCGAGCCCAACCCTCATAACGATCTTCACGATGATTAGGTCGTTGTCAGAGATCGCCAAAGCCGGATGTTTTACCTGGTAGATATATGTATGGCGTAAAGTAACCTATCATCGTGATGCTACTGCTTATCGCTAGCACTATAAGCGATGGACTCTTCAGGAGGCTTATATCGAGCATCTTCGTGAGTATTCGTCGCACACTCCCCGAGCATATGGAACAATTACCGCTCTCCCTTTCCTCAACTTCGTCCATCGTTAGTGAATGCGTTACCGACATGTGATACTCGATCGATTCCTATCGACAGAGGGCAACAAAAACTCAGATTACAATTTCAGGTAAAGGTTTTGTACCTCCACGCTAGAGCGGTGGGGATGGAGAAAGCGCTGTGCCCCGTGTAGAAAATTGTTAGGGCGTCCCAATTTAAAAAGAGGCCCCTTATGGGCATCAACAGGGCATCCCCTATAGAGGCTTCCTCACTGTTCCCTAACTGGGGCCAAGTCAGGGTTTATTTAGGCATCCAAGTTAATTTTGTTCAGGCTTGCCTAATCTGTGCCAAAGTTGGGCCAAGTTGGGGTTTATTTAGGCATCCAAGTTAATTTTGTTCAGGCTTGCCCAATCTGTGCCAATGTTGGGCCAAGTTGGGGTTTATTTAGGCATCCAAGTTAATTTTGTTAAGGCTTGCCCAATCTGTGCCAAAGTTGGGCCAAATCAGGGTTTATTTAGGCATCCAAGTTAATTTTGTTCAGGCTTGCCCAATCTGTGCCAATGTTGGGCCAAGTCGGGGTTTATTTAGGCATCCAAGTTAATTTTGTTCAGGCTTGCCCAATCTGTGCCAATGTTGGGCCAAGTCGGGGTTTATTTAGGCATCCAAGTTAATTTTGTTCAGGCTTGCCCAATCTGTGCCAATGTTGGGCCAAGTCGGGGTTTATTTAGGCATCCAAGTTAATTTTGTTAAGGCTTGCCCAATCTGTGCCAAAGTTGGGCCAAATCAGGGTTTATTTGGGCATCCAAGTTAATTTTGTTCAGGCTTGCCCAATCTGTGCCAATGTTGGGCCAAGTCGGGGTTTATTTAGGCATCCAAGTTAATTTTGTTCAGGCTTGCCCAATCTGTACCAATGTTGGGCCAAGTCGGGGTTTATTTAGGCATCCAAGTAAAACTCATTTGTTAATTAACAATTAAATATATTTTTTCACTATATATCACCTTTTTACCGAATATCATGCTGGTTCATCCAGAATGGCGAGACAGCGCTTTTAATTAGAACTCGTAGATTAATGTCATTTTAATACACTAGAGTCATAAGATATCAATGGCGTAGTGGTAGAGTGTCGGTCGTCAGGTAGGTCGTTAGGTAGTTCTCAGTTAAAATCTCAGGTAGGATAAAAATTAATTTCGACGAAATAACGTCCGGACTACGAAGCCGCAAACATTCGTAAAAAAAAAAAAATCGCCAGCGCGTTCATTTTTTTTTAAATGATTATTTAAGGATAGAAAGTGCTGAACTCGCCGATTCGAGGATAGCGGGTTCGAATCCCACTCAGTGACGTTTTTTTTTTTTTTGAAAAATTTACAGGATTTTTAAAAATAATGAAATAACAATACTGAATTCATTCATCGATCATTCCTAATTGCTAATTTATTGATAATAAACTAATAATGGGCCAATTCCGGTTTGTCTCACGTATTTGATTTGGCTCCATATGCGCGGTAAAACTTGGGCCAATTCGGGCGACCAAAATAGGCCCAAGTTTGAAAGCCTGTATGGGGCCAAAATACTTAAGTGGGACAAGCCACTGTTGGCCCAATACAGGTGACCAAACTTGGGCCAATTGTTGGGTCCAACAATGGCCCAATACTGAAGACCAAACTTGGGCCAATTCGGGCGACCAAAATAGGCCCAAGTTTGAAAGCCTGTAAGGGGCCAAAATACTTAAGCGGGACAGGCCACCGTTGGCCCAATACAGGTGACCAAACTTGGGCCTAGATAATATCGAGGAAAATTAACTTGGCCCCAGTTAGCGCCCGGAAAAAATTTCTACACGGGGCGGAGTAGAGTGGATTATGTGTAACAGATTGCGTGTGCCGTTCACGCAGTAGCGCAATTTTTTTTTTTTCACGCATGATATCTCTAAAACTAAATCCTCTTTAACGTTCACGATAATATTCCTATGATACTCGTGAACGTTACTTTGATATTTTACTCAATTCTCGACCCTTGCCTAGGCAGTAAAGCGAAAACTGTATCATTAGGGTTAGGTTGGGTATAGCTGGTGCATAGGTTACGTGTTAATCAGGCTTTTTGTAACTACAATTATCGCGAGCTTGAAACGGTAAATCTCTTTGTAACTGCACGTACGCTTAGAGAACTCCCTAATTAACACACGTGCAAAGATTAAAAGATTTTCCTACACATTGTATCCATGAAGGTACTACCTCAAGGAGGCTCTTCTATAATCACATATTGCAAAGTCTTTTTCAATTTATACGTAGTATTATTCTTTGGATTTTACTGTATATATTCTCTCTTAATTTGAGATAACTTACCAAAAATATAAGAATAAAACATCTCTCTGAAATACCTCGTTTTAACACATGTTCATGTGAGGATCGTAAAATATGATGCCGGATATACAAACATTCCTCATCGTAAACGCTGCAGTTTTAAACAAAAAACGACATTATAATAGAGTAATTTCTAAAGTTTCTAATGAGTCAAAGAAATACTAAGGTGCCCGATAATACAATAAAGATATTTGCTGACAAAGTGAAAAAAGTTACGAAAAGTGTAGTTGAGTCAGCCATTTAAATAAACTTGGCAACGTGGCAGCAGAAAAATTTCAATTATGGTTTAACGGTGTCTCAGAAAGTTATGCATACGAAGCTGCTTTTTCAACTGTTGGTAATTACATGATTTCATTAGATAACGTCAGAAATAATAATACGAATTACACTAAGAAAATTTTGACAAACCTGATTTGTATTCAATAACGAATCAACTAAACCATCCTAATAAAAGTTTGCACATTGCTTCTTCATTATTTTATCTCGCTGGTAAATCTTCCTTTGTGGGCAAATGGGTCTTTCGATTTTTTGGTTCTTGATAGAGGAAGCTTTGTGATCAAGATAAAACAATGAGAAAGCAATGTGCAAGCTTATAATTTGGACGCTTTTTTTCATTGTCACTTGGACTATTTACCCCAATAGGGTAAAACGTTGTAGCGTGATAGGCTCGCATTTCCGAAAGTTAATGCACGGATTTAGTTTTTCAAAAATTTCAAAATTTTTCAAAATCTGAACCCCTTAAGAGATTCTCAAAAAAATTATTACCAATGATCCTTGTCCCCGAGTCGCTAAGCTTAAAAAGTTTCGGCTTGATAGCGGCAAATTCGCGTAAATTAGAGCGCGCACACACATTTTTCTCAAATTTTAAAATTTTATAAAATCTGAAAGCCTTAAAGAGTTCTTGCTGAATTCAATACCGGTCATTCTTTTCCGACAGACTATTTATGTAAAAAGTTTGAGTCCGATAGCTTTAAATTAATAAAAGTTAGAGCGTGGATACCGATTTCATCATTCACACATACACACATACATATACGGACATTTCTTTTCTAAATATGTATTTTCTGGATGTTTCGGGGCATTCTGATGACCGTATAGGAATGAAAATCTCGAAAATAAATTTTTTACCGAAAACAAAGTACAGTCCGACCTCCAAATAAGAAACCAAAAGCTCCCAAGGGGAAGAGTTTTTCTTAGAATTCGGATACCCCCACCAGGCGCGCGGCTGCACGCTCACTGCCTCTATCTGTCTCTCTCACTCTTTTCCGCATGCGATCGAGCTTGGAGCTCGTGTCGTAGTGGGGGAAGTGCTTGAGCGAGAAACTCGGGAAGGTTTCTTATTGCCGGGTTTCTTATCTGGAGGTCGGACTGTATTCTCTACGAGGAAGCAAAATGACATCAAAATATTCTAACCAAATAGCATGGAACGAAATAATTTAAGTATATTCCATTATGTAGCATCGATTATTAAGCTACAGAGAACGATTGAATGAGGTCGTCTAATACCCGGTCTACACGCTATTACTATCATGGTATGATTATGTCGACCAATGATAATACGCGGGTACTTTGCTCCGTAATAATATGGAACCTTCGTAATGCTTCCGGAATTCCTTGATTATCACTGCGCAGAGTCAAGTCGTTTGCGATTTATCGATTTATATCGAAGGCAGAATATTTATTGGAGAACGCACGCTCCCCTAAACATTCAGCTACATTCAAATTAGTTTTAAGTAAGGTTAAATTCGGTTGAATACCACATACCAGTAATGTGAAATTCTTTTTTGAATGCTACTTATACCCAGCTGCTTCTTTATTTCTCGATCCCAAATACTTTTGAAAAAATATTTTTCATTTCCTAATAGACACTATGGTTTGACAAAACTACCGTTTTACGTGTTAATTGTTATGTTAAATAAAAAATCATGTGATATGTAATGTTATAAACGTTATAAAATTATATGAAGCTAAAGTCACCCAGCTGTAATAATAAAAATGTATTAAAAAAATTACTCCAATTTTATTTAATCATTTCAATAACTAATTTTACTGTTATTGCTACACTACAGCAGCCTTGTACCCTTTTCTTATCGTTCGAAGCTTCATGATTTCGTCTAGCCAGCGACTTTAAACCTGGGGATTGACGTTACTGTCATTGGAAACTTTGTCAACAAGTGACAAAGTTGAAATACTTTTCCAATTACATGAATGTTTTCACCGACATCCATCGCAATAACGATACTTTAAATGCTGTAGTAGCCCTCGTAGCTGTATACCGACAGAAACTTATATGAGGTTTTATTGCGTGTAGTTCAAGAGCTTACTTTCTGATCTCCGGTGATAATTCATAATCCTACCATGATAAACATAACGTGATCATAATAAAGACGTTCGCGTCTCATACCCACCCGTTTATTGCAACATTGTCCGATGTAACTACACTGAGTTCTACTTTAGTCGCGTACGTGTCTACATATAACTTTTATAAAAACAGTGAAATAATAAAATATCACATTATTACTATTTAAATGACATTTTAAAATTGTATATTTATTTTGTAACCATACGTTCCACAATACGGGTCGTTGTTTTTTTTTTATTTGCATCGACGATAGCAATTACTACAAGAATCCTGAAAATTGCCGTTCGAGGGACGTCCGGACAAATAATTACACAGTCAAAGCCCCGAGCACTGATACAGCTCGGGATTTGGCAGTTCGGAAACTCTCGGTCGTCTCCGCCGCAGCCCCTTCGACCAATCACAGTCAAGTGCCCAGGGCAGGTGCCCTCAATTTTTTCAAAATACGTTTGTCTACTAGGCAAGTAGCTTTTTTTATATTGGATGTACATTCATTGAACTTTACTGATATACTCGATACGTGAATTACTCGAGCATAAAAAATTTCTTAACAGGAAGTATAATGTTTCTTGCAGTCAATGTGCTTGATTCGAAAAACAGTAAATATGATTATTTCAAATAGGAATGAATGTGAGGCATATTTTTTGAAAAAAATATATAAATAAATAACAATTGTAAATTTGACTTTTTAGCCAAAGCCAGCCCTGCCGGGAAGCTACCATTTTATCAGTCACATCAGCTCAGGTGAGATCAGTGCGCGAGTGTATATCAGTAACATTACTTAAAAAAAAACCATAACCACTCGAGTACTCGAAAGGGTACTTATTTAACCGATGCAAGTTTGAAGAATATTTCTCCATATTTGACGAGTAAAAAGTGTTTCATCTTGATAAGTAAGCGAGGCAAAACAGGAAATACTCACTTGGGAATTGTAATGAGGCAATCTGTGCAGAGAACCACTGTAAAATGCGTCATCTCTGTACAGAGGTCTCTGAAGATCTCGACTCAAGGAATTTCGTTTACTTGTTTTTGTCAACGATTTTTCGCTACTCCCGTTCAGTGTGTGTCTAGATATCTGCAAGGACAAAGTAGTCCATAATCACGAGAATATCCACGGTGTTGGGGAAACAAAACGATTTAGGTATGAGCTTCACGTACCGCGGGTTTTATTCTATTGAGACTTACCAGGTCATCGCTAAACAATTTATTCCTCTCATCCATGGACCTTGTGTCCTCGCCGATGACAACTGCTGAATCGTCATGTATGGGAACCGAGAGCCTCTTTATCGAAGTGCTAAGCTGCTCTCGCAGTCTCTGTTCCAGCTGGTGCGACGGATGTCCCGATGTACTGTTGGGGAGATTTCGGAAAAATGAGAAGATTTAAATAAATGAATAAATAAACACACGCAATCATAAGGATTAGTGGAGAATTTTTTTGGAATTGTCGATGGAAAGTAGTGAGGAATTTCTAAAATATAGTCCTTATGATAGACACTATTCATGTGTTCGATTATTTTTGCAATAGTACTGTTGAAAAAGCCATGCAATACGATAACTCGGAAAAGTACCAATATCAGGATAACAGAAGAATAAGAAAATGTTCCTGGTGCGATGAACGAATGACAAAATTCTGGCAAACCTCGAGTTCTCTAGGTGACAGCCAATTGCGTTCCCGAATCAGCCTAGGTCTCTAGTTATACCTATAGTTTCAACACACGTTCAAACCCTGATTGCATGACTTTTTGTGAGGATGGGTGTACTCATCTAGTTAACAGGACTTGCCGTACTAAATACATAAGGTCCCCTAGTCACGCAGGAAGCAAACTGCTCTTCTTGTTGATCGGAATTCGATGACAATATGCTATAGGGTGTATTCTGTGTAATTTCCTCAGTAGACTGATCAAACATTAGGAAATATGAAATTTGGTAATACAAAATTCATTTAAGCAAGAAAATATAACATACAAAGTGTCTATTCGCCCGATAGTAAGACGAATCAACGTGCATTATTCGCTCGAATGTAACTATAGCTTATACATAGTTTAGTTAGTCTCCTGGTGTTGACGGGAATGTAGTATTTCTTTTAACGTTGACCGTAAGCGAAACTTCCCGCGTATTGGCTTTCATAACCAGCTTTCGACTTTTTATTTTGTCGTATTATTGTTTAAAATAAAAACCAGAATGTAAAGTGAAGAAAGTGTTCACCTTTCAGGTGTAATTGTCATCGGGACAATAACGGTTCGAGTAAAATTTGACCATCTCAATGCTCCGGATATAATTTGACATCTTTTTTCATCATTTTCGGACCAATAATATACATCTATTCATTCGGATATAATTTGATATATATTTTCATCGTTTTCGTATGAATAATATAAGTTTATTTGTCCCGCTGTAATAATAGAAAGCTTTTTTTCATTTGTTTTCCACTTTTCAATACTACCAGTCGGACCTCGGGCACTGACTGAGCTCGAGCACAGAAGCCTCGGGCACTGACCGAAAGACCTAACCTTCTTATTAACCAATGAGAATAGAGCACCAGGCCTGTATCATACGTATATCGGTACCCTCCACTCGTTGAAATTATACATTTTTTTGTTCATGGGGGGGTTCTATATTTTAGCGACACTGTGAATTCCGCAGTGCACGAGTAACAGCTGACGTCAGAGTGCCCGGGGTTAGTCAGGGCCCGCGTAATCAGTGCCCGAGGTTTGACTGTAATGTGTTCTAAATGTGCCAAACCGTCAGAAAACACGTTTAGAAAAAATATCTGGGTGTGTGTGCGTATTAAGTTTTCCGCCCACTTTTCAATGACGAACGAGCGAACATGCGCGTGCACACAAACACATTAAAATTGGATATCGCATTTCTCGTGATGAGCACGTCCTATTGGGCTAAAAACTTGCTGAATTTACCGATCTTGGTGCACAAAATGTGAGGCAAATCAAATTTTTAGTGTCCAAAGCATTTCTTTGATAATTGGTGGAATGGCCCATATTGTTCATTCGTCCGGCAATAAAGTTGACGTATTTTTTCCATAATTTCCGGACTGATAATATGGAATTATTCATTTTCACCTAATTTGATACATATACAGGGTGGGGCAATAACTATTACCACCTCAAATATCTTTGAATTCATCTGTATAATTGAATAATAATTTGTATAATTAAATATAATTCCGTGGAATTATAAACACAATTATCTGTCCCAATGCGTTATTTTGCTATTTTAATCCCCGGATGAATGGCGTTATATTATTCATACGGTAACAATGAGGGATAATAAACGATATTCCAGAGCGATAGAAATAACCTCAATTCGATTACTTTTCCGGACGAATAGACACAGTGAATTAATTTTGATGCAACAAACGTGTGAAATAATGTGATACAGCAAATGGATGCTGATGGAACGGTATAGCATAAGCTGATTCGGTGCAGCTTCGGCTGATTTGATGCAGCACACATGTTGAAAATGTGGAGTTATCGTATGGAGGTTGAAGATGTGCTGATGCGATCGAGCTAAAAAATATCCGAGGAGTGGGAAACATGAATATACGCGCAATCATTGTAGCGTACGCTGATATACATGTATGTATATGAGGCATTCTACGCACATTTTCGTACGTCAACGAGCTTATAGTTTCTTTCATAGGGAATTCAAGGCTTATAAAATGTGTTGATATTGAAAATTATTTAAAAAAAAAAGCTTCTGACTAGAAAAAAATTTGAGAAGCGTAAAAAAATTCATAAAAAAATGATAAAACTTATATAATATTTACTATCACAATTCATAAGTCATTTTTACCATTTTCGTACGCTGCGTTACCAAATGAAGAAGGATAATTGTGTAACAGCGATTGCTATCCTCTTTTCCAGCAGTAGTAAAATAACTTATGAATTGCCACAGCAAATATCCCACATGTTTTATCAGCTGTTGTGAATTACATGTCGCGTGTGCAATGGAATAAAAGTCGTAGGCGCCAAAAAGGCGATTCTAGTGCTATAAAGTCAATTTTTTTTCGTCATTAGTTGTAAAAATGATTGAAACACACGAATAATTAAAAATTATGAATTCAAAAACCTAAAAGCAGCTGGTCGTATGTTGCGGATATGATCTTCTGGTTTTAAGTTCTTATTAAAGGAGTAATGCTCAAAGGACGTATCCACCCAAGATACGACCTTCTAGTTTATGTTTTCTTTTTTTTTCAATTTTCAGGTGTTTTCGCCCTTCTGGTTTTAAGTTGTTTTTTTTTTTAATTCTCGTTTTCCCTGGTAAAAAATTGTTCACATATCATATATAATTATAATAAATCACTTTTTTCTTATATTCTATATATATATATATATATATATATATAATATATATATTAGGGTGTGCGGAAAAAAAACAATTTTTTTTTTTTCGGTTGCATCCACCAAAAAAAGTTGAAGTAAGGTAAAAAAAGAAGAATCCTAAAACGGGAGGTCAAAAAAAAATTATTTCGAACGGCGCATTGCATTTGAATATTTTCCATAAGAATAACACAGGAAAATATTGGGATTTCTAAATGTGGTAGTGCAACTCGTCAGAAAAAAATCACACAAAGATGTCATTAACATATTCTCATGGAGAATCGAATTCCCTACAAAAAAAGTTCTTACGAAAAATTAGCTCGGAACAACCGTTCAAGTGGAATATAACGCGAATGAATATAGTGGAAATAACGCTGTCTGAAATTGAATTGATAGGAAAAAAAATAATTCAAAAGGCTGTAAAAATCGAATTTTTCGCTTTACGAAAAAACTTTTTGGGGGTTTTTTGTAGAGAATGTTCTGCTCTAACAACGTCGCTTTGATAGAAGCATATAACGGTTCATTAACAAAAAACGAAGAGCAGCTACAATATTTATTGGGCATAGTGCAAAATTATCGATAGAAATACCCTAATTGCAACAAACAGACTCTTAAAAAAAGAAACGATGATTATTAAGCATTATAATGTAAAAAAAAACCTATTTTATCTTATTAAACCAAATTCATTGAATAAAGCTTTTCTAAACACGATCAATGATGAACGTCGTTTCTTTTATATTTCTTGTTGTACTTGATTTTTTTTTGTATAAGAGAAATATTTTGAGAACAATTTCATGCAAGTATGTTACAGCAGAACATTCTCTACAAAAAACCCCAAAAAAGTTTTTTCGTAAAGCGAAAAATTCGATTTTTACAGCCTTTTGAATTATTTTTTTTTTCCTATCAATTCAATTTCAGACAGCGTTATTTCCACTATATTCATTCGCGTTATATTCCACTTGAACGGTTGTTCCGAGCTAATTTTTCGTAAGAACTTTTTTTATAGGGAATTCGATTCTCCATGAGAATATGTTAATGACATCTTTGTGTGATTTTTTTCTGACGAGTTGCACTACGACATTCAGAAATCCCAATATTTTCCTGTGTTATTCTTATGGAAAATATTCAAATGCAATGCGCCGTTCGAAATAATTTTTTTTTGGCCTCACATTTTAGGATTCTTCTTTTTTACCTTACTTCAACTTTTTTTGGTGGATGCAACCGAAAAAAAAAATTGTTTTTTTTCCGCACACCCTATTATATATATAATATATCTTATATCATTGTAAGTAATATTCGGGTAGTTTTTTTATCCATTTATTTTAAATAATTTTTACTTTCCATCAAATAAGTTAGTTGATTATGACAGACTGTTGTGGATAGGCAAAGTATATAAGCCTCATCCTTCCTCTATGTTCAGTATCTGGAGTAAAAAAAAAGTTCCTGATAAGAAATTTAATTTTTTTATATTTTTATAGTTCAAATTATGTACTTGTTTGGTGGTTCCTGAGAAAAAATTAACCATCTTAGCATTCTTATAAAAGGTTTTCTGAATCCATTATTTTGGGAAACATCGCGTGTGCTGCCGAAAATTTTCAAACGGAAACAATACCAATTTAAAAAATGATTATGTAGCACATACGACCTTATGACATCAGTTATTGTGATTTTGTATTATCTCAAATTAGAACCGGAAGGTCGTACCTGCCAATGACATAATTTGTAGGTTTTTCCAAATGTTTCTACGGTTTTTACTTTTACCAATGCCTGAAAATCGTATAATTTCGCTTATGACCTACTGGAATCAGTTTACGTGGTTATTCCTCCTTCAGTTAGGTCCAAAAAGTCGTATACGTCAGATGTTAGGAAAATTCTAGTTTTAAGTGACCAAATTTAAATTTTTACTTTTTTGAACATATTTTTACGTGATTCGTGTATATACGTAAAAAAAATGTACGACCTTATTCCATTAGACACGCTATATCAATAATATTTGAATTAAATAACGAAGAGCGGTGGACGCCTGCTCAGTGTGCGGCTTTGGCGGTCTTTCCCTGTTAAATCCGGGTTCTATGCGGCGGACAATACACTAGGACCTCGATTTCACGGTCAATGGCTGGACCAGTTTCGCATCGTACCTTGTTAAGGAGGTACGACTAGTATGAAGAATCCAACTGACGGACTTGAATTTTTTATATGTTTTTGCCGAATACTTTATGCGCCTATTGCCAAAATTTGAGCTATATTGACCGTTTAGTTTATTCGTAATAAAATTGCAAAGTCGAGCAGTTTGAGTTACTAAAGCACGTCGTCTTATGGAGACGGTTAACCGGAAGTGCTGTGATCACGGTTTTGCTGCTCACGTATCCAACTACACCCGTTGAAAAACTGAAACTTGATAGATTAGATATAATAGATATTGTAAAAAATTGAAAAATTACTCTTCACCGTGTAGTTCTGGCACTACATCATAAAAAAGTTTCAATTTCCGGTTGTAAATGGTCAGAACGATCAAATAGCACCCACAGACTTAGCAACGTCGCGAGTAACAGCTGATGGGTTTCGGCAAACATAACCTAGCTTTGTTTTGATATTAGCAACGAGGATAGAGTCATCTTCGTTGGTCACGTATACCAACTTATAGCATCGCCAATGCGACGTTGCCAAGTGTTTACTTCAAATTCCATCATGTTATTTATGGAGTTTTATTATTTATCACGTATCAATTATATGTATAATTATCATTCTACCGATCGTATTAATTCCACTGAGGTAATTCAAGTCTATTTTAATAGCTTTTCGGCTGATTTTTTAAAATGTTTTTTAGTCCGTTTTTGTGGTAGACATGTCATTATTATTATGATGGAGACTACTATCGAGTCGTTGACAATCTAATTTTTCAGTTTTTATTAGTTCATGCGCAATAAATTAATCATGTACCACAAAATTTTTCACATTATAATCGATAATATGAATAATCAACGCAAATAAACATAAATCAGAAGAACTGTGGGTAAAATAAATTTAGACTTTTTTTTGACTCCAAAGAACTAGTCGTACCTCCTTAAATCAAAGTTGCGTACACCCGCCCACGCTGTATCGGCGCATCGGCACTCCGTGCTACGGGCCTGACCGCGGAAACCTGCAGCGTCCCCCACTATCACCCACCACGCAAAAAACGGATCGATAAATGCGACATGGTGGGAACTGTGTGTACTTGGATGGGGGAGAGCTTAGCCTTGCACCGGCTTGCGACCATACTGCGGAAGCGGGAGTTTTACAATATTTCCGGTCAGAATACAAATCTGCGGTGTATAACCAACCGTATTGGCCGGGTTTTCTGGACTTTCCCTATGCTCACATGCAAATTCGATACGCTGCAATTGCATTAAGAAAGTGTAGCCCCTTTCTACACTCTGGGAGGGTCTTATGGAATGAAATCGAGCATGGGGATTGGGTTAGGGGCGCGTAAAATTGAATTAAAAAAAGATAACAGTAACTTTTCCACACGATCAGAATGATTGATCTTTGATAATTACTCTGCTATATTGGAAGGACTCCTGAGAAGTTGGGCAGCCGTTGGATATTCCGTATTGTTCTTTGTGCCAAATAAATTATGTGAAGTCGGACGATCGGAGTGAAGAGAGTTCGAGGTAGTTCTCTTGCTGATAACCGGACTCTTGACCTCGGTTTGTTTTTGATTATGTTTCACTTTTCTTACTCGAGTGGGCTTGAGAGGACGAAACGTGGCGGCAAAAACTGTGCAGTTCAGCAACATTCCTAATGATTAGTAAGCAAAAAAATCCCAAACAACCATAATTATTATCAAAAATTCCAAATTGTCAATTAACCGCATCGAATTCCGCAAAAAGTCCTTTTTTTTTCGTTACCAGAATTTTGTGTAAGATTTTAAAGACGAAAGCGCGGTAAAATTTCTTTCAGTCCGTGTGTATTCGATGAATTCAACTCTACCATGGCTTGTTTCGTCAACGGTGTGTTAATCTCATTCCGAAAATTGAAATAAATATTTCATCGTCTTCGAGGCATGAGTTGACGGACTTTTCGTTCGAACGACATATTACTAAACAATTTTATCTCAAATATTTGCGATTAAATACGAAATTCTTGGAAGGTTTTTTTTTAATTTTCCATCAATTAATGACGCACTGATAAAATCATCAAAATGATAGGTTAGATTGTATTAGTGCCAAATTCGTTCTCAGTTTAGTGCACGACCAATGAAAAAATATAAAAAGAGAATCTTTGGGAAGCGCTCCTTCCGAGTTGATCAAAAAGTTGATAAGGTAAATGTACCAGTGGCCGCACACGTCCCAGTGGTCGCACACCACCACAAACAATTACATATATTAAGCATTTCATGATTAATATTGAAATTGTAATAATTGCCAGGTGATCGACAATACTTCACAAACGTATAAGAAAAAAATCAACTAGCGTCTTACGTGGAATATAAATTATTTTCATGTGTTTATTCCGGCCCGCGTGTTATGGAGGCCGTATCATCGGGTTTCTTATCGAATATGCTAAGGGATAATGAAATATTTTTAACGCCCATCGTTCAGATAGTACGCGCATTCGAGATAAATTATAGCTCATTTTATTCAGGAAAAAGTAGGGTTTTCCATGCGGCAGTTAAAATTTCCGTAAAACTCAATTGAACCATGTAATCTTCGTGTTTCATTATTGGAACAAGCAAATCATACCCCTGTCAAGACATCGTTCGGAGACTAGTACAGATTATTCAGCTGATGTTTCGCGATCGGTGTCGTTACTTACATCGCATGTCAGGCCGGTGGCATATGTCAAAATTTAATCCTGGACTTTCCTGATGAAGTTTTGTATTTTGAATTGATCAGTATCTATTTTATCGTAACGCACTACTGAGTTCTAAAAGCTGATTCTATCGAGATTTGAGAATCGATGCTCATCAACTCGGGCTTTTAGTGATCAAATATCGTATTGTGTAGACACTGGGTATTCTCCTGTCCGAACACTGGTACATAGCGAATAAGCGCTGTGCGTACACTGGTACATTCCAGCTTTCCACCTTTATCGCGATATATGTAATAAATTACGCAATACTTTAATGAACATTGCATGTGTTTTAGAATCTAGAAATCATAAACTTCAAGGTGTTTGATGTCATTGATAGAATGCATGAGGCTTTACGTCCTAAATTTGTATATCAATCTGAACGGTCCCTTAGATGTGCGGCCACTGGTACATATTTTGTAGAAAATTTTTTAATATAAAAACAAAAGTCAGACCCGCTTGTATAAGAAGTGCTCCCCTCCAGCCATATTCTTTGATGAGAAGATCCGAGACTGGTGCAAAAACGAAAGCACCGATACCCGAACCGCAAAGTGCGATTGACGTTGCCAGCGGCCGCCATCTTTCGAAATAGTAACCTAGTATGAACCCAGCTGGGATACCAAGTAGCCCTGCTGCGATGCCTCCTAGAGATTTTACGTAAAGAATCAAAATACATGTTATATTAATAATAATAATAATAATAATAATAATAGTCATAATAATAGCAATAACAGTAAACACTTCCATTTTACATATCGGTTAAAGGACATTTTTCTCTCCGGGAAAGAATAATTGTGATCTAAGTAGATCAATTTGAGATCTACGTAGTTATTTTTTAGATCTACGGAGTTCTGAATTTTTAAAAATCATAGATTTACCTACATTTCAATTTGACCTACCTAGATATCAATAAGATCTAACTAAATATCCGATAAATCTCTTAAAAAGATGTAACTAGATATCCGTTAGATCTACTCAGATCTAAATATATCTATTGAGATTCCAGTAGACAAAAAAAAATTTTATAAGCAAAACCGTTCGAATATAACATTGGGTCGAGTCGAATGTACGGAGATTTGCGTAATTATAATTAAAATTACCTAGATCTTAATTAGATCTACCCACATTTCAAATAAATCTGCTCAGATCCCCGTTAGATCTAGTCAGATCTAAGTATATGTACTGGATCTCGATTAGATTCGCCTAGATCTTCATTAGATCTGCCTAGCTCTCGATTAGCTCTACACTCAAAAAAAAGTTTGGTTGTGACAACCAAAGTTTCGTTGGCGCAACAAAATTCGTTTGTTAACATGTGATCTACAAAACGTTTTGTTGGCGACATGGGTATCGTTTTGTTAAACACATTTTGTTGCCGCAAGCAAACGTTTGATTGCGCTATGGAATGATTTAGTTACCTTAACCAAACAATTTTGTTGAACGGACATATATATTTTGTTGGCTCAACAAAACATTGCTGTTCGAAACGCTATATTTTATGTATGTAGAACAAAGCAATTTTGTTGCAGCAACAAACATATTTTGCATACAGGGCAAATCATTTTTGTTGCAGTAATAATCGTATAGTGCATGGGGATAATCAATGCACGGAAAAAAATATTAGCAATAATATTGCTGAGTCAACAATAATTTATTGTACTATTTCAACATACAAAGTTTTATTGCTGTATTGAACTTGTCAGTTTTGCAGATAGGTAAAACAATATAAGTATTGCTCTACGACCCTACAATACTAAAATGCTGATATCCACAGCGATAAAAATATTGTAAATGCATATTACAACATATTATTGCAATAGGCTTCAGCGAATTAATGCAGCTTACAGCAGCAAATATTCATGCTATTTCAAGCAATAAAAATTGTTGACATTGCTAGACAATATGTTTCCTCACAGCAATATCATATAACCATGCGCGCTTCCACTTTATACTTAAATTTACCATCTTTATTGCTGTACTGAACCACTAGTTGACATTAAAAATATTAATTAATTGCTTCACACACTTTTTTTAATGAATTTCAAACAGAAATTTTTAACAGTGTTGGTCATGGAAGGGTTACAATGAAAAAAAAAAAATCCTTGCACCGATTTTTCTCGATAGGATTTTTCCTCCTCGACTGGGACTCGAACCTGGGACCTACCTACCTATCCTACCTATCTTCCTAACACGCTAACCACTACGCTATCGACTGCTTATGAACTTTGGTAATTCGTATCGTGTATTTGACTCACCAGAAAACACTTGATCAATTGTATGTTGGGAAATTTAAGGATGTATCGGACGTACCTTCCCAACCAAAAGTAACTTTCGTCGACAATATTGCATACTTCATGATAAGATAAAAATCGGAAAAAATTCAACCACATTGAGACGATAATAAGATTACTTTTTAATAATAACAATACCCAAAAGTTATCAAATAATTGTTTAAACAGCACATTGTTTAAAACATTTTTAGGGAATGTTTTTTTTTGTCATGTGAAATGAATTCGTTGATTTTTCCGACTACACATGAATTTTTAAAAAATTTTTTTATCATTTTGAAATTTCGGTTTTCGGAAATTTGTAAAGGTTGTACTTACGATACTATTCGTTCAATGCCCTGGAAACTTCTTAATTGTAATATAATATAACGTTTTTACGAAAACATATCCAAAATTCACGATTTTTCCTCCATTTTTTCAGAATAAAAAAATTTTCGAAAACCGACATTTCAAAATGATAAGAAATTTTTTTTAAATTCGTGCGTAGTCAGAAAAATCAACGAATTCATTTCACGTGTCAAAAAAAACTTTCCCTAAAAATTTGTTAAACAACGTTTTGTTTAAACATTTTATTGATAACTTTTTAACATTAATTCAAATTTTGTACTCAATGTAAAAATTGTAATAATGTACTAAATTCCAAACCCGTTTGAAAATTCAACAGACGAAGATTCAAATAATAATGTACTAAATGTCAAACCATGGTTTGAAATTTAGTACATTATTATTAAACTTCAAACTATGGTTTGAATATTAAGTATATTTTTATTAAATTTCAAACCATGTATAAAATTTCTAGTTTTTATGTATGTATTAATTTCAATTTAATTACCAGGGTTTGTAGATTTTATCGTTTTTTGTATTCCAAAATTCAGAATATTTTTGCCAGTGTACGTTAAAAACGACAAGAATTTAATGAAAATGGATCTAGATAATTCATCACATCTTTGGGAAGAAGTTCGCAAAGAGCGAAATGCTTCATATGTACATACATAGTTATTGAGAAATTCTAAAAAGAAAACAGCTCTCGTTGTATACAATGTAAGCTCGGGAACTTGTGACGCGGACTTCTCTCTCGCACGCTACCCGCCCGGCAACCCGCGTACAAGCGACGCGTCACCGATCTTCCCCTCCTGCGCGGAGGTGGCAAACCTCCTCAAATAATAGCATACTCGTGCAGATTATATCACACTAGGGCAGAAACAAGGGAAAAACTTTTCTTTCTCTCGTTTCCGCGCACGCGTATGATATAAATTACAAATTTTTAAATAATATTTATTTTCATAGAAAAAAAATTTGAAAGAAATGAAAAAAAAAATTCAAAAGAAAATAAATTAAGGGGAAAAAAATGGATAAAAATTTTCATAAGAAAACTTTTCTCCTTTGTACTCAACACTCTCTGCGCCTGTCTATTCTTGTCTATATCTTGTCTTCCTCTTGTCCTTGGCCTGCCTTAGCTATATCTCTCTTTTCTCTTTAGCAATAACGATGTTGTAGTTGAGAACCCAATGTAATGTACTGGAAACAAAGCATATTGCTAGTATTGCAATATTGAGAAGGCAGGACGCGTTATTGCTGTATTTCACGTGAATCCATATTGTCGTGGGTGCGTTCAATGATATGGTTATGATAACAATTTAATTTTAACAATAAAAATATTGTAGTTAAGAATCCACTGTAATGTACTGCGAACGAAACATATTGCTATTATTGCAATATTGAGAAGGCAGGACGTTATTGCTGTATTTCGCGTGAAATTATTGTTGTGGGTACGTGAAACGATATTGTTACGATAACAATTCAAATTTAACAATAACAGTGTTGTACTTCAAAATCCACTGTAATGTACCGTGAACAAATTGTATTGCTATTTCTGCAACATTTATGGTACGATATTTTATTGCTAGGTTATTAAAATTTTTTAGTTCGAAATACGATACATTATGGCTATAACAGCAAGGCCATTTCAGCGATAATGAGAAAATTTGCAGAGCAATCTATTAGTGTAACGAGTAACCAAATTATTGTTGTCACAGCAATATTTTAAGAGCAATACTGTTATTGCTATTTTTAATATACAAATTTTTTTCCGTGTGCTCTCCGCTATAATATTGTTAATAAATATTTCAAAAATGTGGTTCTCTAATTAACTTCCAAAATGCTTTCTCACAGAGCACAGAGGAAGCTTTTTCCGTGAAAAAAGTTCAGAATTTCATGACAGAATGTTTTAGGCGAGGCTAAGGATCAACATAACCTCAAAAACCTTCGAGCAGACTTTTCGCGCAGATGCTTTGTTAGATTGAAAAATAACAAATGAGCCCATCTGAATGATTGTTAGACGCTTTCTCATGAAGATTTGTTAATTTTTTAGATTTTTTTAATATCACTGTTGGCTCGAAAAAATATATTATCACCATATACATGCACACTCGAAGCATTCACGCGGTCGTAGAACGATTGTTGCACACCACGCGATACCAAAGATGCTACAGTATTGCCGGTGTGACAAATTTGTTGGGCGAACGTAACGTTTGGTTGCGCCAACAAAACGTTTTATTCCGACAACTATACTGTTTGGTTAGAAGCCGATAGTGTGTCTGACGGGCACGGGTTGCGGTGTTCATGAAGTTTTTGTTACGACAACAAAACATTTTTGTTGTCGACTTTTATTTTTTTTTTATTGTCTCAACCAAATATACAGATGGGTCGAGGTCTTCTTATTGTATCGTTCGCCCAATCCAATAATTTTGTTTGCATTACAAAATAAAGTATGTTTTGTTCCAACAACAAACAGTGTTGGTTGTATCAATGAAATGTGATTAACAAAATTAGGACGATGTTGCCAACAAAAAGAATTATTTTTATTCATTGGTCGCAACAAAATGTTTGTTCTACGAACAAAATTATATATTGGTCGTAACAAAACACAGGCAACAAACGAATTTTGTTGCCGTTACATTACCTTTTTTTTCAGTGTACCTAGATCTCGATAAGATCTACCTAGATCTCGATAAGATCTACTAAGATCACAATTAAATATACCTAGATCTCAGTCGGATCCACCTAAATCTCAGTTCGATCCACCTAAATATCAATTGGATGTACCTAAATCTCCTATGAATCTACCCGGATCTAAGTAAATCTATTGTGGCTGAAGCAGATAAACGGAGATCCAATAAGGAAAAGTGTTAGACGTTAATTTAGGGCGACTCAAATGTACGTAAATCTACCGGTATACACGGAAATCTAGGTAGATTTGCGTTTTCCAAAATTTAGATCCACGTAGACCACATTTGATCAAAAAAACAACTACGTAGATCTAAATGATTTTTACTCGGGCTCTCTCTCTCTCTCTCTCTCTCTCTCTCTCTCTCTCTCTCTCTCTCTCTCTCTCTCACTCGTTCGTTCGCTCGCTTTCCCACTCCTCTCAACTACTCCGCACATTAAATTTTTACTTTTTCATAGAGGAAGCGTCGTTACTGTCATACGCATTTTTGAGTTATTTATTTCCAAATCTTTGAGGGAATTAACTTGATAAAATAAAAGTTTTTTCGTTAAAAAAAATCTGTCAGACATTGTTTTTTTCATTTCTCATAGTCTACTTTGTGGTGCGTGCTTTTCTCTTCGAATGCGTGGAAAATTTCTAAGTAATATCGAACTTTTTTTATGCCATACGTTGCTATTTTCGTAAAACGCAAAATTTCAAAAAATCATCCGATCATTCAGTAGTTTTATTACTATACTAAAAGTAAATTTTCATCATTTTTCATTTTCGATCGTTCCAGTTATAGAAACCACATTCACCGACTGATCGTGTAGCGCTTCCTCAAGTAACAATACCCCCTATCTATAATGTTTTTCAGTTAAAAAATAACGGAAATATGTCGAGATTAGGTACTGACTGTGTGTTAAAGCTGCGCGAGAGCTCGTCACCCCAAAACGCGCGTCATAAAATAATATTAATAATAATCAAAAATCGATAAAAAGAAGAAATGAAAATTCGTCGTATTGACGATTCATGGTCCAGTGACCGCGAAATCACTTGCTCTATCACTTCATTGTGTTTAAACTTCATTGTATGAAATAAAAAAAAAGAATAGAAACTTGCACATTGCTTCCTCATTCATCCGAAATGTTTATTTTTTTAATCAAGCCAACTTCAGATTATAAATTTAAAGACGAGAGAAGAAGTTAAGGGTTTAAAGCATGTTGCTTTGATATCATTTTTTTACGAACTTACAAAGCGCCCTGTATGAGAAAGTTGGATTTCCTAATTTTGTCTTCCTCATAGAGGAAGCTTTGTAAGTCCAAAAAAAAAAAACGATAACAAAGCAACGTGCTTAGCACACTTTCCTTCTTATCTCTTCTTCAAATTTATAATCTGAAGTTGGTTTGATTATTAAAGAAGAAAAAAAAACAATCCGGATGAATGAGGAAACAATGTGTAAGTTTCCGATTAGCACCGCTTTTTCGTAGTTTATAATTAGTATATCCCGTGACCCCTTAAGCGTAACCCCTCGAGGTACTCTCGACAATACTCTCGAAATGAGCAAAAAAAATTGTTCACAATTTTTTTTTTTAATTTTGATTATCAAATGTATATAATAATGCATTTCTATGAGAAATTTAAAATCAATCTCTCGTAATGTTCTCCAATTCCAGCATAAGCGCACATTTATTTCGAATAAAGAAACAATAAATCATTGCAAAGAATGATTAATACTTCATAGGTTTAAAAAATGAAATAAAATGATATATTTTGAAACCAAACTTTACACCCCTTCAATCATTTTCAACCAAATTCAATACCAACCATACTTTCCCCTGCGCCTGTATGTGAAAAAAGTTTCGGCTCGATATAGCTTCAAATTGACAAAATTTAGAGCGTGGACGCCGATTCTATTACCACACCCACGCGCGCACACACTTTTTCTAAATGTGATTTCATAACGTTTTGGGACATTTTGAATATATTGGCATGAAAATCTTGAATTTTTTATTCACGAATACGAAGCTCCCACTTTGAGGAAATAAAAAAACGGAAAAATATTATTAACTCACCCAACACGCTGTACATAATGTACATGAATTCGATGCACCAGCTGAAGTACGAGAGTATGAGACACAGGCAACTTATGACACTTCCAAAAATTGCCACGCGCCTGAATCCATAACGATGGGCGAGTGCCGCGACGAAGGGTCCTGTAAATTGTATCCGAGGGATCGTAAAATCGTTAACGAGAGTTAAATTGACTTTGCACCGGTTAAGCATACTTGAAGGCATGACCAAAAATAGGAATTTGCGGGAAAAACCATTGAATTGAATTTTGACTCATCGAAAAGCTGGAAGATAGATAAAATATCGATGGTCCAAAACCTCGATTTTTTGTCCATAAAATTTGTTTTATTTTTTTTTTTCTTCAGAGCAAGTTCGATATCCATACTCAAATTTTAACTTTACTTCATTTTTCGACGAAGCTAGAACACAGGGCATGAGGCATTTGTTCTGAAAGTGACGATAGGCAGAGGAAAATATAATAAAATGTTCCCGGTCTACACGCTATGATTATCATGTAATTATGTTACATATTGTATTAGTAAAGTAAAAAAATAAAAAAATGGCGGACGTTGAAAAAAGTGTTTTTTACACTTTTTTTTTCAAACAACCGCCATTTTTTAATTTTTTTACATTTTCCATATCGGTGGTGGATTTCAGAGTAAAAAATCTTCCTCTTTAACGTGCTTTTTCCCGATTTTGTTTCAGACATCCCAATACTGAGATTATCTGTCCGCCGTGGGACTACCTTTTCTTCAAGGACCCTACTTTGGCGCCCTCTGCAAATCAGGAAAAAAATGACCGATCAAGAACTCACGTTTTTTTATATTCTTCGTGACATACCTAATGTTAAAAAAAAACTCATGTTGATATCTAATAAAGGAGCCGAGATATACAGTTTTGAAAATTTGCTTATTTTGGCCTCCTATAATAGGTACTAGTACCTTAAATACAGTACCCCTCAACTTACGATTTATCATTATCGCGTGCACGGTTGATTTTTCTCGTAATTTATCTCGTTTGTTTGGTTATCGTCGTTCGCGATTACGGGAAGAACCGTGCAAAAAGACGAATTGTTTGTGCAATTATGAAAATAGTTTGTTCGAGTCACTCGTCAAGCTCTCGTGAATTTAATAACGCGTGGAAAACTTTCGGAGATAAATATTTGATGAAATCTCGTGCGTATAACGGAAAAATCTTCTATCGGGATGGATAAATGATTGTTGGCGAATACAGGATGAATCTTCGGATTAATTGACTGAATTACAAATGATACTTGGAAGACTGTCAGACTTGTTGGGCATATTCCATTTTATTTTATCAGCCGAATAATTCCGCGAACGAATTTCAATTAGTTTTATTTCGTATTATGAAAATATTATTTTTCCTCATTCTAACCTCGAAATCGCAACTTCGTTGCGATTTCTCGGCTCTCATGAGGAAAAATAATGTTCGATACTCGTACGAAAAGGCTTTTTGACGAAACTCGTTACAGCACTCGCCTTCGGCTCGTTCCGTAATCCTCTCGTTTCGTCAAAAAAGCATTTGCGTACTCGTATCGAAATGTACTATTTTACGGCACAGGCATTGAAAAGCCACTTTTCGACGTATATTATCGACCCGTGTAAAGTAGCACTTTTCGTGGCTACCTTCGCAACTGACACAAAAAATTTTTTTTATGGCAGTTCTAAGAGTCTTGCACCGTACTGCGCATGACAAGTGCCGTAAATAGTACATTTCGACACGAGTACGCAAAGGCTTTTTTGACGAAACGAGAGGATTACGGCACGAGCCGAAGGCGAGTGCTGTTACGAGTTTCGTCAAAAAGCCTTTTCGTACGAGTATCGAACATAATTTTTCCTCATGAGAGCCGAGAAAGCGCAACGAAGTTGCGATTTCGAGGTTAGAATGAGGAAAAAGTCTTTTCGTGGCACTTGTCATGCGCAGTACGGGCACGAGTCTCAGACCTGCCATGAAAAAATTTCCGTGTCAGCTACGAAGTTAGCCACGACAAGTACTACTTCACGTATCGATAACAGGCGTCAAAACGTAGCTTTTCAATACCTGTGCCGTAAAAAAATATGGTATGCGGCGTGCGCGTACAGTGGCTGTTCAAGCGAGGTAATTTTTTTAGAACTCTTCGTTGGCTTTGCCTGGTGAGCCGAAGGCGAGCCTCTGGCGAGAGTTCTAAAAACATAACCTCGCTCGAGAACAGTCACTTTACGTGCTTGCCGCATAATATACTATTTCGAGCCTTTTTTCCGTAAAATCAAAATTACATTAATGCCACTTCATTAGAATTCAAACCGGGCAAATAATGACTCTAGCTAATTACGAGAACGTTGTCTCATAATAATCAATGATGATGGTAATTATAACAGTGATTATGGTAAACAACAACGACAATGATAATAATAATAATAATACTAATCCTTGATAGAGGCAGCTCTGTATTATCCGTGGGCCCATGTATGGACTGATTGTGAGGTAATAGGGCCGGAGACTTATATTATTATAGTTTTGATAGATTTGTATTTTCGGTAACGACTTATTTATGTTAGAGTCGTAAGTGGGGCGATAACAATATAACATGTAAAATTTTGTATTATCAAGAGCATGTGGAAGTTCTTTTTTTACCGACTGACGATAAAACAGACTGCATGTCAACTTTCGGAACAATACCATTCCTAAACTATGAAACCGAATGGTTTGAATCTTGAACAGGTAATTCCTGAGATCACTATCCAGAGGCTCATGGCAAGAATATATAAAAATTCAATATGGGAATGTCAATTTTCGGCCGAAATTCGCCAAGTCTAAAACAGATAAATGGGACAATTATGGTATAGATTAATTTTGAAACATCTAGCTGTTAAACTCTAGATGGACAAAAACCCAATCCAACGAACATCACTTTGTTTTTGTACGTGGAAAATTCGAGAAATGCGATTGGTTCAAAGATTTACACGTTATCGGAGTGAATTTGATTTGCAGATAGTACGAAAATATTGCACTTACGTCACTTTCAGACCTGAGCTCATGACTTTTCTCGCTCGATTTTCAGCTTTCAAACGATGTTCATGAATTTTCGTCACGCTAAATGTGAGATTATGATCCAAATAACAGAAAACATCTATAAAATGCAAGTTTGATGCATTTTCACAAAATCTTCTACACTTTAAATATTTCTTATTGGACTTAAGTCATCGAAGCTTATCATCGCCTTTCGCATTGATCTCAAAAATCGCAGAACCGACTAAAGAATTGTTAGAAAAGTCTTCTTTAGCATCCAGGACAAGTTTTGAGATTAATTTTTGTTAGGACGGGTTTTGTTTGTTTTTTTTTTTTTTTTTTTTTCAACAATGACGTACCAGCGATGAGACTGAATCCCACTCTAAGAGATCCCACGACTGCAACACTTGCCGTGGAAACACCAAAATCCACGGCAATGTGATTCAGAAAAACCCCGAAGCTGGCATTTACTCCATCGACGACCAGACAGCACATGAAGGAAGCTGCCACTACCACCCATCCCCATCCACCATCTGGTGGTACGATCATCACCACCTCGATATCCTGTTCGTGTGAATTTAGAAACATTCTTACGCAAACGCAAATACATACGAAAACGTGCAACGAGTTATATTTCACACATGATGTAATAACATTGTGATCTACGATAGAAATCTTCAGCTGTATATTAATAGCAGAGCTGGGCAAAGTCCAGAAAGTACTTCAAGTACAAAGTACAAAGTACTGTAAGTATTTGAAGTACTCGTGTATTCCAAGTACCAAGTACCGTAAATACTTGAAGTACTCGTGTATTCCAAGTACCAAGTACCGTAAATACTTGAAGTACCAAGTACTTCAAGTACTTGGTACTTGAAGTACTCAAGGTTTCCAAGTACTTGAAGTAACGAATACTTGAAGTACTTAAGGAACACAAGTACTTGAAGTACCGAGTACTTGAAGTTCCGAGTACTTGAAGTAAACGCACTTGAAGTACTTAAGGTGCCGGGTACTTGAATTATTGAGTACTTGAAGTACCAAGTACTTGAATTAAAAGTACGTCAAGTATCAAGTATCATATACTTTTTAAGTTTTCAGGTACATCTCGTAAGTTCTAGTACTTATTTTTTATTTGTTACGTATTCTTTAAACTCATTTAATTTTGATTCGAGTACTTTTTGTATCGAAACATATTTTCACATTGTGCGATTCACTCAGGCTAGGCAGATTGGAACCGAAATATTTAAACGAAGAATTTTAAAAAATGAAAAAATAGCATTGACGATTGTATTTAATATTTATTTAGCTTCAGGTTTAAATAAGAAAAAATAAAGAATATAATACATGGATTGTTAAAAACAACTCCAACTTCGTGCTCGTCTTCGAACAACTTTTCAACAGCACGAGCCTTTCGAAATTGCTGTCTGATAGAGCCCGATTGACCCTCAAAGCCCTCAAGTACCGTTAGCTCTGCTCCGAGTCGTATCCCAAATATATGTATCCCACCGATCCATGTGGCTGGGTAGAGTAAACATACTCTCTCTCTCTCTCTCTCTCTGTCTCTCTTTCTTTCTTTCTCTCTCTCTCATGCCATAGATTTGCCATGTCAATGCTCAATCTCTTATGGCTCTATTTGTCGAATTCTCCCTCTATTTAAAATGGAATATAAGTACATATAAACATGTAACATAAATATAATTACCTTTCCTCTTAAAAATAAAGTTGGTTTAATTCGATTTCCACATAATTTGGCGTTGTTACACCAATTTTGGCGGCAAAAGTCAATATTTTGACTTTTTTTTAATTCCCAGACTTCGATTCCCGGAATAAATAGACTTTTTCGAAAATCGAATAAAACTAAGCTACCTGTCTCAAAACTTTATATTTTCACTTTATAATGCCGTTGGTTTTGTTCAATTTTGTTAAAAATCAACGGAGATATTGCAAATTCAATAAAAAAAGTTATTTTTACGAATTTTTCATGTTTTTTACCCTTTTACCTCATTTGTTACTAACTTTTCCGACTTCAAGCAAAATTTCCGTAGGCTCACGTGATTCTGCATTAAAAAACGAAAAGAATGAGCCCAAATTGAACCCTTTTCGTGAAATTTTACCGGAGATATGAATTTTTCAAAATTGGGGTGTTTTATCACCCCAGGTTACCATAACAGGTAAAAAAAAAATTAAGGTTACCATTCTAGGGTTAACTCGATTCGTCTCACGGCATCACTACGCAGAAAGTTCCTCAATTATATATTAAAAGGCATATTATACATGCGAACATTAGCAAAACGTATTCAAAAATACTTGATACTTGGTACTTGAAAAAGTACTTGAAGTACAGAAAAGTACTTGAAATTTCAAGTACAAGTACTTTAAGTACATACCGTGTACTTGATAATTTAAGTACAAGTACTTTAAGTACATGACATGTACTTGAAAATTTAAGTACAATACTTGAAATACTTTTGAAGTACTTTGTACTTCAAGTACTGTACTTCCAGTACATCGCAAGTACTGGGTACTTGAAGTACTGCCCAGCTCTGATTAATAGAATAAATTATATATGGGCTAATCCACCAACTTTCAGCCAGCATTTTAGGGTCACATGTCCGATTTGGTTGCAATTATGATATGTTGTAGTGTATACTGAAATATGAAAGTCTTGCAATTTTTAGATTTTTAGGACTCAAAGTCTGCGACAAACACGCTGATGAGTTTTTCACTCAACAAGATTCTAGGTTTTCTTTTCAATTTTTATCTCAATCCTATGGTCGGAAAAAAGATATGACCAGTAGGTATGTTTTTAGTGTAAAAAAGTCTGATCTTTCCGAATATGAAATCAATTTTAACGTAGACTCACACGAACTGGCGAAAAAACACGTTTTTTTTCGACATTTTCGGTCCTGAATATGCGAAGAAAAAAAAAAATTGTTTTTATTTTTTTATGTGTAAATGCAGACATTTTCGCGTACTTCCTGTGATTTTCAGAGTGGGATGAAAATCGGATCATAATTAAATCGTATAAACAAAAATATTCTAGGATTTTCGGATCTCCGGATTTTCGGATTTTATGATTTTCTGAATATCTATATATGATATATGGTACATTTTATTTGGTCTTACTACTTTAGATTGCTGGGCAATTATATTTTAAAATGGATAAACCATATATTGTAACGGCTCCGTCCTATAGCCTAAAAAACTCTTATCCTTTCCCACGCAAACTCATCAACTTCACTCTCGCCATCAGTCCACTCTCACGCTCAAATCCCATATATCAGCTAAACCCAATACTTCTTTCCGGTCAGTCATAATCGTCAGCACCTTAGCTTCAGTTTGCCCTTGGTCCCACGGGCCTTGTCCCTCCGTCTTAGCGACATCCCCTCCACTCTCACTAAGTCCTCTCCTTCCTCCAGCTCATTAGCACTGCAGTTTATCATTAACAGTCAATCAGTTCGGACGTGCACTCCCGAATATACCAACTTGCCAATAAACCATCAGTCTAAAATATTTCAAGTCTAACTTCATTCTCACTTCATTTAACCCGTTCGCCCATCACAATATCATCCGCGTTTTCATTGAAGATCCTCCC
The DNA here is from genome assembly GCA_963564615.1 of Rhorus exstirpatorius. Classification (NCBI taxonomy): domain Eukaryota; kingdom Metazoa; phylum Arthropoda; class Insecta; order Hymenoptera; family Ichneumonidae; genus Rhorus; species Rhorus exstirpatorius. The sequence goes on from OY751321.1 coordinate 11,881,074, forward strand.
ATAAAGTATATGTAGTGTTAGTTCATAACTTTCAAATTTGGAGCCAGGTATACTAGCTGATTCTAAGGGCGCAGTCCTATGTAGAGCCGGACGGAACAGAACGTATACGAAATCTAGTGGATTTTCTGTTCCGTCTTTCCGTAATCCGGCGATCCGGCTCTACATGTGATGATAGCCTAACTGCAAAATTTGGAAGATACCCATTAAACGTTTCATTAGCCTCATGGCGTTGACTGACGATTATAAAGACATTCAACGTCCTGTGAGTGGGTTCGGGGGTATGAACAATGTCTGAACTTACCAATTGAAGCAGCAGGCAATTTATATACATAGATATACTGCAATGTTATTCTGGTTGGTATTTCTTCTTCTGATACGAGAGCAAATAATTAGTAATTACAACCGCGCGAACAACGGGTATAACGATGAATCGTGATGGAAAAATAAACGAAAGGATTTCTTGTTATTCTCATAAGCGGGATGCGTTGATCTTGAAGATCACAATCGATTATCGGATTGAGAGAATATGTTTTTATACATTTTTTTAAATTTCGAAAGTGTCTAATATCAATACGTATTTTCAACTTTTTTAAAATAATATTATCATTGCGTTATCACTTGGTCATAATATTCGTATTTTTATTTCACCATGCGTTTGATTGCGAGAAAAAAAATACGATCATTGGAAATATTATTCTCATTCTCTTTCATCTACAAGGAACAGCTTTAGGTACAGCAAAATGATATTTGCGTGCTCTATATTTTTTTTTTTTTAATAATGTTGTAGGCGGGGAAAAATAGAAACTTTGAAAATTACAAAACCATTGTTTGGCTATCTCCGATGTCAGACTAGTGTCTCGTGGAAATTTCATCATTTTTTTTTTAATCCAGAAAACGAGATATTGTTACCTCCATGTGTTCTTTACTGTTTGCTGTCTCTGTATCTTTTATAAATTTACGAAATTTTTTGAAATAAAATTAACTAATTTAGGCGGAAGAAAAAATTCATTTTCGACCGTCTTTATATTGATTTAAATTTTCAAATAATTTCCAGTCAAATCTCGGACAATGACTTTTTTTGGTTTTGAAAAATTTACAATATTTTCAAAAATAATGGAACAGCGGTTTTAAAATCGTTCATCAATTTAATTGCTAATTTATACATATCAAACTATATTTATTATGCCAATTTGACCCGTGCATGCCAGATCTTCTGGCTAGGCACCGGGCAGAAATGTATTACCCGCCAGGACTGGCTCGGCCGAGCTAAACTGGCCATTGCCAGGCCAGATTCATGGAAAACTAGCCAGGTACTAGGCCGCACCAGAATTAAATTTCTGCTCGGGATGGTTTCGTAAAGTCAACCCTTAATCGAAAGTCGAATGTACTACAATTTTCGTGATTTTTGGCTGAAATTCGGATCACCAGCCGGGAATAAAATCGTTTAGATCGACGTCGATCGAAATTTTGGAAAATAGTAGATCTACGTAGATCTCCGTATATATACGAATTTCCTCCACATAGTCTCCTTGTTGCCCACCACGAAAAGCTACACGGTATACAGTGCGATATACAGTGCGGTATACAGTATAACTTTGCGCGTTCGGGATTCGAGCGCAATATTACGGAGGTGCCCCATCCCACTCTTGCTTAGGAGGCGCAGAGTAAAGATACTTCTCTCTTTCTCGTTCTCGATTGACAGAAGAAGGGGAAGAGAGACACGCAGAGTTTATGAGGGGTCTAACATAACCTCCCAAAATCTTGTCACGCATCAAAGTTTTATTCATATTCATTGCGAAAGAAAAAACCAACAAGAATTATGTGATGCATAGGTAAAAAAATTATTTTGACGTATCTAAAACAACCCACATGACGTAACACGATTATAGCGTACGCGCATGCGCGTTTAGCTTTGCCAGCTGGCAAATGTGGGGGAAGCTATTCCCCTCAAAATGAGGAGAAATGAGGGGGAAATGAGGGGAAAAGAAATGTTCAAAAAGGGAAAACTTTAGGAAGGAGCACTGTATACCAAAAACGCCGAGAAGGCTGATTATCCCTATAACCATTTACAGTCCGACTTCCAGATAAGAAACCCGGCAATAAGAAACCTTCCCCCAGTTTCTCGCTCAAGCACTTCCCCCACTACGACACGAGCTCCGAGCTCGATCGCATGCGGAAAAGAGTGAGAGAGACAGACAGAGGCAGTGAGTGTGCAGCGCGCGCCTAGTGGGGGTATCCGAATTCTAGGAAAAACTCTTCCCCTTGGGGGCTTTTGGTTTCTTATTTAGAGGTCGGACTGTATTTTAACGGAAAATTTATGTACATTCGAGACCACTAAGTTATTATTATGTTCGAAGACTTTCGCTTATTAGATCTCCATTTTCCTACTTAAATCTCAGTAGATTTACTTAAATCTGAATAAATCAAATGGTAGATCTCTGTCCATCTGATTGAGATCTAGGGAAATCTACCATTTTCCAAAATCTGGACCAAAATTTGTAAAATGTAGATCTAAATTTTATTCACGTAAATCCGAACTATTTTTCCCGGGCATATCCAGTCTACTATACAAAAAAAAAAATAAACTCTGGAACTTTTTTGATATCCTCTACTTTGGTAAAAAAAAAACGTAACCCTTTTTTATTTATCTAGATCTACATGGCATCATATACTTGCTTGTTAATTCGATGGCCAAATGAAAATTCGCAACTCCCTATATCATAACGTCATTATCGGCGCAAGATATTTGGCCCTTTGTGATCGATTTTTTTTGTCAATAATTTATAATGCAATAGGGGTTATTTTTATTCAAAATTTTTATACAGAAAAACAATTATTTCATCGCCACAACATTGGCCTGATCGATCTTGAATGAATTTCCATTTTTCAATTATCTTCAAAATAAAAAGAAAACATAGTTTAGATGTATGTACGTAGATCTACAAACTTTGAATTCTTTGAAAAATTATTGCCGTTATACTAGAGTACAACGAAGAACATCGACGAACATTTTAAATAAAATTTCTTTTGAAGATGTCGTGAATTTTGGAAAAAGGGACTAAATCTTACAGACTGCACCCATCAATTTTACCGTCCGTGAGATTTTTGCCAGAACAAAATAAAAAATCAATACACCTTTGAAAAAATTTCGGTCCAAGACTTAGACGGAAGAGCCAAACTAAGATTTCACATCGCCTCAACGAAAATATACTCTTCGGAAGCAATTTTTATGTTTTTTTTTCTCATTTAACGTTTTTAGGGTTCATCAAACGAAAACAAAATTATACCATTATACCATTATGATATCAAGGACGATCGTCCCTCGAAACAATGTTACCAGTTGGTGAAAGTTTGTTCTTTTTTTCACTCGTGTGACTTTCCGGCGTTCACTTACCTCATCGTCATTGTCCTTTAGATCGTCAACCTCTATATCCTCTGCTTTAGGTGACAAGTGTCCATTATGGCATGTTGATAAATCACAATGATCGCTTGTCCTCTCAGTCGAAGGTGCTATTGTGCGATTCGAATGTTTACTCGAACGCTGACGTAGCTCAATACCAAAATCATCAGGCAATTCCTTCCTCTTTTTTATTTTTCTCTATATCGTGGAAAAAAATCGTTCATAAAAAATTGACTCGACTGGATGAACATCGTTATACGACAAGAGAACAAAGTGACTAGTGATAATTTATCGGAAATCGTGTATCCGGAAAAGGAGCAAAAAAATAAAAAATAAAAACCCAATTCCGTGTTATGTATCAGACGGAAGAAGAAGACGAAGAAGAATAGTGCACGTTACGATTGCGAGAGACTAACGAACATTAAAACGGTTGAGGTATTTTTTATTTAAGTATTTCTATTTTATCGAACTCTTCCCGTAAACCGACGAAAATAAGCCAATTTCATCATATCGCGAATCGAGGCAAAGTGGTGGCACTTCAACGATAATTCTGCGGGTTGCCAAGAGCTCTGCTGCGTCAAAAATCATATGCATATTTACAATTCAATGGTTTAACATTGAATTGTATGGATTAACAGACCTATTCGTGATATTTTCTCCTTCTCTCTGTATCTGTAGCCCTCTCTCCCTTTTTATCATTTAGGGATGAGAAATTCTAATTTTTTGAAACCAGTGTTGTGCGAAATTTTAATTATTGAATTACAAGCACCAAATTACAATTTTTATTTGTAATTTTTGAAAAATCAATTACAAATTACTTTGATAATTTGTATTTGAAGCGAAATCTATTATCCATTGCAATTGTAATTCGTAACTAAACCGAAATCCATTATCTTTCTTAATTGTAATTTGTAATTCGACAGAAATCAATTACCCATTACAATTTCAATTTGCAATTAAACCGAATCCATTGGCCATTACAATTGTAATTTGTAATTAAACTGAAATCTTTTACCTATCACAATTGTTATTTGAAATTAAACCGATATCAATTCCTCATTTCAATTGTAAATTGTAATTAAACTAAAATATATTACTCACTACAAATGTAGATTGTAATTAAAACAAAATAAATTTCCCATTACAACTGTAACTTGTAATTACACCGAAGTCCATTACCCATTATGATTGTCACCTGTAATTAAACCGAATTTTTTTCCCCATTAAAATTGTAATTTGTAATTAAGCCGAAATTCATTACCCATTACACTTATAACTTGTAATTAAGCCGATATCAATTATCCGCTACAATTGTAATTTGTAATTGAACCGAAATCCATTACCCATTACAATTGTAATTTGTAATTATACCGAAATCCATGTCCTATTACAATTTTAATTTTTAATTAAACTGACATCCATTACCCATTAAAATTGTAACATGTAATTAAACCGAATTCCATTACTGAAAAATATGTGTCCGTAAAATTGGAGACAATTTTCAATCATACAGTGATTATTTGGAACCGAAATTCGAAACCACAGAAACATTTTTGATGTAAAACGAGTAAAACAGTAATCAAAAAAATAAAAAGTACTTGGCAAGTTTCCTTGTTGGTTATAATAAGTTAGTATGAATATTTCCATCTATATATTATATGGTCAACTGAATTGTGATTTTTTGGAAAAAAATTTGCCCAACATTTTTTAACAAAAGAGGGCATCATAAAGCTCGCTTTCAAATATTCCCGCAATAAAGATACTTTATTGCAATCTTCTGTTATTGGGGTCAAGATGACCCCTTGTGCTCTTTAAGGGTTAATTAAATTGCGAATTCGTGGCCACAGCGTTAATTATTGGTATTCATAAGATTTCTTATGAACCTTCCGCAATGTTCGTACTGTCGAGATCTCACATATCAATTCTTATACTGTACCTGCTCGCAGCTATTATGAGATTCAATTATTAATTTACAGTGAAACAAAAAAAAAATTTCTTCGAACCTTCTGGAAATATCTCTAGCAGGGCATGACTTGATGTCGTTAATGGGGTGATGATGGTTTTTTAGCGATTTGGCATATTTAGAAACTATATCTTATAGTGATTAATCCCGGAAGTGACTCGTCCGCGTAATGTTGTGAGATTTCGGTATCAGTTGGGTTGCCACGATTATATTAGGAACGTGGTTTATTTGTGTGCCAAAGCACGTACTGGAACTTGTCAGCGTTGCTATCAGCACGTTGGAAAGTGCCACCGTGCACCATTATAGTTCCGATAATTTTTTTTAAATTCATTGATTTAACAATACATTAAATTACATTTATACTCAGAGTCGATTTGTTCATAATATCGTTGGCCTAGTGAATAAATTTCATGCTTTAACTAAAAGTTTCTCTCGAGAAATCAATTTTTGCTTCCTCACAGTGAAATTCCTTTCGACGATGAAAAGAAATTGCCGTTCTTAATGCTAATGTGTTAAGACGAAGTTCCCAGAAATCACATTTCTTAAAATTATATCTCAAGAACGGCTTGCCTGATACCGCTGAAAAATTGCACACACATTCATCATTGAACCGCCGATATTTGTTACAATTTTCGTTGAAACTGCTTAAGATTTATACATGTTATGAGACTTCGAAATTTTCTAAAAATGTCTGTAATCACTCTAACTTCCGTAAATTTGGAGATTTTGTGCTATTTTATTTCTTTAACATGAATAGAGTATCATAGAAAGACGGTTGGTATTGAATTTTGCGAATATCGCTTGGAGGGTTCATGGTTGATGGTATTTTGAATTTTTCAAAAAATATCCGACAGCTCTAATTCCAAAAAAATTTGAAGATATCGCGCCAGATATTTTTTCTATGAATCACGTATCATTAATGAAAGGTCGATATCAAAATTCAGGAGAATCGGTGAAAGGGTTTAGATATCATGAAATTTTGAATTTTCCAAAAATAGTTTCCGATACCCCCAATTTCCCCAAATCGTGAGATATCAATCTAATACATAAAAATGCATTTATGTTATGAAATATTAAGTATCTAGAAGTTTTAGTAATATGAATCTCAAATAATTATAAAGTTGCGCACTGCTTTTTCATTATTCTTTCTCGATTACAGCGCCCTCTCTCTATCTATGAGGAAGTGGGTTGTTCAATTTTGGCTTTCTCATACAGAGACCTTATGAGCGAGATAGAATAATGAGGAAGCAACGTACAAGTTTCTAATTTTCACGTGTTTTTATTTATTTGTATGTATTCATCATTTCATTCGATAAAGAATTTCTTTTTTTCGTGAAATTTACCTACATTTTTGAAAATTTTACAGAATCTTAACTACTCAAAGAACTTTCGCCAAATTCAATCCCAATCATCCTTGTTCCCTAGACTATTCTGTAAAAAAATTCGGCTCGACGGATTCAAACTTTTAATCATTTTGAAAATTCTATAAAATATTAGCCCGTGAAGGGATTCGCGCCAAATTCAATGTTAATTGTAAATGGCCCCTAGACTATTTGTGTAAAAAAATTCGGCTCGACAGCGTCAAATTTTCGAAAGTACAGCAATTACCTTTATATTTGAAAATTTTGAAATTTTTTTTAAATCTCAACCCCTCATGGAATTTTTACCAAATTTAATTCCAATCGTCATTGTCCTCGAAATTATTCGCTTAAAAAATTTTGGCTCGATAACTTCAAATTTACGAAAGTCAGAACGCGTACAAAAATTTTGTCATACACACACTCACACACACCAAACACTTTTTCTAAACGTTTTCTCGACGTTTTTGGAGATTTTGAACCTGTTGTCATGACAATTTTGAAGTTTTTTTTCACAAAGCCAAAGCTTCCTCCTTGAGGAAGCAAAGATGAAACTACATATTATATGACAAGAAAGAGGAAAAAAGCTGCAAATTGAAACTTGAAAATAACTTTCTCCAAATTTCGCACAGTGCTCAAAGCTTCCTCTGTGAGGCCGCCAAAATTGACAAAGGTGCGAAATTTGGAGGAAGCAATTCGCAATTTTCAACTTGCACATTTTTTTTATTAACAGCCCCGGGAATAATTATTGATATTAATCAGATTAGTTCAACAGATTCTGTGCTTTTTATATTGACAAGATTCCAGACATAAATTTTAGCGTGGAATCAGACTTTTTTGACTTGTCTATCCGTATCTTATCTCATATTGATCACTGTACATTTACCTCGCAGTTTTAAAAAAAGTGTATATTAATTACATAATGTCACCTTTGACATCCGTTATTCAATTTTCAACAAACCACGTGTAAACGGTGTCAATAAACTTAGTTTTTATCAAGTATCTTATTGTCACAAAAACGAAAATACCTCCATATTGTTTATTTGAGCTGTAGGCCGTGGGATGAGTTTCACGATGTTGAAATACTTTTCTAATACACAATTTACGACCCCAGTTGACTCTTCTACAAGTCGAGTTGCATCGTAACGTGCACAACAACAAGACTAACGTTAATAAAGTACGATCGTAGAACACTCCCGTAGAAACTTCACTATCGACTAAAGGTGGCGTACTTGCCTCGCCAACGCCCCTACGATTAGTCCGACTAACGTCATTAGTGATATCACACATCCGAAAACCGCGTTTAAGTCACAAGTGTCGAGATTGTCAGGAAAAAAAAAACTTTTTCAGAGTTGGATGAAGCCACTTAGATCTAAAGATATACAAGACCGTGAGTTGATGATCGGTTCCTAAAGAAAAATCCCTAGACGGTACGAAAATTAAGAAAATAATTTCTCAAAATTGATAAACCCTTTTAGTTTGAAACGAATAATAATAATTATCTAGTCCAACATGAATTTTCAATAAATTTAACAAATGTGCTGTTTGTGAAAATTTTTCTTAACGAACGTGTACGAAATTTCGTCATTTCCTTTAAGAATAAACTGTTTTATTGAAAAATAAATTGTCGCCAATATTAAAAATACGGGCTATTCTTAAACGCCCAAAAATCCGTTTATCTTATCAAATATTCAATATCTTGAAGAGCATTAATAATTTTAATTTCAAAGAATGAAATTACATGTGATAGCGAGGAGAGAAAAAGCTGCAAGTTGATACTTGCAAAATGCTTTCTCCAAATTTCACACAATGCTGAAAGCTCCCTCTATGGGGAACTCAATATTGACAAAAGGTCCTCATATAAAGGGAGCATTGAGCATTTTGCGTAATATGGAGGAGGAAATTTACAGCTTTTTGCTCTCTCATGAGAAAGCTTTTTCTTCATGAAAAAAAACGTGCAAATTAGAAATTTGCACATTGCTTCTCATTATTTTATTTCGTTCACACAGATCCTTCTAAATGCAAGTAGGTTTTCTACGTTTATCTTCCTTCTACAGATTGCTTTATGAGCGAGATTAAACAATGAGTAAGTAATGAGAAAATGTCTGATTTGCACGGCTTTCTCGGAATGCGATTCAAACAATGCAACGATATCTCAAGTTACAACGTTTCGTGACTGTTTGAAGGATATGGCGGGTAGTAACGAGTTCTTAACCTTAACATTGAAAAATTTCGTAACATCCGAAACCGTTCGTTGATTGTCGTCAAATTCAATATTAACCCCTTGAGTGTCAGGCAAAAATGAGATTTTCGTGCCACTTTTATGCTGGAAAAAAAATTTCAGAGATTTATCCTACGATTCCAGTATAACGGTTTTTGGGGTCGCTTCATTCATGACTCTGGGTTCGGCATAGAGCGGGAATTAAAACCAAAAAAATATTTTTTCACATTTTTTACTATAAGTAATTTGTCATAAATGGATTGCTGAATTTTTATTCTTCATAGGTAATGTATCCAAGCTTAAAATACTTGGAGTCAAGATTTAAATTCGAAATTCGTGACCACAGTCACCTAAAGATACAAAATTTTATCAAAATTCCACCATATTCTCCCACAATATTGAGTCCGCGATTGTAAATTTTAGAATTCGATTTGAGATTTGGATTCACCGACCTCAAAAAGCATTACATACTCACTTTCATCGGAATTGGACCTTTTTTTTCATTTGCGTCCGCCATATTGGATCCGCCATTTAGAATTTTACAAATCCGATGTCAGATTGAGATTCAGCGACCTCAATAACTCTGAGGTACTCACATTCGTCGGATTGAAACTAATTTTTGAATTCTCGTCCGCCATATTGGATCCGCCATTTTGAATTTCGGAAATCCGATTTCAAATTCAGATTCAGCGACCTCAAAAACTGTAAGGCACTCACTTTTGTCGAAATCAAACCATTCTTTTGAATTCGAGTCCGCCATATTGGATCCACCATCTTGAATTTTGGAAATCCGATTTCAGATTCGGATTCAGCGACCTCGAAAACGATGAATCACTAAACTGCAGTCAAATCGGCGTATTAAAAACACGTTTTTTTTCAAATGCCCACATATGTGTCATGACACAAAAGTGGCACGACTTTTTTCTGCCCATATGTGTCACTGGCACTCAAGGGGTTAAACATCAACTGCGAATTCGCCCAATGCACCACTCGCGATAGATCTGAATGGAGCGTAATCGCTTTCATAGATAACTCATACACCGATCGTGAATAAGTAGAGCCTAGTTTTAAGATACTTAATTGTACTAAATTTATGTTATTTAGTCGTTTACATAATTTTTAAGAAACTCGTGATATTCATCGAGGAAAATTTTAGAGACTTAGAGATGAATTACATTGTAATATGTATGATACCATGATATTTGTAATCGCTACTGTATAAACTTTACTCCCATGGGCTAAATCCAGGAGCAAAAATATAACTATTGATCAATCTCTCTCCCTCTCTCTCTCTCTTCTCTCTCTCTCTCTCTCTCTCTCTCTCTCTCTCTCTCTCTCTCTCTCTCTCTCTCTCTCTCTCTCTCTCTCTCTCTGCTCTTTGCCTGAAGCTCTCTCGAGATGTCAGGCATGGGTTCGCAGGAGGATCCGAGGATCGGATTAGTTCCAGATTTTTTCCTGCTCTTTTGTTAGCCTTTGACCACCGAGATACCGATACTAAACTAGCTACTTACGACTCATACTGATACCACGCAGCTCGGTTTGGCGGAAATCGGTTGTGTATGCGACAGTCAGCGTTGTTAGATGGGCAGTCACCCCCGCGCTGCCCCCTTTTCCTTCTCGCTCGAACGCGCGCGAAATAAAAGGACATTTAATTTTATTACGACAAACCGGAGTGACGCTGTAGTGTTGGTTGTATATCACTGATAAGAAAAAGCAGAAAGACTACGAAAGAGCTCGAGCGAGTATTTCCAGAAAACGCAGTATCATCCGGACAACTTTATCTCGTAGGAATCTGCGCTATGTTGCCAGAGAAATTGTATTAGCCAAAAAGAAAGGATCGAGGAGCTGGTCCTTGGAAAATCGAGAATAAATTATTTTTAGTGCTCTCGTTGCGACTATATACGGCTAAGAAAATGAGCAAGCGATGTATACATGTTGCACATATATACCGTGCATAACAAAAGTAACGGGACGGCTGAATATTTCCTCGGGTAAGATATTTATCAAAAAGGTCAAGGTCCGTCTTGTAGTAACTTTCAACGAGGAATTCAATGGTGACTTAGATTTTTACCTTGACGATGATCTTCAAGGTTATTTCAAGGTCAACTTAAAAAAAAATGGAAACCTGTATTTTTGGGTTCTGAAATCAATACAAAAAACAGTTTTATATTTTGTAAGTGTGAGCCAGCGTGCAGCTAATAACTTTGAAACATAAATTTTCATTTTTTGGTAATTATCACTTAATTGTGAAAACAATCAGTACGGAGTTAAAGGAACTAAGTAGTATCGATATTATTATTTTTTAAATTATAATAGAACACCGCAAATAAATACTCTGTGATTCTCATAAATGTTTTTAAAGCATATTTTGGAAGCATACAGCAATTTCATCAATTACGCACCAAAAAATCATTCTTTGATCGAAAATAATTTAATTCTCAATCTAAGTTTCGATTTATAAAATTATTATTGATTCAAGAATTTTTTTCTAGATATAACGATCTCTTCTGCTGACCTTCTCATGACTAACGACGATTTTTTCTTTGAACTTTCTCAGACTAAATCGTGAATACTCTTTAGGACCTTGAAAAAATGATCGTTATATAAAGTAGAAATTTCATTATGTGTGTATTTGCATATAAATAGCAGTAAATAATTTTATAATGAGGACGTACCAATAAACAGTGGATTTGAAATCATTTTCAATTTATAGAATGCCATCCCTCTATACTTTACCTACACAGCTGAGTCGGTAGTAATTTATAAATGAAAGTTGCGTTTTTTTTATAAAAAATTTTAATTTGTATTCTCATATTAAAATCACTGATGCTACGTGTTCAGTATAACAAACATAATCCTCGAATTTTTCTGGATTTTACTGTAATTTTTGGAGACCGCTTTTGACAAACAAGATTTAGATTCACAATTATATTAATTATTATATATTATAAATTGAAAAACCCTCACTCTGTAATCGTTACTGTTCGTATGTTATCAAAATACATTGAGTCCTTCCATTCAAGGTCCAGAGCCACAATTGCTGGTTGAGTTTTCTTATAACTACATTATTCCGATGCCCAAACAGTTCCATCCTTTTTAGCCCCTACCTCCGCAATCATCAGCTTTGGACCGTATGTAACCTCATGATTTTTCAGGTAAAATTTGATGTTTCATCCGATTTCAAAGTAATAAATATATGGTTCCATTAAAAAAAAACGAGTTGACCTCGATGTAATCTCGGCAAGGTCACCTAGAAAAAATTGAATTTAGCCAAGTTTTTTCCCTCCCTGAACACTCCAACTTTTTTACGAAACATTTTTTGGTACCTCTCTTAGGTTACGAAATATCACCCTGGATCGACTAAAATCAATCACCCTGTATATATAGGTTCATGTCTGCCAGAAATTTGCGATGTGAAAGAGGTATGGCAGGGTTAGCGGAGTCAAAAGAGGTTCACTGACAGTAACGAATTCCGAAAATAAGGCCTGGAAGGTCCAAAGGAGGGTCACGGCTTATGCATTACAAAGGAAATAGGTTTTCGAGTATTCGAAAGAGGTCTGAGATTTCGACTCAGGCTGCACCATAAAGAAATGGAAATATCTGCGACTTTCAGGGCGAGAATAGAGCTCAAGAGTCCTGAGTGGCAGATTTTTTTCTACTTCTTCCAATGGAGGGCTTACATCGATTTTGATTCAGAACTTAAATATCAAGATAGCAAGTAGGTAGCACGTCAGACATCCTTTCATTCTCGATTTTTTTGCTATGGGTTATAATAAATCGCTAATAAGTAAAAAAAGTGTATCTCCAGTTCTAATAAAGAAGAAGAGGTTTTTTTTTAATTTCACGTCTCAAAAACAGAAAAAAACAAATCAAAAAACGGTTTTCGCAACTCAATAATTTCAGTCATTAATCGTATTTGTTAAGTGACAATAATTTTATTTCCTAATTTTTCGAACATATTTCATAGAATATTTTTTTTTAAATCACATTATGAATCTCCATATCTACAACTATAACAATATTTGTTGCTATAATATGCGAGATAATCGAATTATTTTTAGACAAACTCTTGGGGTAGAGGTTTTATACGTGTCATATCAGCTTCGCAGGTATACATTGATAATTAGGGGAACTAGATTGAAATGAAAAAAAAAAAAAATTCATTGGTTTCTGGCATTTTCGGCTGAACTAACCGACATTTTTTAAGTTTTTCAAATTTTTTCTTGTACAAGAGGATGAAATCTACAACTTCTTCAGGAAACATTTTTTCCTCACACGTACGAAAAAAAAAAACTAAAATTCAAAATTACGATTTTTTTAAAACATTTTTTAAAACAATGTTCCGTTAACTCAATTAACTCGCAAAATCAGGGGCTTATTTTTCGAGGTCAAATCTACTTACAAAAAAATCGGCATTACTGGACTCGAAAAGAATAGGACTCAAGTCTAATCCGACTGGAATAATGGTCACTCCTGTGTTCGCAAGCATGATCCAAGATATCGAAGGTAGTGATTGCATGGAACGTTGACGTGCCAAGTTTGCAGGGAGGATCCAATAACATGATTCACAAAGAGACACGGCAAACCCTGTTCTCTCTGTTGTTCAACTGCATACTGAAGAGCATAACGGGAGACGGACTCGAAGATGCAGTCAAGAGTAGTCAAGAAATGAAAGATAAACGACAGCGAGCGATCGAGTTAAGGAGGTTCTTAAGGAAGTACCCTCGATAAATAAATTAACAAACAGAAAATGACGAAAATTTGCAGAGATGTCAAAACCTTTCCAAAAATGACTCAGTTAAATTTTTGTAATCTTTGGTTGACTTTGAAAGAAGATATTAATATTTTCATTTCGAAGCTCTTAACATGGGGTCTTATGGCAATCTGTGATTTTGACGCACATTATCATTTATCAAGTTGGAATTAACAAACAGATTTTGATAAAATTTGAAGGAGATGTAAACGAATATCCCATGAACATTTTTCTCTTTCCAAAACATATAAAGCTTGCTTGTGTTAGGAGAAATAACTAAAAATAAGACAAGATTTTCGAGCAATTCACAGACGTGACAACACGACAGCCGTCAATTGCATCATTTTTAAAGTCATCGTTTAGGTTAGAAATATTTCTTTTCCCGTAAACACTGGGAATCGATTTGCCCACTTCACTTTGTCGCACTCGATTATCATAAATTATTTTGGAACATTTTTTTCTTCTCCAATAATACCTGTTTTCGCTCATTTTTCAAATCAATAATACACACAGAAACCGCTCGCTGGCTGCTTCAGTGTCCTATACATAAGTATTATACTTGTACGTGAGCACGTACACTAAAGCAAGGGATGCGATGTTGCCAAATTATATATTACGTTACTCAAGTAGAAGGTTAAAATTCTCTGACTTACGTCGTACCGAGGGTACTTCCTTAACATCTATTGGGTGCGGCAAGGGGAACGTGATGGCGCGGCGCGGGCGACGTGCGGGGCAGGTTGCGTTCGGCATTTGTTTCACCAAGCTGTTACTCACTCTCAATTCTGTTTACAAGTATATTTCACAATCGGAACGGTGAAAAACTTTCTTTATGGGCAAATTATATCTATGAAGGTCTAATCTGTCGTTTAAGCGGTTCTTCGGGGAAATGTTACCGTTTTTTCACTCCTAAAATTAAACGATCAAACGAACTTACCTGTAAGTGATGTTCGATCGGAATTATATGTAGAGTCTCGTTCGAGATGATACACGAAGTGGTCACAATTTTCAGAGTTTTCAAAATTTCCCCCCCTTATGCTGACGCCTTCATCACAGTGGCCCTGTCACCGCGCCGCTTTTGTTTCCTCCGTCTTCATATCATTTAGAGCTCAATCAATTTAATTCCTTCATGGGTCAAATAAAATTAAAATAGGTTCAACCGACTGATCCTTGCTGATCCTAGAGTGTCGTTCGGTTCAAGGGAGGGGTGTATTCTGCTTGAGAACATAACGGGTGGGGCGTAATCATCTCGAACGAGACTCTATACATATAATTCCGATCGAACATCACTTACAGGTAAGTTCGTTTGATCGTTTAATTATATTACGAGTCTCGTTCTCGAGATTACTTTATGTAGATGTTCAGAGATGATCAGTACTTTTAATTTTTATTTATTTATTTATTTTTATTTATTTATTTATTTTTTTATTTATTTTTTTTTATTTTATTTATTTATTTATTTATTTATTTTTTTTTTTTTTTAATTTATGATCTGAGATTTAACATTTATGTAACTTTAACTTATTTAACTTATTGTAAGACTGTTAAGGCGTAATCTTTTCGACTCGCCTTTATTGGTCTATTATAATGTTTGGCAAATACTTGAGATTCCTTCGACCATTCCGCAGTGGTTTTTATCACATTGATATCGATGCCTCTTTTGAGAGCAGCCGAAGTCGACGCATGTCTCGTGCTGTGCGCCGAGTATTGCTCGTTAATGCCACTGCGTGCTAGTACCGCTCTTATTCATCTGCTTATTGTGGCTGCTGTAGCCGCTTTGTACGGTTTCTTAGTAGTAATTATTAAATTTTTGCACATTCCTCTCAGAGGTTTTGTGCTATCAATATACGCATCAAGCGTACGAACTAAACATAGCTCGGCTTTTTCTTTAAAGTATGGGAGTAGCAATAGAGGCTGACTAGCGCCGTGTCTCGAGGTTTTGACCCGGTCCGTAATTCTTATCTCGTACCCTTCGACTGACTTTGAAATATTTTCTAATTTTATTAATGAAAACGTTTGTACTCGGTGTGCTGTCCCGATTGCAAGCAAAGTCACTAGCTTATCTGTCAGTTGACTCAACCCCAGAGTACCGAGGGGGTACAATTTCGCTACGGCCTCGTGAACAACATTTATGTCCCAAGTGTCATCGTATTTTGGCTTCGATGGTCTAAGCTTGAATACGCCTTTAAAAAATCGATTGACGATCGCGTCCCGGGTACTTTTCCCATCCGTAATTAAAGATATTGCTGATCTTGCCGTATTGAGTGTTCCGTAGGATGCTCCGGTGTCGTAGCGCTCTGCGAGAAAGTCCACGACCGACTTGGCGTCCGGATTGTAGGGGTCAATATTGAGATTTTCGGCAAATTGGATCCACATTTTCAATGGCGCACTGTATTGCTTAATAGTACCTTCTGTTACTGAGGATATCAACGTGTGTATGGCCGATTCCGAGATCTCCTTTCTTCTATAGGCTTCCCCGATAGCTTGCCTGCAATCAAAGCTAGATTTCCCGCCAATGGATGACTCAGAGACCTGCAAGGTGACAGAAGTAAGTCATCTGAGGGTGTGAATCGAATTGGCTCTCCTATTATTAGTGACATAATTATGGGGAACCAAGGTTGGGCAGGCCAATACGGAACTACCACAATACCACAAGCTCGATCTTGTATAATCTTTCTCGCCATTTTTAATATCAGTGCAAAAGGGGGGAACGCATAGAAGAAACGAGTCGACCAATTTTGCGTAAAAGCATCGACCGCTATCGCATCTGGGTCTCGGTGCCAAGAGTAATATTCACGACATTTTGAGTTCTTCCTTGTTGCAA
The DNA here is from genome assembly GCA_963564615.1 of Rhorus exstirpatorius. NCBI lineage: Eukaryota > Metazoa > Arthropoda > Insecta > Hymenoptera > Ichneumonidae > Rhorus > Rhorus exstirpatorius. The sequence continues at coordinate 11,897,590 of OY751321.1, forward strand.
ATAGGTATATGTCGGGAATTCCCAGCTTATAAACGATTTCATTAAAGGCAGTATCCGCGAGTTCCCACTCGGTATCCACGTTTCTCACTCTCGACTCTTCATCCGCTTCGACATTGTCCTTCGACGGGATGTACGACGCATACAACCAAATTTTTCTGGTTTCACTCCACTGCCATATGTCTCTCGCAATTTTGTTGAGGTGAGGGTGTTGTATACCTCCCATTCGATTTATATATGATATAGCTGAGGTATTGTCGACCCTGAGCAAGACCTCACAACTTGAAATATTTTTAGCAAAACACTTGAGTGCCATGAATATAGCTAGTAGCTCCAAGCAATTTATATGGAGTATTTTTTCCCCGTCCTTCCAGAAACCCCGTGCCCGTTGGCCATTGTAGAATGCTCCCCAGCCTGACAGTGAGGCATCTGAGAATATTTCGAGTTTGTAATCGAGTTTTCTAATTTGGCTGATCGCAGTCGGTAAGTCAGATCTCCACCATAGAAAGTCTTTTTGGAGTGTTTCGGACAACGATAATTCTGCTTCATAATTTCCGTCACTAATGAGCAGAGCCAAGTACTTCTCTCTTTCGAAATTTTTTGAATATAGCCACCCGTAATCTATGGCTCGGCAACAAGCCGTTATCTTCCCTATAAACTGGGCAAATTCTCTAATCTTACAGACTTTAATCGAGCTGAAACGGCTAACCCATGTGAGAAATTCTTCTCGCTTTCCCTCTGGTAATTCTAGTGTCATTTTTTCCGAATTTAGGATAAAACCTAAGAACCGGCACTGTTTACGTGGGATGATTTCGCTCTTTTCATAGTTAATGATAAACCCTAACGATGTTAGTAACTTAATGGTTTTTTCTATATTTTTTGAACAGGAGGTTTCGTCTTCTCCGAAGCATAGAATGTCATCGAGATATATGACGGATAAAAATCCTTTGTGCCTCAAATAATAAACAACCGGTTTCAAGATTTTAGTGAAGATAAATGGGGCTGTGGATAGGCCAAACGGTAAGCAGGTAAATTCGAAGAGCTTTTCTTTGAATTGAAATCTCAAGAATTTTCTGGATTCCTCATGAACAGGAACCAGAAAGTACGCATCCTGTAAATCCAGGCTACCCATAAACGATCCCTCGGACATAAGTTTTATTGCCGTGCGAATTTCTTCTAGCTTGAAGTGAGTAGTAGTTATGTACTTATTTAATTGCTTGAGGTTCAGAACAAATCGGTATGAACCATTTGGTTTTTGTCTCAAAAAATAGCTCGATATAATCTGATCTTGACACGGCGTACAGGGTCTGATTGTGCCAAGATCTATTAAGCGTTTTATCGATATTTTATAATCATCTAATTTGCAACCTGAGTCAATGGTCGGATTCCGTGGAACATATTTTTGCTGTGGTGGTTTGTTGAAACAAATTTTATATCCTCTCACGCATTTGAGGATAAACTTATCGCTGGTAATCGTTTTCCATTCTTTGTGAAATTTACGTAACCGACCTGCGATGATATTTACCTTTACATCCGATCTTTGCCTTTCGAGGGGTATTGCGACGACTTTTTCCCCAGAGGTCGAGAGTTGTACGACGTTTGTGTGTGTGGCTGGTACTTGACAAATTTCTGGGTTGCCCTCGGTTTGTTCGTCTGATAATTGCCCGTCTGGTAATTGCCCTGGAATTTTACCGACGGGCCTTTCCAGTTTCCCTGGTTCGCCGACGTTGATGCACGAGGAGTGAACGTCTTTTTTGTCGTAGGTTGCAGTTTTAAGTCCAAACCGACTTTCTCGATCGTCTTAGCAGACTTGATTTTTTCTGACAAGTCCTGTCCGAATAGAAATTCGTCCGAACTCGAGCCCTCCAATATAGCTTTGGCTTTCTTATCAAAGCTCGGATATATGCAATTTTTCCTCGCCACTAGCCCTTGGTGATGTGCAGCTGCCAATAATTTACCTGCTGCACACAGATACTCGAGTAACTGCATTTTGTTGACACCCTCCTCTCTTTCTTCCAGGAGTAGTGAGATACCTGAACCGAGCGCTGACATTGAAGAGCCGAGAAGGTTCTGTGAGAAAACCAAATGTTTATCTCGCTTGATCGAAGTCTCGAACAGCGAAGTAGCTATCTCGGGATTCAACTTCGGTGCCTCGAGAGGGCAATTTCCTTTTCGAGGATATTTATCGAGAAGTTCCGATTTGTCTTCTTTTTTGACGCCGTTCCTGACCCAATCGGTCCATTGCGTGGCCAATTGAGACTGTATTTTTACTTCTTTGATTATCGAGGACGATGGGTCAATGCCCATAATTTCCAATACGTCATCATCGATAATAGATACGTCTGATATCGGGCTTATCATTTCTTGTGATTCTTGTGCGGACTTTTCAGTGACTTGAGCTTTCGTCTCACAGGAATTATTTCCTTGTTTGTCCGTTGTCAAGTCCGCCATTAAATCTACAAGAACGAACATATCTTTCAGATTATGTCTGCCCTAAGATAGTGCTGTATTGGCCTATCTTACGTGCGGTTTTATCCCACCGCCGAAGGGAAATAATAGCCAGCACTATTGTGTCTGCTAATATTATTATCAGTGGCGGATTTACCAGCAGGCTGAGTAGGCTTAAGCCTAGGGCGGCAGATTTTAGGGGCGGCAAATTTGGGGCCGAATTTTTTCGATTTTTTTTTTAGCCAAATTTTTTTTTTTAGATTTTTTTTTACAGAAATCAAAAAGATTTTTGCAAGACGGTTTTCTGATGTTTTGCCGAAACAAGTATACAAGACATCTTTCCGATGACTTTTCCCTCTTCCCTTTCATTGTACATTGAACGGTATCGCAAACTTTTATATTTGTACGAGAGCCCACGACCAAAACCATGTCTCATAGCAACCCGGCTAAAACCTTATAAAATTGATAGATAATATGACCCTGAAGCAGACTAAGTGGATAGTAACGTTCAAAAGTGTAGCATTTTCGCTATGTCAAAAAAATAGGCAGGCGGATGTATAGCATCCCGTCTGATATTGAAAACGTACATAGTGTTTGGTATTTTATTTCAAAAAATTGAGTTTTCAGACATTTTGCGCGTAGCGTTCGACCTGGACGAATTTTCAAAGATGTTAACAAATTGAGCCAACCTGATCCATAGCAACTCGGCTAAATCTTTTGTAATCGATAGATTATACGACCCTGAACTCAGAAATGCAGTATTCAGACATTTTGCGCGTAGCGTTCGATCCAGGCGAATTTTCAAAACTGTCAACAAATTGAGCCGACCTGATCCATAGTAACCCGTCTGATTTCCGGAACGTAGTTAGATGGTAGTCCTGAGGTACCAAAAACACGTTATTCAGATACCAGTAGCGTAGCGTGTGTCCAGTAGCCATTTTGAAAAAAATGCCTTGCCGACCCTTACACTTGCATATCAGTATAGGCGGAACAAAAAATACATATCCCTCGGTTTTTGAACCGTTGTAGCGTATCTGAGTTTAAACGAATTCAGACCAGGACACCCGAATGATGTTCCTAGTGAGCTTAAAATCCTTAATGTATGCCTGCAAGCTTGACTCGTGATACGGTGACCCTTTCGAGCTCGCACAATAGCTTTTGTTAGCTTCTCTTCCTTCCATTTCCTCAAAAACTCTCGATGCCCACCGTAAAAATATTTATATCCCACCAAACGTACACACTGCAGTTCTCGATTTATCGACGATTTACAATCGTCGATTGAGTCTCGCCCTAAAATTCTCATTCGATTTAAGGATATATTTCCGTTTTCGCTACCATAAATGGATATTTTTCCATTCCCTGGAGAATTTTCTTAAAGGCACGCGCACCTAGGAATATTGAGCAAATTGTTATCGCTTCGTTCCAGGGTGTCATTATATACGTAACACCCTGAAATTCAAATACACGAAACGCAGTCTTACGCTCTTCGAGTGATTTCTTCTTCTTCTTCGTTTTTCCCCTTCTTTTCGCGTAAAAATGGAGAATCACGAATCAATCAAGACTTCAAGATATCGTGAGGATCATGACTGCGAATGATCTGTCGCTTGTTTCCCGCACTTTCTTTTTTCCCACTCGTTGATTCTCTTAAGAGGATAGCAAATTACTGCCGATAACAGAATCAATACTCCGGAGATGTAGAACGTTGCGTCGTAACTTCCAGTGGCGTCCATAAAAACACCTGGTGCAATGAGAAAAAAAATAGTGTGAAAATTAAAAAAAAAATTGATATTTAAAAATAATAACGTAATACGTGAGTAACTCAAGAAGCAGAGACAATTTTTTCATTTTCTTAAGAATCACCTGCTAGTGGTGAGCCAACCATAGTAGCCAGACCCTGGAAAAGATACAGCAGCCCAAAAGCGTTGGTAAGTTTTTCCAAGCCCAGAAGATCCACCAGGATTACTGAGGTGAGCGTGCAGTATGCAGCTGAAAAACGTTGATAATTGGGCAATACAATTAAAAAAAAAAAAGGAACATGGTTGAACGAGAATGTATCCCTCGTGTTTCGCTTACACGTGAAAGCAGCTTCGTTCGTATGAAAAAATTTAAACGAGGGAATGCAATGAGTCCGATACTCTGAGTATTTGTGAGATAAATAACGGAGAACGGTGTCACGACGAAATATCTCGATCAAAATTATTAGACGGAATACATTTTTCATTCAGTGATAATGTAGCTTGTATTATAAATTATATTATAGCTGCATGCACACACGCATACTTGGGTCGTACACATTTACATTATTTGAGTTATTGGCTACGCTTCGGTGATTTTGGACTCTGCGAGGATACTATGGGCTCAGTGGGCTCCACATACACGCGTGTGCACATTCAAGCAGTCTATAATAATGAGTACCGAGTATGCGGTATCACAGTATTCGGTGTAGAGTAATCGCGAACAGTATTCGCTATTGCATGTTGTAGTTTCGGGTATTGGGTACCGATAATTGAATAGTTTGACGATTGGGTATTGAGTATTGTATTATTTGGGACTGAGTGTTGCGTAGTATCGACTGTTAGGTATTAAGTATTGTAGTAACGAGCATCGAAGAGTATTGGGCATTGGGTTTCGAGCAGTCGTAATACCGTATAGATTATAAGGTATTGAGTACTCCCGAATTAAGCAGTATTTGTTATTGGTTATTGTGTACTGTAGCATTGAAGTATTCGCTACTGAGTAGGGAGGTATTGTGTATTTGAGTGTTGAAGTATTAAGTATTTGATTTCTACGCTACGCTTCGGTGGTTTTGAACTCTGCAAGCATATTACGGGCTCAGTGAGCTTCGCATGTATGCGGTATTATGCTAATGGGTATTCAGTATTGTGATATTTAGTTGTATTGGGTAATTGGTATACCGTATCGAGTAGCCTTTAATACTATTTGATATTAAGTATAGTAGTTTAGGGTAATGGGTACCGATATTGAATAATATTTAATATTAGGTATTGAGTTCAATAGCAAAGAGTACCGAGGATTGAAGAGTATTCGGTATTGGATTTTGAGTAGTCGTGACATAGTATAGATTATAGGCTATTGAGTATTCATTAAGCATTAAGTAATACTTGGTATTGGTAATGGAGTACTGTAGTATTGAAGAATTGGCGTACTGATTAGTGAGGTATAGTTGAGTTTTGAAGTATTGGGTATAGGAGTATTGAGTATTGGTTATTGAATATCGAGTACAATTGAGTATTGGTTATCGAGTACTGGTAGCACTGAATTATTTTTGTATCGAGTAGTATTGGGATTGGATGTTGAGTAGGCTATAATGCTATCAATAATTGCATATGAAGTATTGTAGTATTGTCGCGCTTATCATTTGGGATGAGATATTTTTATCAGAGATATTATCGCGTCGTAAGTTCTATTGTTAAGTAAAACCGATTCAACGTCCTCATGCAGCACCAGTATAAAGTTTTTTTCCCGGGGTTTTTTCAGCTTACATAAAACTAGGTAAAGTTTTCAGATTACCTGCTCCTAATTATTTCCTATCATTCACCATACCCAAGATCAAAGTGTATCGATGGATTTTTAAGGTTTCTTCGCGGAGGCAATCATGAAGGCATGTTGAAATTGGTTGTTTGGACATAATTAATTCACTAGTTTGCCAAATACAGTGCTCACGAAGAGATTCCTTGCCACCACGGTTCATCAAACAAACAAACACACAAATAAAATGTATTTGATAAAATTTGGGTCAGCATCAAAGCTCGTTACTCACATATACTGAAACCATAGCTGGCCGCATAAAAGAACTGATACTCTTTAGTCGGTGAGATATTCGAGCAAATTGTCGCAATTCCACTGATGCTTGTGAATACATTGTTGATGAAAAGAGCATCAACACCGGGCAAACTGCTTGCAAGGCCACAAGCGATACGACCAACTGCGTTACCGATACCGATAACCGACACGAGAAAGTTTGCGGTCCAGGGGTCGATTCCACTCAGCTTAGCACGATCTGGTAGAATTTTACGAGGGAGAGCAAAAAAAACATCTTTAGTTTGCCCAATAGAACAGCGGTCGATCCCAATCCTCATAACGATCTTTACGACGATTTGGCCATTATCAGAGATCGCCAGTGTCGTACTTTTTACCTGGTAGATATAGAAATGGCGTAAAAAAACCCATCATCGTGATGCTACTGCTTATCGCTAGAAGGAGAAACGATGGACTCTTCAGGAGGCTCAGATCGAGCATCGTCGTGAGTATTCGTCGCACGCTCTCCGAGCATATGTAATGACTACCGCACTCCTCCTCCTCAACTTCGTCCTTCGTTGGTAAACGCGTTACCGATGTGTGATAATCGAGCGACGCCTGTCGACAGAGGGCAACGAAAACTCAGATCACAATTTTCGGTTAAGGTTGTACCTCTACGCTACAGCGCAGCGGTGGGGGATAGAGGAAGCGGCGTGTGGAGTAGATGGGATTAAGTGTGACAGATCGCATATGCCGCTCATGCTACTGCGTGAGCGTAAAAGAATTGCACTACTGTGCAATTCTTTTTCACGTACGATATCTCAAAGGCTAAATCATCTTCAGCTTTCACGATAATATTCCCGATAGTTATCAGCGTTACTTTAGTTTTTTGTCAATTCTCGACACCCGTATAGGCGGTAAAGCGGTCAGCGTGTCGTTCGGGTTAGGGTGGGTTAGGTTTAGCGTGAGTTAGGTTGAGAATAGCTGGCGCATAGGTTACGTGTTAATCAGGCTTATTTTAACCTCAATTATCGCGAGTTTGAAACGGTAAATCTTTTTGTAACTGCATGTACGCTTAGATAACTCCCTAATTAACACACGTGCAAAGATTGAAAGATTTCCATACACATTGTTTCCACGAAAGTACTACCTCAAGGATGCTCTTCTCTAATCACAAATTGCAAAGCCTCTTCAAATTTATATGTGTAGTATTATTCTTTAGATTTTACTGTATATTCTCTCTTAATTTAAGATATGCTTCCCAAAAATATAAGAAAGAAACGTCTGTCTGAAATACCTCGTTTTAACACATGGTCATGTGGGGATCGTAAAATGTGATGCCGGATATACAATAGTACATTGTGTACCAAGGAGGGTAAGTCGCGCTCGGCGGGAAAAGGCCAACCCTCCACGGTGCACACGATACTTTATATAACAAAACCATGTTTTCCGAGCTTCTCACTGACAACTTGTGTCACACGCAAACATCGTTTGACCGCAAAATGTATTAAATGGAAACGTGAGACGCACGTTGCCGGCGGGGGGTCCGGGAGCGGTAGCCCCCCGGCGGGGGCTAGGGGCGGAGCCCCAGTGGGGGTAGGGGGCGAAGCCCCCCGTACGCACAAGCGAATTTTTAAAAGTAAAAAAAAAATCAATTTACACCGCTCGAAAAAGAATATACATTTATAGCTTGTTACACGATTACTACACGACACACGACACAATGAGAATATCATGTATGTAATGGAGGTTATGTTTCTTTCCGCGCATATATATATATATAGAATATGAGGGTCAATGGGTATAAATACATAGTTCCTCGACGTGACGACTGATGGCAGCAGCTTTGCTCTACTACGTACGATTTTATGATGTTATATTACGGCGTACGATAACGTTCACGGTGTGTAACAAATGCGCATGCGCGGAGTACAATTCGGGATACTTTTTTGTCCTAGGACTAAAAAGTGCACTTTTTCGTACTTCTACCCACGACAGTTCCCAAAACGCCTACTTTGTCGCCCGTAAACGCGCGTCAAAAAGCGAGGAAAACATGGTTGCGTTATATAAACATTTTTCATCGTAAACCCTGTAGTTTTTAACGAAAAACGACATTATAATAGAGTAATTTCTGAAGTTTCTATTGAGTCAATGAAGCACTAGGGTACCCGATAGTATAATGAAGGTATTTGCTGACAAAGCGTGAAAAATTACGGAAATTTGGTTGAGTCAGCCATTTAAAGGAACATTGCAACGTGGTAGCAGAAAAATTTAAACTGTCGTTAATGGTGTCTCAAAAAGATATTCATACGACGCGACGCCACCTTTACAACTGTTGGTAATTACATGATTACATTAGATATGTAGTCAGAAATAATGATACGAATAATACTGAGAAAATTTTGATACACCCAATTTGTATGCAGTGTATGCAATGTATAACGAATCAACTAAACCTAATAAAAATTTGCACATTGCTTCCTCATTATTTTATCTCGCTGACAAATCTTTATTTGTAAGCAAATGGGTCTTTCAATTTTTCGTTGTTCATAGAGGAAGCTTGGTGAGCGAGATAAAACAATGAGGAAGCAACGTGCAAGCTCCTAATTTTCACGCTTTTTTCATTGTCATCTAGACTATTAGGGTAAACCGTTGTGGCGTGATAGGCTTAAATTTCCGAATGTTAATGCACGCACATAATTTTTCGAAAATATCAACATTTTTCAAAATCTGAACCCCTTAAAATATTCCCAACCAATTTAATACAAATCATCCTTTTCCCTAAGAGTCTTCGCTTAAGGAGGTTCAACAGGTAGAGCAAAATATGCACAGAAAAGTCAGAATTTTTTATGAGGTATTCACTATACTACTGTAGAAATGTGCCTGAATTATTTGGGAATTTTCACCGACTCCGTTTACATGAAAATTTAGTTTCTGACGAGGCTCCTTTAACACGCGTTCTTATGGCGTGAGCAGAAATGGCGATTTTTCCCCCTTTATAACTCCAAGGAAAATGTAGAAAAATTTTTTATAGTACATTTCGATACGAGTACGCAAAGGCTTTTTTGACGAAACGAGAGGATTACGGCACGAGCCGAAGGCGAGTGCTGTAACGAGTTTCGTCAAAAAGCCTTTTCGTACGAGTATCGAACATAATTTTTCCTCGTGAGAGCCGAGAAAGCGCAACGAAGTTGCGATTTCGAGGTTAGAATGAGGAAAAATATATTATTTCAAAACGGTACAGATAAATAAAGTACTATGATAAAATCAGATTGAGATTGTGTACTTAGTTTATGAATACTATTCAATGAACCCACAGAATTCATAGTTATTCGCAGTAAAGGAATGGAAAGAGGGGATAAGCATGGCAACATCGCTGTAGAGCCGGAGCAGTTAGGTCACGTTGAGCGCGCAATTTTCTTGACAGCTCGACTGTTCTCTGGTGCCTGTGGCTATGACACTTGACGGTATACCAACCGTAAGAAATACGCGCCTTGTTGCCAGACTTCTTTGCGAATTATATACACTATAAAATCAAATTTCTCTCATTTATATCAATGTTAAATAACTTTTCTCGATCTTTAACTGTTAACAAGGGTTGATTATCCATTTATCGTTACTTCATTGATCTCAATTCCATGATTTTCCGATTCATGATAAATTATTTTCAGTTGGCTGCAGTGCCGTCGGTCCATGTATAAGCATAGGATTTCCGCCGACCAACTTCACCTCCCACAAACCCTAGTGAACCTCCTTAAGAAGTTTTGGCTCAATAGCGTCAAATTTGCGTAATTTAGAGCGCGCACATTTTCTAAAATTTAAAAGTTTTTTAATATCTGAAAGCCTTAACGAGTTCTTGCTGAATTCAATCCCACTCATGCTTTTCCGACAGATTTCAATAAAAAAAATTCAATGAAAGCGTGTAGTTCAAGAGCTCGCTTTATGATCCCCGATGATAATGCATAATCATACCATAAGAAACAATAAACATAGCGTGATTATTATAAAGACGTACGCGTGTCGTACCCACCCGTTAATTGAAACGATGCCCGATGTAACTACTCTGAGTACTACTTGAGTCGCGTACATGTCTACATAGAAATTTTATAAAAACAGTGAAATAATAAAATATCACATCATTACTATTTTAATGACATTTTAAAATTGTATATTCATTTTGTAGCCATACGTTCCATAATACGAGTAACGTATTGTTGTTTTTTTTTACTTTGCATTAACTATAATGCTTACTAGAAGAATCCTGGAATTTTCCGTTCGAGGAAGCTCCGGGCAAATAAGTATTATACAGTCGAAGCCCGGGGCACTGATACAGCTTGGGACTTGGCACTTCGGGAACTCTCGGTCGTCTCCACCACAGCCCCTTCGACCAATCAGAGTCAAGTGCTCAGGGTTGTATATATAGGAACCGGGTGCCATCAATTTATTCAATATACTGTTGTCTATTTGGCAAGTAGCTTTTTTAATATTTGGTGTACATTCATTAAATTTTATTGACATACTCGATGTGTGAATTACCCGAGCATACAAAATTTCATAACAGTAAGTTCTTGCAGTCAATGTGGTTGATTCGAGAAAAAACAGCAAATATGATTATTTCAAATAGGAATGAATGTGAGTTATATTTTTGAAAAAAAAATAAAAAAAAAAAAAATAATTTAAATGGGACTCTTTAACCAAAGCCAGCCCTGAAGGGAAGCTGCAATTTTATCAGTGACCTCAGCTTAGGTGAGATCAGTGCGTGAGTGTATATCAGTGCTCGGAGTTGGACATTACTAATATATAACCGTAACAACTCGAGTACTCGAAAGGGCAGTAATTCAACCGATGTAATTTTGAAGAATATTTCTCAAAATTCAACCAGAAAAAAGTGAATCATCTAGATGTATACAAGCGTGGCTTTCAAAAGAGGAAATACTCACTTTGGAATTGTAATGAGGCAACTTGTTCAGTGAACCACCGTAAAATGCGTCATCCCTGTAGAAAGGTCTTTGGGGATTTTGACTTGAAGAATTTCGTTTACTCGTTTTTGTCGGCGATTTTTCGCTACCCCCGTCGAGCCCCAAACAATGACCGCTCGTTGTGTGTCTGCGTATCTGCGCAAGGACAAAGTTGTCCATAATCACGAGAATATCCACGGTCTTGGGGAAATAAAACGATTTAGGTATGAGCTTCACGTACCGCGGGTATTTTTCTATTGAGACTTTCCAGGTTACCGCTAAACAATTTATTCTTCTCATCCATGGACCTTGTGTCCTCGCCGATGACAACTACCGAATCTTCATGTATGGGAACCCGTGTATGTCCCGATTCACTGTTGGGGAGGGTTCGGAAATATGAGAAGACTTAAATAAATGAATAAATAAACACGCGCAATCATAAGGATCAGTACAGAATTTTTTTGGAATCGTCGATGAAAAGTAGTGAGGAATTTTTTAAATATAGTACTTATGGTAGACACTATTCATGTGTTCGATTATTTTTACAATAGTACTGTTGGAGAAAGCCATGCAATACGATAACTCGGAAAAGTACCAATATCAGGATAAAAGAAGAATAAAAAAATGTTTCTGGTGCGATAAACGAATGACAAAATTCTGGCAAACCTCGAATTCCCTAGGTGACAGCCAATTGCGTTCCCGAATCAGCCTAGGTCTCTAGTTATACCTATAGTTTTAACACACGTTCAAACCCTGATTGCATGACTTTTCGTGAGAAGTGGTGTACTCATCTAGTTAACATGACTTTCCGTACTAAATACATAAGGTACCCTAGTCACGCGGGAAGCAAACTGCTCTTCTTGTTGATCGGAATTCGATGACAATATGCTATAGGGCGTATTTTGTGTAATTTCCTCAGTAGACTGATCAAACAATAGGAAATATGAAATTTGCTAATACAAAATTCATTTAAGTAAGAAAATGTAACATACAAAGGGTCTATTCATCCGATAGTCGGACGAATTAACTTGCATTATTCATTCGGATACACCTATCGCGTATACGTACATATATAGTTTGGTTAATTTCCTGGTGTTGACGGGAATACATACAGCCTATCTTTTAGCGTTGACTGCGAGCGAGAATTCCCGTGTATTGGCTCTCGTAACCGGCTTTCGACTTTCTTTTCTGTCGTGTTATTCTTTAAGAGAAAAACCAAAATGTAATGTGAAGAAAGTTCTCAGCTTTCAGGTGCAATTGTCATCGGGACAATAACATTTCAAGTAAAATTTGACAAACTCAATGCTCCGGATATAATTTGACACTTTTTTTCATCATTTTCGGACCAATAATATACACTTATTCATCCGTATATAATTTAATACATTATTCATATAATACTTGTACGACTTAGATAGGGATATAGTTTATAGTATAGATATAGGGATATAATTTGATTTATCTTTTCATAATTTTCGTATGAATAATGTACGTTTATTTGTCTCGATGTAATGAGCTTTGTCTATACGTGAAATTTGATTCCCACTTTTCAATACCAATGTGTTCTCAAGGTGCCAAACCATCAAAAAACGCATTTGGCAAAAATATTTGAGTGGGCGTGCGTGCGTGCGTGCGTGCGTGCGTGCGTGCGTGCGTGCGTGCGTGCGTGCGTGCGTGTGTGTGTGTGTATGTGTGTGTGTGTGTGTGTGTATGTGTATAAAATTTTCTGTCCACTTTTCAATGACGAATGAGCGAATGAATGAGTGAGCGAACAAACGAGCGAACGCACGAGCAAGCGAACGAGCGAGTGAGAGAGCAAGTGAGTGTGACAACGAGAGAGATATAAAAATGCGATACCGTGCAAGTACATTAGGAAACTGCATAGCTGCGCTCTACACTCTGGAAAGGTCTCATGGAATGAAATTGAGTATGGAAATTGGGTTACGGGGTACGTAAAATTGAATAAAAAAATGTTGACAGCAACTTTTCCACATGACAATAATGATTGATCTTTGATAATTACTCTGCGATATTGGCATAATTCCTGAGAAATTGGGTAGCCGTCGGATATTCCGTATTGTTGTTTGTGCCAAAGAAACGATTTCGAGTCGGACAATCGGAGTAAAGAGAGTTCGTGGAGGTTCTCTTGCTGATAACCGGACTCTTGACCTCGGCTTGTCTTTGATTGTGTTTCACTTTTCTAATTCGAGTGGGCATGAGAGGACGAAACATGGCGCCAAAAATTGCGCAGTTCAGCAACATTCCTGATAATTAGTAAACAAAAAAAATCCCGAAACACCCATGATTATTACCGAAAATTTCAAATTGTAAATTAACCGCATCGAATTCCGCAAAAATTCCTTTTTTTTTTGGTTACCGGAATTTTTTATAAAATTTTGAAGGCGAAAGCTCGGGAAAATTTATATCAGTTCGTGCGTATTCGGTGAATTCAACTCTACCATAGCTTGTTTCGCCAACGATGTGATAATCTCATTCCGAAAATCGAAATAAATACTTTATCGTCTTCCAGACATGAGTTGACGAACTTTTCTTGCGGAAGACATATTCTTAAATAATTTCATCGCAAATCGTTGTGAATAAATACGGAATTCTTGGAACGTTTTTTTTTTATTATTATTCATTAATTAATGACTCATAAACAGAATATTAGATTCAATTGGATTAATGCTACATTTTTTTTCATTTGAAAGCACGACTAATGAAAAAAAAAAAACGAGAAACTTTCGGAAACGCTCATTCCGAGGTGAACAAAAAGTTGATATACAAAATTTTTTGAAATAAAAACAAAAGACTAACCCGCTTGTATAAGAAGTGCTCCCCTCCAGCCATATTCTTCGACGAGAAGATCCAAGACCGGTGGAAAAACGAAAGCACCGATACCCGAACCGCAAACCGCGATTCCCGTTGTCAGTGCCCGCCATCTTTCGAAATAGAAACCCGTTGTGAGCCCAGCTGGGAGACCAATTAGCCCTAATCCGATTCCCCCTAAAGATTTTATGTAAAAAATCACAATAACAATAAACACAATAATAACAATAAACACTTCCTCTTTAAATATCGGTTGAAGAACTTTTTCTTCGCCTCATTCTGACATGTTTCTGTCTCCGGGAAAAAATAGTTTTGATCTAAGTAGATCAATTTGAGATCTACGTATTTATTTTTTAGATCTACGGAGTTATGAATTCTGGTTAATCGTAGATTTTCCTACATTTCATTTGGATCTACCTGATCTAAATACGGTCTACCTAGCCCTCAATTGAATTCATCTAGATCTCAACAAGATCTACCTAGATTTCAATTCGATCGACTCAGATCTAAATATATCTACGGAGGTTCCAGAAGATAAAGACAGATCTAACAAGCAAAAGCGTTCGAACATAAAATTTGGTAGGCTCGAACGTACAAAAATGTACGTAGATTTTAATTAAAACTGCCTAAATGTCGATTGAATCTACCTAAATCTCTATAAGAACTACCTGCCCGTCAATTAAATCTATCTATATATGAATTAGATTTACCTAAATCTTAATTAGATCTACTTACATCTCAATTCAATCTGCGTAGATATTTCAGATATAATTATGTATTTGTACTGAGATTTAAGTAGATAAACAGAGATCTAGTAAGCAAAATCGTTCGAACATAATATTAGGTTCACTTGACTGTACGAAGATCTACGTACATCTCAATTACAATTACCTGGATCTCGATCGGATGCACTTAGATCTCGATCAGATCCACCTAGATCTCGATTAAATCTACCTAGATCTCGATAAGATCTACCTAGATCTCAATGAAATATACATAGATCGCAGCTAGATCCACTTAAATCTCAGTTAAATCTATCTAAATCTCCATTGAATCTACCCATCAGATCTAAGTAAATCTACTGTAGCTTAAGTAGATTAACGAAGATCTAATAAGGAAAGGTGTTAGAAGATAATATTAGGTCGACTCGAATGTAGGTAAATCTACCGTTATATACGGAGATCTAGGCAGATTTGCGATTTTCTAAAATTTAGATCTACGTAGATCACATTTGATCTAAAAAATAACTACGCAGATCGAAACATTATTTTCTCGGGCTTTCTCTCACTCTGCTTTTCATCGAATTAAATTTTTTCTCTACAACACACGCATTGAAAACTCGTGTTTTTACCCTCTGAACCGGGATGAAAGTCATAGTTTCTTGACCAGGGAAAAAAACTGTGACTTTTATCCCGTTTCAAAAGCGAAAAAAAAACTCGTCTTCAGTCTCGGGCGCCTTCGGCGCCCTCGACTTAAGACTCGTTCTGTAAACATCGGCGCTCGACGAAAAACGCCTACTTTCGTCCCTTAGTGCATAATATACTATATTTTAATCTAAATCCCTTAATCGATTCTAGCTAAATTCAATAACAATCATCCTTGTTTCCTAGACTATTTATGGAAAAAATTTCGACTCGATATAGCTTCTAATTGACAAAATTTAGAGCGCGGACATCGATTTGAATCACGCATGCACGCACGCGCGCGCATACACACTTTTTCTAGTTTTGTTTCCTCAAAGTTTTAGGACTTTTTGAACATATTGTCATGAAAATCTCCAATTTTTTTTCACGATTACAAAACTTCCTCTGTGAGGAAGTAAAAAGACGAAAAAAAATCATTGACTTACCTAACACGCCGTACGTGATGTACATGTATTCGATGGAGCAGCTGAAGAACGAGAGTACGAAAGCCAGGCAACTAATGACACTTCCCAAAATTGCCACGGGCCTGAATCCATAACGATTGGCGAGTGCTGAGACGAAGGGTCCTGTAAATTGTATTCGAGGGATCGTAAAATCATTAACGAGAGTTAAATTCTCTTTGCACCGGTTAAGCATACTCGAAGGCATAACCAGAAATAGGTATTTACGGGAAAAACCATTCAATTAAATTTTTTTCAATCATCGAATAGCTGGAAGATAGATAAAATATTCATGGTCCGAAGGCTCGATTTTTTTTGTCACTAAAATTTTTTTCCCTTTTTTTTTCTTTCAAAGTCATCCTCGAATTTTAAATTATCTTCATTTTTCAACGAAGTCAGAACACAGGGCATAAGGTCTTTAAGTTGGAAGTGATGATAGGTCGTAGAAAAGACGATTAAAAGTACTAACCTCACTGTAAAATAGATGTTTTTGTCTACCTTCCTTGTTCCCGGTATAAACGCTATGATTATCATCCAATTATATGATATAATATAGTATATGTATAAGAAGTTGGATCAAAATTATATGAAACGTCTCGTTCGAAGATGATATTAGTTATTGTAGTCATGCCTGTCATGCTCACATCACAACGTTTACCGCATAGTTATCTTTTAAAATTTTGACGCCTGCCACCATCTTGTCCCCGTCATTCCCTTGGCAACGTTTTGGGATGTTCAGAATTATCAGGTGGTATTTGGAAGTTGATAATGGGAATAAATCATTTTTTTTGGGTACACTGGAAATCGCTTAACTGCCTGCCGTTCAACTGCACCCTCCAACTCTTTCTCCGCCACACGGCCTGTCACACTCACTAATGTCGCTCCCCCCACTCTGTTGCGAACCTGTCCTGACACGAGCTCGTGCCCCTCCCCTGAGCACAGCCTTCGAGCGCTCTGCGACAGCGTGAGGGAGACGGTTAACTGCCCGATTTCCTCTCCTATCCCCCTAAAGCGGGCAGTTAAGCGATTTCTAGTGTATTTAAGGGGCGGGAGACTATTATCATCTTCGAAAGAGACGTTTGATCTTTCAATTATGTTGCACGTCTCGTTCTCGATAATAGTTATTGTAGTGTTTTAGAGACAATGATAATCCTGGTGTTCATTTATCATTTCTAAGTAAATGTATTCCCTATATTTGGTATTTTATCGGCACAAACTTAATATAAACAAAAGTAACCTTATAATTAGCTTAAAATAGTTCTAGCGAATTGGTTATTAGGCGCTTGGATGGGTTTGTTATGAAACTTAAAAAATATTTGAGAGTTTAGTGCCCATTCAGCACTACGTCTAATTGTTACGATATCGACTCCTCTTTTATGAGCAGCAGAGACAGCGGCATGCCTAGTACTATAAGCCGTAAATTGGTTGGTGTCTATACCCGCTTTCTCAAGGAGGGCTTTGATCCAATGACCAATTGTCTGCGAGGATACTGCTTTAAACGGTTTTATAGTTGTAATTCATAGACTTTTTGTATTCTCGTCTCTGAGATCTTTAGTAAGTTCTATGTATTCTAGTATTGCTGGTGCATAGACCTGGTTTTTCTTTGAAAAAGGGTAATATCAACTCAGGTTGAAAAGCTCCTGGCCTCGATGTTTTAATTTTTTCAGTAATTTTAATGTTAATACCCTTACCGTGTGTACAGATATATCAATATTGATTAGGGCTAGGGTTTGAAGCCTTTGAGCAGCCGTAAAGGCTAAAAGAGTTGCTACTTTTTGAGCGGCATCTTTCAAATTAAGTTGTCGTAATGGGTGAAGCTTCTCTAAATAATTTAGAACTGGTCCAACATCCCAGGTCGTAGCGTATTTGGGTCTCGTTGGATTTGTTTTGAACACACCTTTTAGAAAACGCGAAATTAAGCCGTCACTGTTAATATCATATGTTGAAATCAATGAAATAGCTGAACGCATGGTATTTAACGGATTATAACCTGAGCCCCCAGTGAATCTAGTGTTAAGAAATTTTATAATTTATGATGTTTTTGTATGCAAAACATCGACACCTTTAGAATGCGCATAATTCCACCAACATTTCAGACTACTCTCGTATTGTTTAAGCCTTGACTTAGCGATGGAATCAATCATCACCTCTACAGCTTCTTCATTGATTCCTTTTTTTCAGGTAAGCTGACCCGATAATTTGCCTACCACCAATGAAAGGTGGGATGCTAATGGGTGGTTCTCCTTACTGTAAGGAGATATCAGTAACGAATTACTATATAGGTTTGAATGTGATGGCGGGTTCCATAAAGAGAGATGTAAATAGAGGATACCATGGTTGGGAGAACCAGGCAGGCACTATAAGTATCTCTATGGCTTTATCAGTGATAATCTTTCTCAATTTCGATGTGCTAAATTTTAAATTAGGAGCCCAACACCAAAAAGCATGTATAAAATCGCCTTCGATTCCGGTAATTCGTAAGTTTGATGCACGTGCACCGAATTTTTCACGAGCTTAAATATTTCTATTATACCGAAGTCATCGAAGTTCTCATCACCATTTCCGTTGATCTCAAAAATCGCACAACCGATTGAAAGATCGTTAGAAACGTCTTATTTAGCATCCAGTACAAGTTTTGAGATTAATTTTTTTTAGCAAGCGTTTTGTTTTTGTGTAAAATCGATGACGTACCAACCATAAAATCGACTCCCGCTTGAAGAGATCCCACAAGTGCAACGCGTGCATTGGAAACGCCAAAAGTCACGCCAATGCCATTCAGAAAAACCCCGAAGCTGGAGATTATTCCATCGATGACCAGATTGCATATAAAGCAAGCTGCCACTATCATCCAACCCCATCCACCATCCGGTGGTACGATCATTTCCACCTCGATATCCTGTTCATGAGCATTTAAAAATATCCATACGCAAACACAAATACATACGAAAATATGCAACGAGTTATGATGTTTCACATACGTGACAACATTGTTATCTACAATAGCGATCTTCAGTTGTATAGTTAGAGAAAGCATTTCGTCGCCTCGCTGTTTTTTATCATTTTTTTCCCGTTTCTTCTTTTGATACGATTTTTTTTCTAATATTATCATTATAACCATCCATTTTAACGATAAATTTACGTACCTTCGAGACGACTTAATATTATGTTCGAACAAATTTGCTTATTAAATCTCTATTTGTCTACTTAAATCTCAGTAGATTTACCTAAATCTGAATAAATCAAATGGTAGATCTATGTACGTCTGATTACGATCTAGAATTTGCAAAACAAAATTTGCAAATTCTAAACAAAAATTTGCAAAATTTAGATCTAAATTTGATTCGCGTTTATCCTAACTATTTTCCCCGGGCATATATATTTTACTATCCCAAAAAAAATCAGCTCTGGTAGATTTTGATACCCTCTACTTTGGTAAAAAAAACGAAACATTTTTTCATTCATTTAGGTCTATATGGCATCTTATTTGCTTGTTAGTTTGATGGCCAAATGAAAATTGGCAACTCCCTATCGTAACGTCATTATCGACAGCTAGATTTGGCCCTTAGTGGTCGATTTTTTTTTGTTACATTATTTTCGTTTGAAATTTTTATACAACAAAACAAATATTTTATCGCCACCACATTGGTCTGATCGATCTTGAATGAATTTTCCTTTTTCAACTATCTTCAAAATGAATAAGAAAACATAGTTTAAATGTACGTAGATCTATAAGCTGTGGAAAATCGTTGATTCATCCAAATTCCAGGTTGATAAACTGCGTACATCGATCTAAATTTCGAAAATTAGACAATTAGACAATCTACGTGGGTATATATTAATTGTGGAAAAACGTAGATTTATCTAGATCTCAGTTGGATGTACCTAGTTATTTTTTAATATCTACGTTGACCTAAATTATGGAAAATCAGAGATTTATCTAGATCTTAATTAGATCTACCTATATCTCCGTTAGGTCTACTCAGAAGTCAATCTACTGACATTCCAGCAGATAAACGGTGACCTGATAAACAAAAGGGTTCCACCTGAAGGTTGAGTCGACGTGAATGTGTGTAAAAAAAATAACAACGAGAGAGTCGGACCGCTCATGGGTCACAGGCCGGCGCACGCGACAAATTAGTTAAGGAGGTTCACTAGGTAGAGCAAAATGCACGGAAAAATCTGAATTTTTTATTACATATTCACTACTACTGTAGAATTGTGCTTGAATTCTTTGAAAATTTTCACCTACACCATTCACATGAAAATTTAGTGACTGATGAGGCTCTTTTAACACGCGTTCTTATGGCGTAAGCAGAATTTGCAATTTTTACCTCTTCATAACTCTGGGGAAAATAAAGAGCAATTTTTTAAAAATTAATATTTCAATACAGTATAGGTGCATACAGCAGCATGACAAAAATCAGATTGATTGTGTACTTAGTTCATGAATAGTATTCAATGAATCCACAAAATTCATAGTTATTCGCAGTAAAGAGATGTAAAGAGGGGATAAGCACGGAAACATCGCTGTAATTTGCTCGACAGCTTGACTATTATCCGATGCCCGTGACTATGACACTTAACGGTAACAACAGTAAGAAATACGCGCTTTGTTGCCAGACTTCTTTGCGAATTATGTACACTATAAAATCGAATTTCTTTCATTAATAGCAATGTAAAATAGCTTTTATCGATTTTAAACTGTCAAAAAGGGTTAACTATTCGTTTATCGTTACTGTATTCATCTTGATCCCATCATTTGCCCATTCATGATACAGTCCGACCTCCGAATAAGAACGGTAAAGCCCCCAAGGGGAAGAGTTTTGTCTATATTTCTGGTACCCCCACCAGGCGCGCGCTCCACGCTGTCGGACTCGCTCTGTCTCTCTCTCTCCTTTTCGCATGCGGACCTCTCAATGAGAACGCTCGAAAGTGGGGGAAGCGCTCGAACGAGAAATAGGGGAACCGTTCTTATTCCGGGCGTTCTTATTCGGAGGTCGTACTGTAGATTATTTCCGCATTTTGCTGCCGTGCCGACGGCCCGTTTATAAACATAAGGCTTCCACCGACCCTCTTCACCTCCTGCAAACCCTAGTGAACCTCCTTCATTCAATCGATGATATTAGGTCAGAATGTTCGCTGATTCCTACTTTTATAGTGATATCCTATGCACTAATGCTACAGCTTCAAAAAAATTCAGGTTTTTATTTAATCGGGAAATATGTGCTCGTACTACCTTAAACGTTTATTTCCGGTTCGTCGGCTAAAGAAAAATTCTTCAAAAAATGATTGCCATTATATACTAGAGTAGAACGTGAAACATCGACGAACGATAACAAAATTTACAATGAAATTTCTTTCAGAAGTTGTGAATTTTGCAAAAAAGGGATAAACTTATAGACTGCATCAATCAATTGTATTTCGCGCCTCATCCTCGAGATAGTTAGGCTGCCGTCCCATGGATTCCGAATCCGTTCCGGAGCGGGAGATCCGCAATCTAGAGTTTATTGAAGAGCCAATCAGAGACGTTCCGGGTAAACTGTTCCGTGTGAAAATAATCCTCCTCTCCCATGGACGGAAATTTACAACGAAGAAACGATCGGCAGTGAATCACTGTGGTTGCTTTTGGCGCACAGTTTGAAATGCACTACTGTGATAGGATGATGCGGATTCCATCTCCGTAAATTTCGGTTCATGGGGGAGTCGGAGTCGACGGTAACAAGTTTACGACACAGAGCGACACAGTGTCGACATTTCTGGTGTATTCCTTTGCTCGGATAGGCCGATTCCATCAGAAATGTCGACACTGTGTCGCACTGTGTCGTTGATGGAAAGCTCCCATGGAAACACTACACAAGGACTACACAAGGAAACACATGCAATACATGTAGTTAACCTAAAAACGCAGACGCGAAGCGAAGTGATAAAATAATAACCGTGGCGAAATCTTTTACGTACCAATATAATGGATACGAAAACGATGTTAATTATCTATCTCTTGTAAATTTAATTTTGTTTCATTCGTTTCTTTATTATACCTACGAGATCGATAGGACGGCTCATATTTGAGGTTACAATTTTAATTTCAACTGATTTCAACTTTTGCGACGTAAATATACACACAAACGCGTCACACTACAGCACAGGAACAGGTGTGCCCGGAACAGTTTGCCCGGAACGTCTCTGATTGGCTCTTAAAAAAACTCTAGACTCCGGATCACTCGCTCCGGAACGGATTCAGCACCCATGGGACGGCAGCCTCAGTGTAGTACCCCCGCCCCGTTCGACGCCAGTGATGCCACACAAGTTCAGAGCAAACACCTTTTTGCCTGCGCTCCCTCGTTATGACAACGCGTACTACGATATTTTTCATTTTTTCGTTTTGTGCCGGTGTAAACATACGTTTTTTTTTGCACGATAGTGCAAATAATAGAATAAGTAAAGTAATATTCGACAAAGAGTCGACGATTTATCACAGAAGTGATATCAAGGGTAATCGCGGAGATCGGGGATCTTTATGGAGAGAACCCGAGGAGAAATTAAATATAGAAGACACTCGCAGTCAGTAAAACCTAGAAAAGTGTCAGATGAGTATTTTTTAGACGATCCAAATAGAGTTGAATGACTCTTGAGCGATAATCAGAAGATCCGTGACCGAATCCGCTCAACACATGAATCCATAAGGATCATGTGTTTCTTGCTTTCGGCTCTTACCGA
The DNA here is from genome assembly GCA_963564615.1 of Rhorus exstirpatorius. Classification (NCBI taxonomy): domain Eukaryota; kingdom Metazoa; phylum Arthropoda; class Insecta; order Hymenoptera; family Ichneumonidae; genus Rhorus; species Rhorus exstirpatorius. The sequence goes on from OY751321.1 coordinate 11,920,162, forward strand.
AAAGCGCATCCGTGTCTATTGACACATGATTCAAGCTCCAGCGTGGAATTGCATCAGCCTACAGGGTGATATCCTATTTGACTAGAAATACTTTGTGCTTTCGGCTCTAACCGAAACGCACCCCCGTGTCTATGTACACGGGATTCGTGTTCCAGCGTGGGATTGCATCAGCATATAGATTATCCTGTGGGCTGAATATACCTTGTGCCTTCGCACATCATTGTCTGTAGACACGAAATCCGAACTCGACAGCGTGGGATTGGTGAACTCAGTGCCAGCGTAGTTGCAAGCGATGCAGGCAGTTTCCTTACGCTGAACACAAAGAAAAGATGCGCAGAACCACTGGATTGGGTTTAACCCAATCCAGGAGCTATATGTCTCAGGTTCCACGCAGCAGAGAATTTATCTAATTGATGGTCGTCAAGGCGCTACGACGGAGAAAAGGTTAGTATTTTTCTCAATGATCTATCCCAGAGACCTATATAAACAGGTTAATGCCAATGGAAGCGAATATTTCTGTAAATAGGAATACCAATTGGTTTTATTTGGCTATGTATTAGCCACAGGTTGCTAAAGACAGCAAATATTCTTTCATAAGAATTAATACTGACCTGGTCAGTCAGCAAATCTGCTTTTTAGCTAATATTCCGCCATAGACAGGGAAAATCTGACTTTGTGAGTTAGCAAAACCAATTGCAGCAAATATTCATCGGCAGGAGAGAAAAGACTGACTAGGTCAGTCAGCGAAACATAATCGTAAATATTCCTCTGCAGGAAAAGAAAACTGATTGTATCAGCCAGCACGACCAATTTTAAACAAACATTATTCTACTATTATTATTATTATTATTATTATATTATTATTATTATTGGCTTGGGTAGTTTATGACCTCTTTTTAGTACAGTCTTAACATGAAAAAGTTACCGTTGCCCATAATTCCGTTGAAGAAAAAGAAAAGCTTATTTACGCTCATTCGATTTTCACCCACTCAACTATACAAGTATTCACTGGAATTATTTCTGTAAATACAATCGCAAGATATAGTTTCTTTTCAGCAATTAAAGAACAGTCGTGTGCTGTATGAAGAGCGCTACTTTTCAGGGCTAAGCGTAAAAAAGGGTACATTTCTTCAACAACCAAGAATCATGATGTGAGGTGCGCATTTTTTGACTCGCCGAAATCTCAAAAAATTTATTCTCAAAGAAAAAATTACTCACAAGATGGATACAATAAAAACTGAATCTGAATCTCACAGGCGCTATGCCTGAATCAAAGATTGTAAGCTGAACAAATGTTTTGAACTTTTTTACACAAGGAAAAAGCCACCCGTTTAGCAGGTGGAAAATTATTTGTTTCATTTATCTTTTTATAATTTCACCATTCCGGTTTCGAGACATTCAATGTGATTCTGGAAACAAACCGATACTCGAGGCATATAAATTTTCTTTGCAAAAATTTGGCTATCGCATATCATGAAGGCTCTTCATCAGCTTAACGGCTATGATACTAGCGAAAAAGGCCGTATTTAGTCGAATTTCGGAATATTTGGCTACTGGCAGCACAATGAGCCAGCCAGAAAAATTGTGGTCTCAGAAATGTAGACTTCTTTTGAAAATTAATTTTTTGGTTTCAACTATTAAATATATAAAATAATAATAATAAAAGAGCAATGTGGGTATCGGATATATTATGAAATAGTTGCCTACTCGTTGAAATTTTCCTTGGTAAAATTTTTCTTGTCCAGGCTGAATCTTGTATTGAGGTTTACCAACTTGGTGCGAGAAGAGGAAAAGATGAATACAAGATAATGGAATACAGGAGACAAAAGGAAAGAACTAAATCATTTATCTGCAAAGGTTTTCGAGTCATCACGTAACAACCATTACTTGCAATCATGAATTTTAGGACTAAAATGACTGATCGCTTTATTACAATTCATGAATTTTGACAAAAGTCCATTCAGTTTTCAGTCTTTTGATATTAAAGATGCAGGGGTACCAAAAACTTCGTTTCTTTTGCACCTCCGAAATGAAAATTTTCCATGTTCTAATACTTATATCGGTATTAGCTTAATGTATACAAATTTTATAATCATAGATGAACGAAGGTTGAAGAAACGACAATGAATGGTTGTTGGGACTTTCGCAAGTTCAACGGTGGGTAAGAATAGCCTACCAGAGTTTGTATCAGCATGATGTATAATCAGGAGTCGAGTTGAGATTCTGCCTGGAAAGTGAGGCGACCACCTCTCTGTGATAATGCGTTGATGACACCGTTGAGTAAAGAGGCAAATAATCTTCGATTGTCATGTTGACTTTGAGATCGATACCTGTTACGACGGTTTCAAAGATTCAAAATATAGTCGATTTAAGAATCGAGCAGTCTAAATATGTCACGGTTGCCCAGACAACTTTTGGCAACAGGTCTAATATCGTTGCAAATGTACATTAATAACAACCTTAATAGTGAGCTAGTCACTGACTTTTGAATCGGAAATTTCTCCTGCAACGAAGAAGGAATTGTATCGTCATTTGGGGCCTTATTTTGATTTGTGAATGCAAAAGGATAAATTCGGATGGTTTCCTTCTTCTCTGTCCTTTTGTCTCCGGTTTGATTCCCGGCGTCGGGGCTCGTCACGACTCACTGGGTGTCAGCATCAGGATATATATGAGGTCGTAATTCGTACGCCCTACATCTGGAGCTACGTTCGTGACTATTTTTACTTACACCTGGCGAGCCTACGGCGCCGGAAGTCGAACCTGAGGTATCTCGCTGTCTTTCGACTACCACACCAAGGCGCTGCTACCTTACCTTTGGAACTACATTTTTGGGTGGGTTTCGAACCATCGAGATTGCAGAAGAAGCATAAGAAATTTTTTCCAATGGTGCCCGCGGTGGAAATTTAACCAAGGCCTTCTGCATGTGGACCGGGCACGCTACCACTATACCACTACTCTCTTTTGAAGGGTTATTACCATCGCTTTAAATTCTTGGGAACCTAAGGACTTCAGACTCAAAGGTGTTACAAATAAGTATTGCGTCAAAGATGTTGTGAGTCTGGCGTAATTAGAATTACCTTGAACTAACAGTTTTGCAAAATATCTCATGTCTCAAGGTTCAGTCCGAGGTTTTATTTCAATTATTTATCAAGATGGTTGCGAATTTTTTGATATTTCATAGCGTGATCGAAATTATAGAATTTTAGAGTGAAAAAAACTGATCACCTCAGCTTAAAAAAAACGAATAAAATAAATAAATAAAATAAAATAAATTAAAAATAAGAATGTTTAAAAATCACCCTGAGCTGAAGAACGAAAAATTAGAGTTGGAAATGATGAAACAAATTGTATAAGACAAGTAACCGATGGGTCAGAGAATATCATATGAGTATTAACTGAGCTTCGTATGGGTCATTTTTTTCAAGAAAGGGATCTCATCAATTGACTAAATAATGCAGAGGCAACTGCTCTGATAATGGCGTAAAGATTTTTATACCAATATAGATATCCATACAGCACGCAACGTTGCAGTAATGTTTTAGCAACGCTGCAACAAGGTCTCAGCAACATTGTTGAAATATGATTTTCATTGCAGTACTGCAGTGTTGCTGCAAAGTCTCGGCAATACATAATCTAATATCATAATATATTGAGATGTTTATACTATTTGTATACACCTACATATATAATTATAAGAAATTACAAAGGTTAGCATATACACAACTTATAGGTCATTCATGCTCATTATCTACCGCAACATACTTTAAAAACATCTATACTAAGTATCTCGAGGAAAAGGCGCGAAATACAATTAATCGGTTAAACGAACTTACTCGTAAGTGAAGTTCGATCGTAATTGTATGAAGCACCTCTTTCGAAGAGATAGCTCCCTCCCTCAATGTATAACCCATCTCCCTTCAGAGATTACCCTAGGAATGTTGCGGCAGTGCTTTGAATTAAGAATGAAAAATATCGTAGTGCGCGTTATCATAACGATGGAGCGCGGGCAAAAAATTTTTTGCCTTGAACTTGTGGCATCAATTGGCGTAGAACGGGGGTACTACACTGACTATCTTTTCGAAAAAGGCACTTCATACAATTACGATCGAACTTCAATTACAAGTAATTTCGTTTAATCGATTAATTTTACGGACCGTGAGATTTTTGGCAAAAACAAAACAAAAAATCAATACATCTTTGAAAAAAAGTTGGGTTTAAGACTTATGTTACACTGGACGGGACAAACGAGGATTTCACATCGCCTTAACGAAAAAATACTCTTCAGAAGCAATTTTTTTTGTTTTTTCCCTCTTTTAACGTTTGTAGGTTTCATCGAACGAAAACAACAGTATATACCATTATTATGATATCAAGGACGATCAACCCTCGAAACAACATTCCGAGTTGGTGAAAGTTTGTTCTTTTTTATCTCTCGTGTGACTTTCCGGCGTTCACTTACCTCATCGTCATTTTCGTTTCGATCGTCGACCTGTATATCCTCGGCTTTTGGGGACAAGTGTCCATTATGGTCTGTTGATAAATCACAACGATCGCTTTTCCTCTCAGTCGAAGGTGCTATTGTGTGATTCGAGTGTTTACTCAAATGCTGACGTGGCTCAGAATCGATATCATCAGGCAATTCCTTCCATTTTTGTATTTTTCTCTATATCGTGGGAAAAATTCGTTCATAAAAAACTGTTTCGACTCGACGAACTTCGTTATACGACAAGAGAACAAAGTGACCAGTGATAATTTATCAGGAATCGTGTATCCGGAAAAGGAGCAAAAAATTTTAAATAAGAACCCAATTCCGTGTGCATGTATCGAATGGAAGAAGAAGACGAAGATGAATAGCTCGTTACGATCGCGAGAGACAAACGAACATTAAAACGACGACGTCGCGCAAAACTTCGACAACCACGTGCTCGTTATACGGCACGTTTCTCAGTATCAAGCGAGAGACAGCACATACATGAAAAATTGTTCAGGCATTTTTTTTCTCAAGTCTTTTTTCCATCGAACTCTTCCCGTAAACTGACGAAAATACGCCAATTTCATCATATCGCGAATCAAGGCAAAATGGTGGCACTTCAACGATAATTCATCGGTTTGCTAAGAGCTCAGCGGCATCAAAAATCATACATATGTATATTTACAATTGAATGAGTTAACTAACAGACCTCTTCGTAATATTTTTCCCCCCTCTCTGTATCTATAGCCCTCTTTCCCGTTTTGGCAGTCAGGGATGGACTCTTCTAATTTTTTGAAACTATTGTTGGGCGAGGTTGTAATTAAGGAATTACATTAATAAATAAATTAATATTAATATTAATAAATAAATAATATTAATTATATTATTAATATAATATATTAATTATATTAAATAAATAATATTAATAAATAAATTAATATTAATATTAATAAATAAAAAATATTAATAAATAAATAAATTAGAATTTTTAATTTTTAATTTAAAAAAATCAATTACAAATTACTATGGGTATTTGTATTTGGAACGAAATCCATCATCCATTACAATTGTAATTCGTAACTAAACCCGTTAAAATTTTAATTTGTAATTAGACCGAAATCAATTACCCATTACAATTTTAATTTACAATTAAACCGAAATCCATTAGCCATTACAATTGTAATTTGTCATTAAACTCAAATCTCCAATTACCTATCACAATTATAGATTGTAATCAAACCGAAATCAATTTCCCATTACAATTGTAACTTGTAACTACACCGAAGTCTATTACCCATTATAATTTTAACTTGTAATTAAACCGAATTCTTTTCTTCATTACAATTGTACTTTTTAATTAAACCGAAATCCATTTTTACAAATGTAATTTGTAATTAGACCGAAATCAATGACCCATTACTATTTGTATTTATAATTAAACCGAAATCCATTAGCCATTACAATTGTAATTTGTCATTAAACTCAAATCTCCAATTACCTATCACAATTATAGATTGTAATCAAACCGAAATCAATTTCCCATTACAATTGTAACTTGTAACTACACCGAAGTCTATTACCCATTATAATTTTAACTTGTAATTAAACCGAATTCTTTTCCTCATTACAATTGTACTTTTTAATTAAACCGAAATCCATTTTTACAAATGTAATTTGTAATTAGACCGAAATCAATGACCCATTACTATTTGTATTTATAATTAAACCGAAATCCATTAGCCATTACAATTTTAATTTGTAATTAAACTAAAATCTGTTACCTATCACAATTGTTATTTGAAATTAAACCAAAATCGATTCCTCATTACAATTGTATCTTGTGATTAAACTAAAACCTATTACCCATTACCAATGTAGATTGTAATCAAACCGAAATCTATTTCCCATTACAATTGTAACTTGTAATTACACCGAGGTACATTACCCATTATAATTGTGACTTGTAATTAAACCGAATTCTTTTCCCCATTAGAATTATAATTTTTAATTAAACTGAAGTCATTTACCTATTACAATAGTAATTTTCGATTACTCCGAAATCAATTACCCATTAACATTGGAACTTGTAATTAAATCGAATTCTATCCCCCATTACAATTGGAATTTGTAATCTAATCGAAATCCATTACCCATTACAATTATAATTTGTAATTAAACCGAAATCAATTATCCACGACAATTGTAATTTTTAATTGAACCAAAATCCATTGCCCATTACAATTTTAATTTGTAATTACACCGAAATCCATGTCTCATTACAATTTCTATTTTTAATTAAATTGAAATCCACTGCCCATTAAAATTGTAACTTGTAATCAGAGATAGGCAGCATCAATGACATTTTCAATTGAATTACCGGTTTAATTACACATTACTTTGAGTATTGTAATTGGGTTTCATTTAACTACAAATGCTCAAAGTAATTAGTAATTAATTTAAATTTAATGACTAATTACTTTGAGAATTTTTTTCGGAAACACGATCGATTACATGTAATCGATGACATATAATACCATTACATGTAATTGATGTTCAAAATAATTCAATTTCAAGTAATTGATGCTCATAGTGATTGAATTACTGCAACGTAATAAAAAGCTCTTTTTTGTGGTGGTGGGGAAATCCGTCATGGGCACTATATATTAGGGTGGTTCAAAATAACCCGACGACCCCCGAATTTTTTTCGGGAAACCCTCTGAAAAGCTTCAGGATGATGAAAAAAGATATATCCCACTGGCAGGGCGAAAATGAATAAGATTTAGAGGTCGCGCAAACGCGTTTTCTGCCTAAATTCGTCATTTTTTTCGTTTTTGCGTTTTTATTTAGAAAAAAAAGGTTTTCAATTGGAAAGAGTTTGAATCAAGGGCTGCCGATTTTTTTCACAATCAAATACACTATAGAGACATGGGAAAAAATTCCAAAACCGTTACCGAAACCATGGATGATGAGATAAAAAATCTTTTGCGTCATTTTTTTGTTAAAATCACTTTATTTTCGAAAAATTCCAGCCGGCATGATTTTCACGGGATTCAACTTGTGCCAGTCTATATTTGTTCATCAAGTGCCATAGTTTCATACAAAAAATCAGGAAACAATAGGATACTTGATTCGCGAATTCATACGACCTCAAACTCATCCACCTTTTTATCTTCGAAAATCATAAAAATCCGCATTTAAAGTTAATTTTTCTTGGTCATTCATTTCATAACATTCTTTACAGTCACCACAGTTTCATTGCCAAACGCAGAGTCCATGTACCGAAAAAGTACCATCCAGAGACAGGGATAAAAGAGGCAAAATGTATGTAGTTATAGGTAAATATAACTGTCAATTCACGGATGAAACAAACTGATCGTGATTATTCAGAAAATATAGTATTTTATAGTTAAGAAGAACATGAATATATTACACAATATATATCATAAATACTTTATGTTTCATTGTATGTTCCCAGTGAGGAATTTGTTGCCTTCTTTGTCAACGTGGTAATCAGTTTGCGATGACGATGTATGACCTGAAGTAAATATTGCTTTTGTTCCTCGTTGGCCGTATGTAAGGAATTGTATTCTTGCATCAGTGCAACATCTCGTTCAGCAACATCGTTGACAACTCTCAATCCGTGGCAAATTCTTTTTGCATCCAAAAAAGTCGAATTAATTCCCCATAGTAATGGATCAATTACTATGGGGAGTTAAATTCGACTTTTTTGGATGCAAAAAGAATTTGTCAGGGATTGATTATTGTCAACGATGTTGCTGAACGAGGATCTGCACTGATGGAAGAATACAATTCCTCGCATACGGCCTTGCAACGAGGAACAAAAGCAATATTTGCTTCAGGTCATACATCGTCATCGCAAACTGATTACCACGTTGACAAAGAAGGCAATAAATTCCTCACTGGAAACATGAAGCATTTATGATATTGTGTAATATATATTCATATTCTTCTTAACTACAATATACTATACTTTATGAATAATCGCGTTCAGTTTGTTTCATCCGTGAATTGACAGTTACATTTACCTACACCTACATACATCTTGCCTCTTTTATCCCTGTCTCTGGATTGTACTTTTTCGGTAGATGGACTCTGCGCTTGGCAATGAAACTGTGGTGACTGTAAAGAATGTTATGAAATGAATGACCAAGAACAATTAACTTTAAATGCGGATTTTTATGATTTTCGAAGATAAAAAGGTAGATGAGTTTGAGGTCGTATGAATTCGCGAATCAAGTATCCTATTGTTTCCTGATTTTTTGTATGAAACTATAGCACTTGATGAACAAATATAGACTGGCACAAGTTAAATCCCGTGAAAATCATGCCGGCTGGAATTTTTCGAAAATAAAGTGATTTTAACAAAAAAATGACACAAAAGATTTTTTATCTCATCATCTATGGTTTCGGTAACGGTTTTGGAATTTTTTCCCATGTCTCTATAGTGTATTTGATTGTGAAAAAAATCGGCAGCCCTTGATTCAAACTCTTTCCAATTGAAAACCTTTTTTTTCTAAATAAAAATTCAAAAACGAAAAAAAATGACGAATTTTGGCAGAAAACGCGTTTGCGCGACCTCTAAATATTATTCATTTTCGCCCAGCCAGTGGGAAATATCTTTTTCGATCATCCTGAAGCTTTTCAGAGGGTTTCCCGAAAAAAATTCGGGGGTCGGGTTATTTTCAACCACCCTACTATATATGTAGCCTGATCTGTATATAGTATGTCAGACTGTTACCGACTAAAACTCCACCAATTCACATCATGAGCAAAGGAGTTCGCGATGCTATCATTCCTTCATTTCTCCCAAGGTCATTTCAGATAATCATTAGAACAATACATCGGACGATATGTGTTGATAGTCGACAGAGCTCAGGTGCGTTTTTTGATCATTTCAGCTTTATTCCTAGTCAACATAATGATAAAGCTAAAATGAATTTTAAAAAACGCGCCAGTGTCCCGCCAACTATCAACGAATATAATCCGGTGAATTATTCTTTCCATGAATTTTATTCCAGAATCACTTAGTTTGATTTGTCAGTTACTTAGACAGTTAGTTAGTCAGTTACTTGACAGTTAGTTAGGGTGTCAGTCTATGTTAGCGCAGCAGCGTGCAGAAATTTTTGGGCTGCGGAGAAGTGCGCTAGTACTTATGTGAACAACTACATGATTAAGCAAAGGGTATTTGATTTCAACGAGCAATTTTTTTCTTCGCTGCTAATTTAAGGTGGCTCACCAGTGAATTAAAAAACCGGTGATACGAATGAAAATTCGGGAGAGTGTTATCTAAGATGCAATGAACACTCTCTCAAAATTTCAGGGTATGTTGCCAGGCAAATTATTGCGAACGAGTAATTTAAAATTACCTATTTTAACATGGGTCTTATGACAGTTGATTCCATTTTCACCGGAAGTGACATGATACCTTTTGATAAAGACCAGAGATCTTATTCAAATTTTGAGTATTGAAAGATGAAATCGTGAACTTTCCAATGGTATTTAAAAAATTGTGTCTTGCCAGGGATTTTCCAGAGAAATTCAATCGCGAAAGTCATCGTGTGTGCAAATCTGGGATACAATATATGTCTGTCATTCTGCACGCGAGGAAACATATGAAATCAGCTATCGTTTTTTACTTGATCGCTCTGACAGCGTTTTATACTTTTGTCAGTTCAGACTTTATTTATAATATTATTTATAATAAATTATGGATAAAATATCACGGGAAACATCATCGAAATTCATACATTTTATTTAGACAGAGTATTTAGAAAATATTATGATAGGTTTTATGATTTTGTTTCACGTCACGATTTTTGACTAGTTTTGTCACTAATGGGCCGCCTTAAGTCAGCGGTGATAAAAAAAAAACCAATCAATTAAGATTTAAAAGTAATATTATTCTAAAAGATATATTGTGGATCTGCATAACAAGATTAAATGAAAAAATGATCAGAATTTATTCTTTTCTAGGGGAAAAATGATTTTGTATGGTATCTAGAAATTTTGTTTCCGGGGAAAAATTATTAGAATCACCTTAGGGTTCGACTCCTCGGATAAAAGTTTTCTTCCTTGCCACAAGTTTGAATCAACCCCCATGGAAAAAGTATACTTCAGATATACATATAAAAAATATATCTCTATATATAACGGCAATAAGTTTATATCTCTTATATATCTTGGATATATCTGCCCGATATCCGATATATCAGGGAGGATATACAACAGATATATAATAGATATATTACGGAGTTATAAAAATATACTTTGCGGCAATAAGTTCGATATCTCTTGTATATCTCGTATATATCTTGTAATATACTTCTTTTCCATATAGGAACCCAGCAATGTAACTACATGTGTGAAATGTACATAGTGAATGATTCAAAATTTAAGGTAGTACAAGCACTAGCTTCACGATCATATAAAAATATGAATTTTTTATATGGTGTAGTAGAAGTGTATACGATAACACCAGCAAAATTTCAAAGTGGGCCAACGACTCTTTACGCGAGTAATTAATTCGTGGAATCAAGATATTTATCCCACATACGAATTCTGGGCTGACGCAACTTTGAAACAGAAATTCGTATCGTTCACGATCAGATGCGATCAATATTAAAACTGTTAAATGTTCAGAAAACTATCACGATCACATACGTTCCATAAAAAATGGGGGTTTACGAACCTTTTGACATACAATTATCGATTTTAAGGAAATTTTTTGCGTGTGTCGAATAATGAGCGGTCCGACTCTCTCTTGTTTCATGCGTGCCCTTCGCTCACCGCGCTCACCCGCGCCCACCTTTCCGCTTATTCCCCGCCACCAGTTGTGCTCACACATCTTTAAAGTACTTTGACACTCGATCACCTCAATATGTATTTTTGATCGAGTGAATTGACAGTCAAGGGATTTCAAATTTTTTAAACAATCATCATGAACATGCTTTTTGGATGGAGAAGTGTCATAGAAATAAAAGTTCAAATAGCTTGAAGTACATACAGTGGTACTCAATTTACCATATAATTTTTTTCCTTTTGCAGTCCGAGCCAGCACAGTAGCAACAAAATACTCATGATTTCAAATTGTTGCATATCGATTGTTTTTCTTAAAAATATATCCGATACCAAAAACAACAAAAAAAAATCTAAAATTGAGTAAAAACTACGTCAATTGCTCAGAAAATGGTTATGGAGATGATGGCACTCCTCGATGCCACCGTGCTGCAAAGGGGCGACATTTTTGGGCGATAACAATATTTATTTTGATTACATTATTGTAATTACAATGCTCAAATGCTATTTTAATTACAATGCTCAAAGTAATGAGCATCAAAATACAACTTAATTACGATGCTAAAAGTAATTAGCATTGAAATACAGTTTAATTACAATACTTAAAGTAATTTGAGCACCAAAATATTTTAATTACAAATTTTCCCAACCCTGCTTGTAATTAAACCGAATTCCATTACCGAAAAATATGTGACCATAAAATTGGAGACAATTTACACTTACGAAAGTAATCATAATTTTTTTTTGACAACATTTTGCGAAATAAATTGACAAGGTAGAAAGCGCTTATTGTAAAGTACATGTGACATCAGGTATTTTGTAATTTGAGGTTAATTTTTTCAATCATACAGTGATTATTTCAGTTAGAAACCGAAATTCAAAACCACTGAAACATCTTTGATGTAAAACGAGTAAAACAGCAATCAAAAAAAATAAGAGTACTTGGCGAGTTCCCTTGTTGGTTAATAAATTAGTATGGGTATTTCCATATATATATAAGATCAACTGAATTATGATTTTTCGGAAAAAATTTACCCAACATTTTTCAACAAAAGGGGGCACGATAAACCCCGATTTCAAATATTCCCATACAGATACTTTATTGCAAACTTATGTTGGGGTCAAGATGACCCCTTGTGCTCTTCAAGGGTTAATTAAATTGTAAATTCGTGACCGCAACGTTCATTATTAGTATTCGTGAGATTTCTTATGAACCTTCCACAATGCTTATACTGTCGAGATCTCGCATACCAATTCTCATACCGTAACTGCTCCCAGCTCTTACGAGATTCAATTATTCATTTACAATGAAACAAAAAAATTTACTTCGAACCTTCTGGTAATATCTCTAGCAGGGCATGTATTGATGTCGTTAATGGGCTGATGGTCATTTTTTAGCGATTTGACATATTTTAAAACTGTATCTTAGAGTGATTAATCCCGGGAGTGACTCGTCCTCGTATTGTTGTGTGATTTCGGTATCAGTTGGGTTACCACGATTGTATCAGGAACGTGGCTTAATGGTGTGCCAATGCACGTACTGGAACTTGTCAGGATTACTATCAGCACATTGGAAAGTGCCACCGTGCACCATTAGTTATCATAATTTTTTTAAATTCATTGATTAAACAATACATTAAATAACATTTTCACTCAGAGTCGATTTGTTCATAATATCGCCGGCCTTGTGCATAAATTACATGCTTTAACTAAAAGTTTCTCTCGAGAAATCAATTTTTGCTTCCTCATAGTAAAAGCCTTTTGATGGTGAAAAAAAAATTCCAGGTCATAATGCCAATGTGTTAAGCCGAAGCTCGCAGAAATCACATATCTTGAAATTATATCTCAAGAACGGCTTACCTGATACCGTTGAAATTCGTACACACATCAATCATTGAACCGCCTTTGTTTGTTACAATTTTCGTTGAAACTGCTCAAGATTTCTACATTTTATGAGACCGAAATTTTCAAAAAATGTTTGTGATCGGTCTAACTTCCGTAAATTTGGAGTTTTCGTGCTATTTTATTTGCTTAATATGAATAGACTATCATAGAAAGATGGTTGGTATTGAATTTTTCGAATATCGCTTGGAGGGTATTTGATGGTATTTTGAATTTTTCAAAAAGTATCTGACAGCTCTAATTTCCTCAAAATTTTTAAGATATCGTGCCCGATTTTTTTTTCCATGAATAAACTATCATTAATGAAAGGTCGGTATCAAAGTTCAGCAGAACCAGTGAAAGGGTTTAGATTTCATGAATTTTGAATTTTCCAATAAAAAAATTCCGATACCCCTAATTTCCCCAAATTGTGAGATATCTAGCTAATAGATAAAAATGCGTTTATCTTATGAAATATTGAATATCCAGAAGTTTTAGTAATATGAATCTAAAAAAATTAGAAACTTGCGCACTGCGTCCTCATTATTCTTTCTCGCTTACAACGCTCCCTCTATGAGGAAGTGGATTGTTCAATTTTGGCTTCCTCATACGGGAAGCTTTGTGAGCGAGTTAGAATAATGAGGAAGCAATGTACAAGTTTCTAATTTTCACGCTTTTTTATTTATTTGTATTTATTCCTCATTTCATTCGATAAAAATTTTCTTTTTTCCGGGAAATATACCTACATTTTTGACAATTTTACACATTCTTAACGACTCAAGGAACCTTCGCCAAATTCAATACCAATCATCCTTATTCCCTACACTATTCTATAAAAAAATTCGACTCGTCGAATTCAAACTTCCAATCATTAGAATCAATCATTACCTCCATTTCTGAAAATGTTGAAAATTTTATAAAATATTAACCCTTGACGGGATTCTCGCCAAATTCAAGATCAATCATAATTGGCTCCTAGACTATTTGTGTAAAAAAAATTCGGCCCGATAGCTTCAAATTTTCACAAGTACAGCGATTACCTTTATTTTTGAAAATTTTGATTGAAAATTTTGAAAAATTTTCAAAATCTCAACCCCTCATGGAATTCGTACCAAATCCAATATTAATCATCATTATGTCCTCTAAATTATTCGCTCAAAAAATTTCGGCTCGATAGCTTCAAATTTACGAAAGTCAGAACGCGTACAAAAATTTTGTCATACACACACTCACACACACCCAAACACTTTTTCTAAACGTTTTCTCGACGTTTTTGGAGATTTTGAACCTGTTGGCATGACAATTTTGAAGTTTTTTTTTCACGAAGCCAAAGCTTCCTCCTTGAGGAAGCAAAGATGAAACTACATATTATATGACAAGAAAGAGGAAAAAAGCTGCAAATTGAAACTTGAAAATGACTTCCTCCGAATTTCGCACAGTGCTCAAAACTTTCTCTGTGAAGAAGCCAAAATTGACAAAGGTGCGAAATTTGGAGGAAGCAATTCGCAAGTTTCAACTTGCAGATTTTTTTTATCAACAGCCCTCGGGAATAATTATTGATGATAATCAGATTAGTTCAAAAGATTCTGCACTGTTTACATGGTCAAGATTCCGGACATAAATTTTCGCGTAGAATCAGACTTTTTTCGACTTGTCCATCTGTAACTTATCTCATATTTTTCACTATACATTTACCTCGAGGTTTTAAAAAAAGTGTATATTAATTACATAATGTCACCTTTGACATCCGTTATTCAATTTTCAACAAACTACGTGTAAATGGTGTCAATAAACTTAGTTTTTATCAAGTGTCTTATTATTATACAAAGAAAAATACCTCCATCTTGTTTATTTGAGCTGTAGGCCGTGTACGTGTTTCACGACGTTGAAATACTTTTCTGTATCAGAATTTACGACCCTGATTGACTCTTCTACACGTCGAATTGCATCGTAATGTGCACAACAACGAGACTAACATTAATAAAGTACGATCGTTGAACACTCTCGTAGAAACTTCGCTATCGACTAAAGTTGGCATACTTGCCTCGCCAACGCCTCTACGATTAGACCGGATAACGTCATTAGTGATGTCACACATCCGAAAACCGCGTTCAAGTCACAAGTGTCGAGATTGCCGGAAAAAAAAACTGTTTCAGAATTCTAATTCTAATCCACTTAGATCTAAAAATCTACAAGACCGTGAGTTGATCGGTTGGTTCCTAAAAAAAGATCCCCAGACGGTACGAAAAATAAAAAAATAATTTCTCAAAATTGATAAACCTTTTTAGTTTGCAACAAATAATAATGATTATCTCGTCCAACATGATTTTTCAATAAATTTAACAAATGTGCTGTTTGTGAAAATTTTTCTGAACGAACGTGTACGAAATTTCGTCATTTTCTTTCAAAATAAACTGTTTTATTGAAAAATGAATTATCGCCAATATTGAGAATACTGGATGTTTTTAAACGCCCAAAAATCCGTTTATTTTGTTAAATATTCAATATCCAGAAGAGCATTACTAATTTTAATTTCATAGAATGAAACTACATACATGTGACCGTGAGGTGGGAAAAAAGCTGCAAAAGTTGATACTTGCAAATTGCTTTCTCCAAATTTCGCACAGTGCTCAAAGCTTCCTCTATGGAGAAGCCAATATTGACAAAAGGTCCTCATATATAAAGGGAGCGTTGAGCATTTTGCGTAATACAGATGAGGAAATTTGCAACTTTCAACTTGCAGGTTTTTGCTCTCTCATGAGAAAGCTTTGTTTTCGTGAAAAAAAACGTGCAAACTAGAAATTTGCACTTTTCGCTTCCTCATTATTTCATCTCGTTCACAAAGATCATTCCAATTGCAAGTGGGCTTTCTATATACATTTAGTTTCCTCATACAGGGAGCTTTGTAAGCGAGATAAAACAATGAGTAAGCAATGAGCAAATTTCTGATTATCACGCTTTTTTCGGAATGCAATTTAAACAATGCAGCGTTACCTCAAGCTACAAAGTTTCGTGATTGAAAGATATAGTGGGCAGTAACGAGTACTTAATCTCAGTATTAGAAAATTCGAAACATCCGGAATCGTTCATTGTGTGTCGTCAAATTCAATATTAAACATTAAAAATTCTGAGTTACTCGACCGATTCACGGTGAATCCAATACCAATCATCCTCTCATGATATTCTATCAATGCCAAATTCAATACCAAACATTCTAGTCACATAACCTATTTTTGCAAAAAGTTTTGGTTCCATATACTCAAGTGTACAAAGTTACAACGCTAACAGCAATTTTTCGAAAATGTAAAAATTTCTTATGAAATCTCAACCTCTCAAGCGATTCTTGTCAAATTTAATACCAAACATCATCTTTATCCCCTAGACTGTGTAAAAAATTCGTTCAATATCTCTCAATTTACGAGAGTTAGGGAGTTGACAAATTTTTTTCTACAGTTTCAAAATATTTTACAATTTGAACCTTTTAAGCGATCTCACTAAATTCAATGCCAAACATTTTAAGCACTTTGGCATGAAAATCACGAAAAACAAATTTCATGAAAATAAAGCTTCCTCTATGAGGAAGCAGAAAGACGACCGAATAAAAAAGTCGTGCAAGCCCGAAATTTGTGACACGAACACATGTCTCGGAGTTATGCCTTAACGCGTATTTGTCACTACGATGTTCTACGATGATAGTAGGCACCTCAGCCGAAAATTGGATTAAAAAAAAAATTTCTTTCCCAAGTATTTTTCCTCCAAGAAAAATCGTAGCTCCCGATGAAAGCTTTGCTTTCTCAAAAACAAAAAAAAAAATTCAAAAATTTGTTTTCCGAGAAAAATTAATTCATCCTCGAAAATATTTTTTTCTTCGATAAAAGTTTATTACTATAAGTGAAAAATAATTTTTTCCTCAAAAATATTTTTCTTACCAAAGTTTTTAGAGAAATGAGTCGTATTATACGATGATTTGTTAATACCCGACTTCAATAACTGAATAGCATTTCTTTGTTTCGAAGGTAACTCAAAACCTCTCACCGAATCTCCCTTTTGGCTGTGAGACTGTACGCCAGAAAGTATATAAAGAATCCTTAGAATAACGCAAGTCTCACAAAATATAGGTTTATTCGCAATATAATTCGTGTATTCAGTTTCCGGGGATTGAAAAATTGTTCAAATTTTCACAAAATAATTAGTTAACTTTGAATATTGCTTCCCTAGATTTTAATTATATAACGCAGTTTGATTTTTTTTTTTTCATTTTCCATTAAAAGCGATACAGAACAAAAAAATACAAAATTGTAGCCAGGTCTTTTTCGACAAGCCCCGATGACGAAACATTCTGAGGGAAATATTTTTGCGAACGGTATAATATCCTTGTTTATCCAAGACAAAAAAAAAACATCAATTATAGGAAACAGTCGTGAAGCGTATAGCCGCTCGCAAGAAAATTAGGATCGTCAGTAAAAACTGACGTAGAGTGCAGCACCATCAGGGGTGTCTTAAGATCCAGAGACTTGCTGCCGCTATAAGGTTTACCCGTTGGTCGGTCCTTTCGAGACCGAGAGTTCTCAGGATTTATCGCTGTGGAAAGCTATTGAAATAGCTCTATGGCGCGGGAAAGTTCAAATGAATCAAACAAAAGTTTAAAACACACAGACGGATTTAACCCTTCTAGGTCACCAGGGGTCTCAATGACCCCAAGCGCAAATTTAAGCTAGAATTACTATAAGTTATTATATTATATTATATTATATTATATCATATTATATAGTTATTACTATAAGTTACTATAAGAAATGGAACCTCTTCAGATATCAAAATAAATACCTTTTTTGAAACGCCCACTATGGAGCTATTTTTTTTCCGTAAACTATGATATCTCAAGAGTATCACCCTAAAATTTTATGAAAATACATTAAAAATTGCAAGAGTTATGATTTTTTTAGTAAAAAATGGTTTTTTTGCGTATTGCCTCCTTGCTGATTTTTTTCGCCATTTTGAAAATTTGATAAAAATTTTTTGCCATGATATTCTCATTTTGTTCAAACTAATATTCTGAATTTTTATGAGTCGTTCGGAACGATACTGGCAACGCAGCAATTGTTTAACATGGCTGGGGTCATTGAGACCCCCCTGTGACCGGCACGTTATTTCCAGAACGTGTGACCTAGAAGGGTTGATGCAATAAATGAATTTAAAATTGATTACAAGTAATGAGAAATTAGACTAACGTGTTAATAGAAGATAGAGGTGCGAATAAGCAATGCAAAGTGCAAAGGCAAATCTCGATTTCCGCGGACGGTTTTGTGCGACCATGCGAACCAGTAGGAAGTCAAGATTATTCCTCGTCTATTTCTTATTTTCTAAAAATTGCGAGACCTTCGAGTTGGAAGATCTCGAAGGGTGGGGATATACGTCATATCCCTCCGCCCCCCGCACTTGCGCCTTTCTTCCCACAACCATGCATGCACTCACGCAGATACACACACAACTCTTCCCTCGCAGGGGATGAAGCGACCCGGGTATGCGGGACCGTAATGGTTCTCTCTCTCTCTCTCTCTCTCTCTCTCTCTCTCTCTCACTCTCTTTCCTTAGTATTATAAGCTCTGCTCTCCTTGGTGGCTTTTTGGACTATGTACTAGATTCGACTCGTTTAAAGGGGTGGTGCGTGCAAAAAGAAGGGAGAGGGAAGTCGAATCGACCTCATGCTTGAAACAACTCGAAAACGTCCTCCTAAAGATCTGAAATAATTCATGTGTCATGCTTAACCCTTATGTGCACAACCGGGAACCCGGGTATCCACCTCATCACATTTTTTCTCATAACTTGAGTAAAAATTAAAATTCCGACCTGAGCCTCCGAATCCCCATTATTTAACTCTTTTCGAAGCTAAAAACGCATTGGAAATTTTTTTTCAAATTTTTTAAACCAAAAAAAATGACGTTAAAGTACATGTGTATAAATGTCACAGCCGGGTACCCGGGTATCCACTAGATGAAAAATGATGTTTAGGCTCAGGAATTAATTAATATCATCAATAAATATTTCATTGCGGTAACAGGGGTTAATAAATAAACAATTACGATAATTTTCAAGGATAATTAGAATATGTTGGCATTTATTTAGCGCAATCAGTACATGTAATTCTCTTCACACAGTGTTCCTCGCAGACAGGTTTTTCGCAAATTGAACAACTTTTGCGAGTTTTTCGTCGTCTTTTGATGGTTTCTTTATAGCAGATATAACAAGAACCAGTACATTTCGTCCTGCCTGTACTGTCTCGAGGTTGAGTTTGCTTTTCGACAGCAGCAGGAGGCGGAAGTTGAAGCCCAACCACGCTCTCAATCGCAAGTTTAGTGTTGTAGTGGCGCATTATTTGGCCATTATCAAATACCACTATCAAATACCATTATCAAATACCATTATCAACCACTATCCCCACTACTACAGTTCTGAACATCTGCCGGTTGCCGAAGGGCAAAAATAACCGCGCACTACCTGAGCAGCACTCAGCGACCCTACTTCTAACTTTTTTTACCGAAGCTATAGCATGCTGGGGAACTTGTAAATAGCTCAAATAGTTTCTATAGATGTGTATTTAATATAATAAATTTATTCCAAACGATTCCGTTCATATGCATACTCAGGAATGAAGAAAAACTAGTGGTGGATACCCGGGTACTTCATTCCTTCTAGCCTGCCATTCTATGTCGATGTCCTCGTTAATGATTTTCTTTTAATCTTTCAGATCCACGTCGTCGTCATCTTCCACTGGAAGGTATTCATAGTCCCTCCATTTGACGTATTGATTCTTCCTCACCTGGTAACTTAAGCCTCCTTTATTCGTTTCAAGGTCAAGAGAGAAGCACCCTTAGGCTACCTGCATTGCTGGCGTGGATGTTGTTCTACATGCCCTGGGGAGAGAGAGGAGTATGGTACGGTGAGGGATAGATGGTACTTCTCATCGGCGTTTTCAAGGCTTCTCGGAACCATAGTGCTGCGGGACACACACACCGGTGTATATGGTACAATCCTTCTTATTTCCCGTTCGTCCTTGGCCATTCTTCGGATTGACATCCTGAAAGCTGTTATTTTTCCCGTCGTAGTCTTGGCGTGTTGGATGAACGTCATCTCAGAGTCAATTAGGACACCCAGGTACGTGTATTTGGAACAGTATCGCACGGCTTCTCCGTTTACTTGGAATACTGGCAAACGCTGGGCGAGGAATTTACCACGCATAAGCATCCCTTTTATCTTAGCCCTGGATAGGGTGAGCTTGTACTCGCCGCACCAGGTTTCAAACATCGATGTCGTTCTCCTGCCCAGCTCCTCAAGTGCAACCCTCGAATTCGCCTTCGCGACCAGGAGTAGGTCGTATGCGTACGCGATTGCTTCCACTTCGCCCTAGTTCATTTCAGTGTTGATGTCGCTCAGCAGTGCATCCGTGAACCGATTCCAGGCTGCAGGACCAATGATGGATCCTTGAGGGCATCCCCTCTCTATTATTTTTCTCTCCTGACTGTGCTCACCCCGGACTACCATTACGCGTTCCCTGAAGTAGTCATCTCGCAGGGCAACCAACGAGCTGTTACACTTTGCCGCAATAAGGCGCACTTTAATCACAGGTCACCAGAGATTATCAAACGCGCCACTAATATCCATGAACACTGATATCACGTAATTATTCTCTGTATTTACCACGCTTCTCCTGAAAGCCACCAGTGCATCCTCCGTGGACAGGCCTGGCCGGAACCCGTACTGGTGCGGATTCGCGAGCTTCATTAGACCCTGATATTGTGCCTGCACTCTTTGTATGATAATCCTTCCAAAGACTTTACCAAGGACCGGCAGCAGAGCTATTGGACTATACGGGTCAATGCTCTGCCGGTACCTGGTCCGGTCTTTGAGGATTATTCGTAGCTCAACTTTTTTCCAGGCCTCTGTAAACACTCGTCTTCTCATGCAGTTATTAAACATGTCTTTTACCGCCTCGCGGCCATCTAACCATATCACTTTCTATATTTCCGCTTGTATACCATCCATTCTTGGCGCTTTTCTATTCTTCGTTACTTTTAGGGAAGCGGAGATCTCCCCTGTTCCAATTCCAGGTTCCAGATTCGCGTTCTCGGGACAACCCGAAGAACTACAAGAAACCGATGACGATTCATACGTTTTGACGACTCTTACGAACGACGTGGAAATCCATGACTGGTTGTCGGTTACACAACGCGCCGACCTGGTACTACGAGCAACTATCGAAAAATCTCAGCAAGGGAACTAAAACGATACTGATGTCATTTTAAAAGATGGTCGACTTTTCAAATGCAAGAAAAACGATGACG
The DNA here is from genome assembly GCA_963564615.1 of Rhorus exstirpatorius. Lineage (NCBI taxonomy): Eukaryota > Metazoa > Arthropoda > Insecta > Hymenoptera > Ichneumonidae > Rhorus > Rhorus exstirpatorius. The sequence goes on from OY751321.1 coordinate 11,941,672, forward strand.
GCGTGAAACCCAAGTGGGTAATACCTGAAAAAGCGAGATGACAGATGCTCAAGAAGAATCACGACAGCATTGAACATTTTGAATTGGATAAGATTTTGGCAAAGATGAAGGAGTTATACTGTCGACCGAGGATGCTTCACTACATGAAAGGCTACAGCGGTTTGTGCTTACGTCACAAGCGTCCAATGAGTAGACGACCAGGAAACCCCCATTCCATCGATAAGGTGGGTCAAGAGTAAAAGGGTAAACGATTATCTTATTGTTATCGTCGACGCCATCACGAAATACGTGATGCTGCGAGCCATCCAGAATACGAAATCAACTCCTGTGATTCGATTTTTAAAAGATATCATCCTGCTTTTTGGAGCACCGACACGACTAATATCCGACCAGGGGACCGTATTTACGAGTCGAATGTTTAAAGCGTACTTCAAGGAACTGAATGTCAAACGCGTTCAAAATTCGACCATAATATCACGAGCAACTGGGCAGGTGGAACGATATAATCGCATGGTCACTCCTGTGCTCGCAAGCATGGGCCAAGATATCGAAGGTAGTGATTGCATGGAACGTTGACGTGCCAAGTTTGCAGTGAGGAACCAATAACATGATTCACAAAGTGAAACGACAAACCCTGTTTTCTCTGTTGTTCAACTACACACCGAGGAGCATAACGGGAGACGGATTCGAACACGCAGTCAAGAGAAGTCAAGAAACGAATGATGAACGACAGCGAGCGATCGAGTCAATACGGGGCGATCAAATGCTTCAGGGCATTCGGTACACCTCGAGAAGACCAAAAGCATAAAAATATTCACCAGGCGATCCAGCAATGATCGAGCGTGCACCCGCAACTACTGGACAATCGTTGAAACTTGCTGAGCACTTTAAAGGGCCATACGTCATCACAGTAGTGTTGTTGTAGGCTCGATACCATGTCGAGGACCTTCAAGGCCTTAAAAATACGCAGCGATTTTATACGAACACCGTGTCGATTAATAAAATCAAACCATGGGACTTATTCGACGCAGAAATCGCCGAAAAAACCGATGCCACCTTCGGTAGTGAGGACACTGACGATTCAGCTGGATTAGACGAGGCTACGAGCGAAGCAAAAGCAATCAACCCCAAGGAAAATGATGTCGTCAAAGAAAATAGCTACGTTGTCGATGACCAACAACAAACAAATGAGGCAGATATACTGAACCCAGTACACAAACAGCCTATTCGTAACCGAAAAAAACCAAAGCGCTACCAAGAGTAGATTGAAGATGTTTGAATAAAGTGTTATTTTAAAGTTTTTTAAGTTTGATTATCGTTACATAATCGTTTAATCCACCAACGTGTCTCTCTGTCTCTGTCTGTCTGTCTGTCTCTCTCTCTCTCTCTCTCTTTCTCTCTCTTCTCTCTCTCTCTTCCGTAAGTACTCATCTGTCACGCTTTGTATCGCTCTTCAATTGCAAGATAGTTTTTTTGCCGCCTTTTGCCTCCGGGCGTTTTTTCTTGCAGTTTCTGGCTTGCTTTTTTATGCCGATCTCGGCATATACTCTTTTTTTTTCTGCACGTTGCATTGAGTTGCATGGAGGGAGAGAGTTTGATCTGGGAACTTTTCTAACCTCACTCTCACGGTCATTGGGCGTACTTGTGTGAGTGACATACTCAAGCACGCTGTCTCTCCTATCTCGCTTGTGGACGCAGTGTTAGAAATCCTCGCATGCGCCATCTATCGTCCATCACTATTCATCAGTACATTGGATCAATAATCGATGCTGGGTCGATATTGCGCCTTCCACACCGCAACACGGCATGCTCCACAGTTTCGACACCGCAACGCTCAACGTTAATCGCTACCGATAAAATCGCCCGCTACTAATATCTGCAAGTATATCTACTGAGATCATGTCGCAATCTTGTAATATTTGCCATATTGCGGTTAAGCGTGCTGATGTGTCAGTACAATGCACGGGTGATTGTAAAAAGCTATTTCATAATGCGTGCGTCAAGTTGAAGTACAAGTTCGATCCACTTGATCTGGCAAATACCTCGCGTTTCTGTTGTGATCCGTGCTCGCTGCAACGCTCAATGCAGAGATCTCAAACCACGTTGCGGTCACCGGAGGGCTCACCAGATCGCGCGCTTTCATTGTCAGTAGGCAGGACAGTATTAGATGAAATTATCTCGCGGCTCGATAGTCTAAACACCAAATTCGACTGTCAACATGACAAGGTCAATAATAAGATTGAGAATCTGTCAGAATCAGTGTCACAAAGTCTCGCGGGCATTCGAAAAGAGATAACCTCGGTAAATCGTGCTATCTCGAGCCTCTCGGATGCTCAGGATAATCTGTCGCATCGAGTCACTATGATTGAAAACTCTTTACAAGCGACTGAAACGGAGGTTGTGTCCTTGAGGGGGGACACTGTACAAATTGGTGATGCTCACTCTCACCTAGTTGAGGACTACGCGTGTCTTCGGAGTAAATTAGACCAACTCTCGGCTACTGCATCCTCTGCTCAAACTTCACGAATCGTCCCGTTGCCATCTACCCCGTTGACTGACATTGTAATCAGTGGCATCCCCACGGGTCTAGAGTTGTCCAAGGAAGATATTGTCAAGAAGACCTTCTCGTCTATGCGCGCGCCGTTCCTTTATTCAAAAATTCTGGATATACGTGATATGACGAAAAAAAGTAACTCTGCGATCGGAGAGGCCACTCGTCCGACCCCTGAGAGGAGCAACTCCACCATCTCTCTGATTGTTAAATTGAGCTCGTCTGCCGCACGCGACTTTGCTCTGGAAAAGCGACGTTTCATAAAGAATCTCACCTGCCGCGATATTTTTGATACCGACAGTACCTCTCGCCTCTATGTAAATGAGTTTCTTCCGGCTGAATCTTACTCGTTGTACCGGCGAACTAAAGTCAAGGCTGCGTCGCGCGGTTTTAAATATGTTTGGTGGAGGGCTGGCGCGATACACGTTCGTCGTGCCGATGGTGAAAACTCTTTTGACATTCTCTCTGAGGCTGATCTCGTCAAACTCGATTGACTCTCTCACAGCTCTCATACGCGATCCATCACGAACACAAATTTTCCTAGGAGCCCCTCCAACCTCAAAGTGTTCTATTTCAACTCTAACTCTCTTCTCGGTCACTTCGAACAAGTCTCAGCTCATCTTGCGTCTAATTTCTATCATGTCATTGCTATCACCGAGACTTGGTTACATGAGAATATCTCTGACGAGTTAATCAAAATTGAAGGCTATAATCTCGTAAGAAATGATCGTGTAGGTAGGAGAGGTGGAGGGGTAGCCTGCTATGTCCACAACTCACTTCGCTTCAAGGTATTACACTCCTCACCGTCTGGCTTCTCAAATGTCCCTGAACATTTAGTTCTTGATATACGAAACAATGCAAACCAGTCAATTCTATTTATATGCATGTATCGCCGACCCAAAGGAAATCTCTTTAACAATTTTTCTGAGATATTATCAAATATATCAATAACATATAAGAACATTATATTAACTGGCGACTTAAACTGCAATTTGTTAAAACCCAATTTTGAAGCCGGTGCACTCAGGGATTTCGCATTATCACATAGTCTGCACATAATTGACTCGGAAGCCACTTATCACACTATGTTAGCGAATAGCTTGTTGGATGTCGTTATAGTAGACAGCGCTGCGAAAATAAATTACTTTCATAAGTCAATTGCGCCGTTCATTGCTGGCCACGATTTTCTCGAGTTTGAATACCAGTTTGAAGCGGGCTCAGCTGAAAAACCTGTAATTTCTCGTCGCGATATTAAACATTTTTCTCAACAAGAATATCTCGTTAGTTTATCCGATGCCCTCGTATCAGATTTTTCTCATCTTGACAACGCGTCTCCGTCCGAGTTCGAGAGTATAGTGGATCAGCTATTTCTTAATATAAAACGTACGTTCGAGAATCATGCGCCGATCAAAACTTGGAGGATAAACAAACCTTTGGCACCTTGGCTAACTCCTTCCCTAAGGGATAAAATTCGTGAGAAGTCGAGACTCTTCACGCGAGCGCGGAGATCAGGTGATGCCCTACAGATGGCGATTTATCGGAACTTTAGAGATAATTTAACAAAGGAGCTGAAGGGTGCAAAAATGCTATTCCTCGAGCGCAGACTGTCGACGGTGTCGGATGTGCCTTCGCTGTGGAAGGAACTCTCACACCTTGGCTTGACTAAATCGAGAGGCTCTTCTCCATTCTCCTTTTTTTCTCCTGATGTCCTCAATGAATATTTTGCCAGCATCTCCTTCTCACAGTTGCCCTACCCAGCTTTCTTTGCACCAGACTTAAACACACCCCGACTACCGTCTTCTCCGTCTTTTCAGTTTTCTAATATTACAGTGGAGACTGTTCTTCGAGTGATAGATAGAGCTGGATCGGATTCGCTTTCGCATGGACCGGATGGAATACCCTTATTTGCCATAAGCAAAGCAGTAAATCATTTGGCTCCCGTGTTTGCTACCATTTTTAACGCTAGTTTGCGCCATAGTATTTATCCGTCCTTGTTGAAGCGTGTATATATCCGTCCGCTCCTCAAAAAGAATGTTCCTTCTACTCCATCGGATGTCAGACCTATTGCTAATCTCCCTGAAATATCTAAACTTTTTGAGCGCATTGTCCACTCGCAAATGGTTGACTTTCTCAGTGCCCATAACATTTTGGACCCCTCACAGTCTGGTTTTAGGAGGGGTTTTAGCACCCAAACAGTTCTGCTCAAGTTGTGCCAAGATGTGAGGCAGGCAGTGGACGAGAGAATGTTGACAGTTTTGGTTCTCTTTGACTTCAGCAAGGCTTTCGATACCGTCCCGCACAGCATCCTTTTACAGAAATTGCGCATCATTGGCTTCTCGGATGATGTTCTTGCCTGGTTTTTCTCTTATTTGTCTGGTAGATCTCAGGCTGTTATTAACGAGAGGGGAAACATCTCTGCATGGAGACCCACAAACATGGGTGTCCCACAGGGCTCTGTGTTGGGTCCTCTATTGTTTTCAATTTTCATCAACGATATTGGTGCTGGTCTTCGTTATACCAAGCACCTTATCTATGCCGATGATACACAAATATACCTCTCTTGTCCTCCTTCGAATCTAGGCGAGTCTCTTGTCCGGGTTGCTCATGATGTGCAGGTTATTGCTGATTTTGCGACAGCAAATGGTCTGACCTTGAACCTTGCGAAGTCAAAGGTCCTTATAATGGGTTCGGGGACTTTCATCAATCAAATTGATTTTTCGAGCCTACCTTGTATCTCTGTTAATGGAACATCTATTCCTTATGTAAATGAAGTGCGCAATCTGGGTGTGATTTTCACCTCAAATCTATCGTGGAACAGACACATATTGCACATCTCACGAAAAGTTAACTTTGCTTTATTCCGATTAAAACATAATATGAATGCTCTTTCCCAAAATTTGCGAAAAGCGCTTATTTCCTCTCTTATATGGCCAATTCTGGACTACTGTTGTTTGGTTTACATTGATGTAACCGGTGAGCAAAATTTGGTACTGGAGCGACTAATAAATAAATGTATACGCTTTATCTTTAATCTTCGATGTGAGGAACATATATCGCCGTTCAGAGAGAGACTGGGATGGCTGACGGTGGCTAAGAGAAGAGAGTATTTTTTATCAATTCTCGCATACAAGGTTGTACATGGCGAAGCTCCACAGTACATACTGGATTTGTTCACGTTTGCTCCCTCCTCTCACCGCCCATCTCGACTCCCTCCACCAACGTTTTGTATCCCGTCACATCGTACCACGATCCTTCAAAAATCATTCACGCTACAGGCTATGTATCTTTGGCATTCTCTTCCGTCGCGCATCACCTCAATCACATCTCTTGAGCTTTATAAGAGGACAATTTTCAACTTTCTGCTTGGTCCATCTGTGGGGCCACCCTGAGCTCCGGTCTTGCGGGAGGATCAATATTTGCGTATTGATAATTGCGTTATGGACCCGTTAGAGCGTTGTGTGAGAGCGTTCTCACTTAGTTTGGTTTTAGTTATAGTTCTAGTTTTAATCTCTAATGTAAAACCTTAGTTTTAAGTTTTTTTTCAACTAATTATGTATATCTTTTTCCTAGGGATCTGCGATCCATGGCATAAATAAAGTATCATTCATTCATTCATTCTCTCTCTCTCACTCTCTCTCACTTTACTGTTGGCACGGCGCGGGACCATAATTGGATATTTTTTTATTCTCTGGAGAATTTTCTTAAAGGCACACGCACCTAAGAGTATTGAGCAAATCGTTATCGCTTCGTTCCAGTGTGTCGCGATAAACGTAACACACTGGAATTCAAATACACGAAACGGAGTCTTACGCTCTTCGAGTGTTTTTTTCTTCTTCTTCATTTTTTTTCCCTTCGTTTCGCGTAAAGATGGAGAAGCACGGATCAATCAACACTTCAAAATATCGTGAGGATCATGACTGCGAATTATCTGTCGCTTGTTTCGCGCACTTCCTTTTTTCCCAATCGTTGATTCTCTTAAGAGGATAGCACATTACTGCCGATAAGAGAATCAAAGCGCCGGACATGTAGAATGTAGCGTCGTAACTTCCGGTGGCGTCCAGAAAAGCACCTGGCGCAACGAGAAATAAAAATAAAGTGATAATTAGAAAAAAATTGAGATTTGAAAGTAATTATATAATACGTGAGTAGCTTAAGATGCCGAAAAAATTTGTTTATTTTATTAAGAATCACCTGCTAGTGGTGAGCCAACCATAGTAACTATACCGTGGAAAAGAAAAAGCAGCCCATAAGAGTTGTTAAGTTTTTCCAAGCCTAGAAGATCCACCAGAATTAGTGAGACGACCGTGCAGTATGCAGCTGAAAAACGTGGATGAACGGGTAATAAAATTAAAAAAAAAAAACATATGGTTGAACGAAAATGTATCCCTCGTGTTTTGCTTACGCGTAACAGCAGCTTCGCGCTCGTATGAAAAAATTTAAACGCGAAAAAGCAATGAGTCTGATCCTCTGGGTATTGTGAGATAAATAACGGAGAAAGGTATCACGACGAAATATCTCGATCAAAATTATTAGAAGAAATAAATTTTTCATTGAGTCATAATGTAACTTGTATTATAAATTATGTTATAGCCGCAGGCACACCCACACATACTTGGGTTGTACACATTTACATTATTTGAGTTATCGGCTACGTTTCGGTGATTTTGAACTCTGCGAGAATATTATGAGCTCAGTGGGCTCCGCATACATGCGTGTGCACATTCAAGCAGGGTAATAATGCACTGTAAAAAAAAATGGTAAATTCAACTCGAGAAATCGAGTTGAAAAAAATGAGTTAGAACAACTCAAATTGAGTTGGGTCAACCGAATGTCGAGTTAAAGCATGTACATGGAATAGTTGCTTCAACTCTGAAATGGCGTTAACATATTCGGTCAAAACAGCCACCTAACGAGTTGACCGAACGCATTTCAGAGTTGAATCACTCACAACAGAATAGTTGGTCCAACTTTTTCTGCAGTTCGTTCGACTACGATAATTGAATGAAACAACTCAATTAACAGCTCTTTCAACCAAATATTAGGTTGATTCAACTACATTTGTGGCTTATTCGATTATTATGCGTCGTCATTTTGACTCTGAAAAAGAGTTGGAAGGACTCGATTAAAAGTCCAATGAACTACATTACGTGGTTCTATTTATCACAATTGACGTTGAAACAACCCTTTTATGTGGCTCTTTGTACTACCATATATGTTCGAAACAACTCTAGAAACAGCTCTTTCAACCAAATGTTAGGTTGATTCAACTACATTTGTAGTTTATCCGATTACTATGCGTCGTCATTTCAACTCTGAAAAAGAGTTGGAACGACTCGATTAAAAGTTCAATCGACCACATTGTGTGGTTCTATTTATCACAATTGATGTTAAAACAACTCTTTTATATGGCTCGTTCTACTACCATAAATGTTTGAAACAACTCCATAAGCAGCTCTTTCAACCAAATATTAGATTGATTCAACTACATTTGTGGTTTATCCTATTACTATGCGTCGTCATTTTAACTTTGAAAAAGAGTTGGAAGGGCTCAATTAAAAGTTCAATCGACTACATTATGAGGTTCTATTTATCGCAATTGATGTTGAAACAACTCTTTTATGTGACTCATCGTACTGCCACAGATGTTTGAAACAACTCTATAACCAGCTCTTTTAACCAAATATCATGTTGATTCAACTACATTTGTGGTTTATCCGATTACTATGCGTCGTCATTTCAACTCTGAAAAAGCGTTGGAACGACTCGATTAAAAGTTCAATCGAAACTCAAAATATAAATATAAAACTAAATAAATAAACTAAAACTAAATAAATGCATTATAATTTTTTTTTAAATTAATTTTGAAGCTCGAAATTTAAGAAACGCGAAATTTACATCCGGTTGAATGAGCCACATCGCGAGTTAAAACAAACATAAATCGAGTTCGTTCTACCGAATATTCAGTGGCCTCAACTATATTTCTGCGTACGTGGACTTTATTTTTGGTTGAAGGAGCCACAAATCGAGTTAAATATACCATCGGATCGAGTTCAATCAACCAAAAGTGTGGCTGTTTTAACCATGTTGATAAGTCACATCAAATAAATATCAGTTTGAATGAGCCACATCGCGAGTTGAGACAACCATAAATCGAGCTCGTTCTACCGAATATTTAGTGGCTTGAACTATATTTCTGCGTACATGGACTTTATTTTTGATTGAAAGAGTCACAAATCGAGTTAATTGTACCATCAGATCGAGTTCAGTCAACTAAAAATGAAGCTGTTCCAACCATACTAATGAGTCACATCAAATAGATATATTGTCGAACCAGTCACATCTCGTTTTGAGACAACCACAAATCGAGTTTATCGTGCTACATATTGTGATTAAAACGGCGCAATATATGAGTTGAATCAACTCAAAAATGTGGTTCACCATATGTTACTCTAGAAATGAGTTGATTCAATCGTTTTCGAGTTGAATTTACCATTTTTTTTTTACAGTGTGAGTACCGAGTATGCGGTATCACAGTATCGGGTGTAGAGTAATCGCGAACAGTATTAACTATTGCATGTTGTAGTTTCGGGTATTGTTTACCAATAATAGAATAGTATTGACAATTGGGTATTGAGTATTGTATTATTTGGTACTGAGTATTACACAGTATCGACTGTTAGGTATTAAGTATTGTAGTTATGAGCATCGAAGAGTATTGGGCATTAGGTTTCGAGCACCGTAATACAGTACAGATTATAAGATATTGAGTATTACCGAGTTAAGCAGTATTTGGTATTGATTATTGTGTACTGTAGCATTGAAGTATTGGCGGACTGAGTAGGGAGGTATTGTGTATTTGAGTGTTGAAGTATTGGGTATTTGACTGCTACGCTACGCTTCGGTGATTCCGGAATCTACAAGCATATTACGGGCTCAGTGAGCTCCGCATACATGCGGTATTATGCTATTGGGTGTTGTGTATTGTAATATTTAGTTGTATGGGGTAATTGGTATACCGTATTGAGTATCCTTTAATACTATTGGATATTAAGTATTGTAGTTTCGGGTTATGGGTACCGATAATTGAATAGTATTGACTATTAGGTATTGAGGATTATAGCAATGCATATACCGAGTATTGAAGAATATTCGGTATTGGGTTTTGAGTAGTCGTGACACAGTATAGATTATAGGGTATTGAGTATTCCTGCATTAAGTAGTACTTGGTATCAATAATTGAGTGCTGTAGTATTGAAGAATTGGCGTACTGATTAGTGAGGTACTGTGTACTTGAGTTTTTAAGTATTGATTATTTGATTTTATTGAGTATTCAAGGATTGAGTATTAAAATATTGAGTGTTGAAGTATTGGGTACACAAGTATCAGGGAATTGAAGTATTGAGTATTGGTTCTTAAGTATTGGTAGTAATGAATTATTGTTGTATCGAGTAGTATTTGGATTGGATGTTGAGTAGGCTTTAATGCTTTTTTTGCTTTATTGATGCTTTTTAATGCTAATTATTAGTAATTGCATATTAAGTATTGTAGTATTGTCGCGGTCATCATTTGGAATGGGATGTTTTTTGAAGTGAATACTTCTTATGCGACTACATTAGGCCCCGCCCCCAGCCGCGTTGTTCCTCCGGACAAGAGAATGAAGGAATAGAAGAAGAGAGAGAAAGAGAGAGAATGATGCGTGAGCGAGCGAGAGAGCGTTATGCCATCCATAGCATGCCCGCGTGTACGTGTTTTATATGTATTAGGACAGCAGCGCGCATTCGCGTCGTTCTATCCGTTGTGTGTGAGTCCACATCTATGCGTGAGTTCACACCGTCTTCGCTTCGTGCCGAGTTAAGCTTCTGTTTTGTGTTTTGTTTGTATATATTACATATTATACATACTCGGATCATAACTATGAGAAAATTACTGACGGTACAAAATGTTGGAAGAAATATTAAGGTTGATTGATCGGTAGAATGTGGAGGTATTTTCAGATATTAAAAAATGTGCTTTAATTTTAAAAAAATGAAATACGCTCTCCGAAGTTTTCCTCCGTTCGATCTTTAATAGCAATTTATATTTCGCTCAATACATCGCTTCAAGATATTATGAGGTTTAATCGCTAAAGCGTTATTGCCCTTAGCAATAGGCGGTTCTCAAGTTTTAGCCGATATGCTAGCAGACTTTGTGTATTACCGTAATGAATCGGTAATTCTCGCAGGTGATTTTAATGTCAATTTTTCATTGCCACAGGCCGAATCACTGCATCAATTTTTAGAAAAAAACATTTCTCGTTAAAAATGATCAACGGCAGGAGTGATCCGACCACTAAAGGCCGTTCAACGATAGATGCTGTATTTGCAAAAAATATCGACAAACTAGATCTGAAGCATTTTATGTCATATTTGAGTTATCATAATCCAATTTTTGGTATTGTAGAATTAGACGATTCTATAAATAATAGACACGAGAGCAATGAAAATAAGAGAATAAGAGAACAGAATTACTTTATCCCAATTTTTTACTTACAGATACATATACTTATACAAATAAAATTGATTTCATATCTATAACTAATTCCTACTTCTTTGCTCACCCTATCAATTCTTTCTGCCCCCCCCCCCCCCCCCCACCCCCCTCTATACAAATAAAATTTTTAACGCCAACGTCAACACGAGGTACGAAGACACAGTAAATTCAGCTGTAAACTCATACGTACAACGGATAGAACAGTGTGAAATAAGGACAATCCTGTCATTTCGTGTTTTCATGCATGTCAATCTATCCTCCTTCCCTCTCACTATTCTTTCATCTGATGGGAATAACACCCTGCTAACACAGAACGTTATAAAAACGTTGTTAAGACGTTTACAAAAACACGCAAAAACGTCTCTTTTGAATGGTCGAAAAAACGTCTTGAAAGCGTCGTTTAAACGTTATTTTGGCCGCAATTTTTTTCTCAAAAAAGTTTACAGAAGCTGACAGAAATGTGTTAAACGCGCGGTAAACTTTTTGGGGAAAAAATTGCGGCAAAAAAAAACGTTTAAAAGACGTTTTGAAGACGTTTTTAAGACGTTTGCGGCAAAATAACGTTTAAAAGACGTTCTTAAGACGTTTTTTCGACCATTCAAAAGAGACGTTTTTGCGTGTTTTTGTAAACGTACTTAACAACGTTTTTATAACTTTCTGTGTTAGCAGGGCAATAAGCGAGTTCCGTCGATCACATACGAGTATTCACTTCTGACGCGCGTACCGTGTGTACACGCACCCGTTTTTTCAAAGAGATTATCCCGTCTTGAGTTCCATAGTTGAGTAACCGATTCAACGTCCTCATGCAGTACCAGAATAAAGTTTTTTTTCCCCGGGGTTTCTTCAGCTTACATAAAACTATGTGAGACTAGCTGAAAACGTAGTTTTCAGATTACCTGCTCCTAATTATTTCTTATCGTGTTCGTTCACCATATCCGAGATTAAAGTATGTCGATGAATTTTTAAGGTGTCTTCGCGGAGACAATCGCGGAGGCAATTGCGAAGGTATGTTGAAATTGGTTGTTCGGATATAATAAATTCACTAGTTTGCCAAATACAGTTCTCACCAAGATATACCTTGCTACCACGGTTCATCAAATATACAAACATTCAAATAAAATGTATTTGATAAAATTTGCGTCAGCATCGAAGCTCGTTACTCACATAGACTGAAGCCATAGCTCGCCGCATAAAAGAACTGATACTCTTTAGTCAGTGAGATATTCGAGCAGATTGTCGCAATTCCGCTGACGCTTGTGAATATATTGTTGATGAGAAGAGCATCGAAGCCGGGCAAGCTGCCCGCGAGGCCACAAGTAAAACGACCGACTGCGTTACTAATACCGATAACCGACACGAGAAAGTTTGCGGTCGACGGGTCAATTCCACTCAGCTTAGCACGATCTGGTAGAAATATACGATGGAGGGAAAAACAAAAAAAAACATCGTTAGTTCGCTCAATTGAATGACGGTCGAGCTCAATCCTCATAACGATCTTTGCGACGATTCGGTCGTTGTCAAAGGTCGCCAGTATCGTAGGTTTTACCTGATAGATACATGTATGGCGTATAGAAACCGACCATCGTGATACTAGTGCTTATTGCTAGCAGGACAAACGATGGACTCTTCAGGAGGCTCACATCGATCATATTCGTGAGTATTCGTCGCACGCTCTTCGGGCATATGTAACACCTTCCGCTCTCTTTCTCCTCGACTTCGTCCTTCGTTGGTGAGCTTGTTACCGATATGTGATAATCGACCGACGCCTGTCGACAGAGAGCATAACGAAAACTAAGATTACAATTTCAAGTCAAGGTTGTGGTCCGGGAGCCAGCAACGGTTTCGTTACAGTATAGAACATCAGGCTAGGACTTTTACCATTAGTCCCTTGCAACGTAGGGGCAAGAGAATGCATTGTCTGGCAACCTTCCGGGGGCGGCTTTAGCGCCCTTAAAATTTTTAAGGTGGGAAAAAAACATGAAAATCAAAACATTAACATCAGCCTGGCACTTCAAAATATCAAAGTTTATGATGTTCTAAATAAGTAAAAAAATCGCCAGACCAGCGGGTGGGTGGAAAGTGGGTGCCAGAGGGAGTTAAAACTGCCTGCCAAACTGCACTATTTACAGTAAAAACATCCCGATGAACCTGATTTACTACCTTACATACATCCCCAAAATGTAATATTTTCGATGCTAGACCAAAATTCCGGTGAAAACACCCCGCCAGATGACGCAAACCTCCTACCTTAGTGCGAGCGAAAGAGTCTTATGCGCGCGCGTGAGTGCGAGAGAGACCGTCTTATGCGGACCGCTGAATACAAATGCGTGCATGAAAATCGTATGTTGCAGGAGATGATTTATCCATTTTCCAATGTCCACAATCACATTTTAATGCTATCACTTATCCAGGCATTCATTTAGAATATTTGAAATATTTTTATGCATGATTTTTCTCATTGTAATTCGTTTCAATAGTGCAATAGAATATTGCAAATATATTCTCCAATATTCTATTCCAATATTCTATTCCAATATTCTATTCCAATATTCTATCTATACCGACTCCCATGGGAGTCGGTATCCTTCACACTTGAGAGAAATTGCAAATATATTTTCCAATATTCTATTGCGCTATTGAAACGAATTACAATGAGAAAAATCATGCATAAAAATATTTCAAATATTCTAAATGAATGCCTGGATAAGTGATAGTATTAAAATGTGATTGTCGACTTTGGAAAATGGATAAATCATCTGCTGCAACATACGATTTTCATGCACGCATTTGTATTCAGCGGTCCGCATAAGACGGTCTCTCTCGCACTCACGCGCGCGCATAAGACTCTTTCGCTCGCACTCAGGTAGGAGGTTTTCGTGATCTGGCGGGGTGTTTCCACCGGAATTTTGGTCTGGCATCGAAAATTTTGCATTTTGGGGATGTATTTAAAGATAATAAATCAGGTTCACCGGGATGTTTTTACTGTAAATAGTCCAGTTTGGCAGGCAGCTTTAACCCCCTCTGGCACCCACTTTCCACCCACCCACTGGTCTGGCGATTTTTTTACTTATTTAGAACATCATAAACTTTGATATTTCGAAGTGCCAGGCTGATGTTAATGTTTTAATTTTCATGTTTTTGTCCCACCCTTAAAAATTTTAAGGGCGCTAAAGCCACCCCCGGAAGGTTGCCAGACAACGCATTCTCTTGTCCCTACGTTGCAAGGGACTAAGTGTAAAAGTTTTAGCCTGATATTTTATACTGTAACCTAACCCGTTGCTGGCTCCCGGACTATTGTATCTCCACGTTATAGCAGTGGGGGTAGAGAAAGCGGCGTGCGGAGCAGAGCGGATTATGTGTGCCGCTCACGCAGTAGCGCAATTCTTTTTCACCCAACACGATATGTCTAAAACTAAATCCTCTTCAGCTTTTACGATAATATTTCTATCATATTTATCAAAGTCACTTTAGTTTTTTGGTCAATTCACGACACCCATCTAGGCAGTAAAGAGAAAACCGTGTCGTTAGGGTTAGGTTGGGTATAGCTGGCACATAGGTTATGTGTTTATCAGGCTTATTTTGAATTCAATTATCGCGAGTTTGAAACGGTGAATCTCTTTGCAACTGCACGTACGCTTAGAGAACTCCTTAATTAACACACGTGCAAAGATTAAAAGATTTTCCTACACATTGTTTCCATGAAGATACTACCTCAAGGAGGCTCTTCTATAATCATATATTGCAAAGTCTTTTTCAATTTATACGTAGTATTATTCTTTGGATTTTACTGTATATATTCTCTCTTAATTTGAGATAACTTACCAAAAATATAAGAATAAAACATCTCTCTGAAATACCTCGTTTTAACACATGTTCATGTGAGGATCGTAGAATATAATGCCGGATATACAAAACATATTATAATAGAGTTATTTCTAAAGTTTCTAATGAGTCAAAGAAATACTAAGGTGCCTAAGTATAAATACTTTAAATCTAATAAAATACTAAGATGTAATACGAAAGTGTAGTTGAGTCAGCTATTTAAATAAACTTGGCAACGTGGCAGCAGAAAAATTCCAATTTTCGTTAACGGTGTCTCACAAAGTTATTCATACGAAGCTGCTTTTTCAACTGTTGGTAATTACATGATTACATTTAGATGTGGTGAGCAATAATAATACGAATAATACCAAGAAAATTTCGACGAAGCTAATTTGTATGCAGTAACGAATTACCTGAACTGCTCTAATAAAAGTTTGCACACTGCTTCTCATTATTTTATCTCGCTGGCAAATATTCCTTTGTGAGCAAAAGGGTCTTTCAATTTTTGGTTCTTCATAAAGAAAGCTTTGTGAGCGAGATAAAACAGTGAGGAAGCGATGAGCAAGTTTCTAATTTAGACGCTTTTTTCCATTGTCACCTCGACCACTAGGGTAAGAATTAACCAACAGAATTAATCCCGATCATCAACGGCCCCGAGACTCTTAGCTTAAGAAGTTTTTGCTTGATAGCATCAAATTTTCGTAATTTAGAGCACGCACACACATTGTTCTAAAATTTTAAAATTTTCTAAAATCTGAAAGCCTTGAAGAGTCCTTGCTGAATTCAATACCAGTCATCCTTTTCCGACAGGCTATTTATGTAAAAAGTTTAAGCCCAATAGCTTTAAATTTACAAAAGTTAGAGCGTGGACACCGATATCATCACACCCACACACACACATACATATACGGACATTTTTTTTCTAAATTTATTTGCTGGAAGTTTGGGGGAATTTTCACCGTGTTAAAATGAAAATCTCTAAAAGAAATTTTTTCACGAAAACAAAGTATTCTCTACGTGGAAGCAAAAGAACATCAAAATATCATAACTTAATAGCATGTAACGAAATAATTTAAATATATTTCATTATGTAGCATCAATTATAAAACTGCAGAGAATATTTTAATGGGGTCGTTAAATGCTCGACCTACACGTTATAATTATCATGGTATGATTATGTCGACCAATGATAATAAGCGCGCTTAGCTGACTTTGCTCTGTAATAATATGGAACCTTCGTAATGTTTCCGAAATAATTATTACTGAAGTACATCGTCGTGCAATAGGCGTCTGTTAATGTCACCTTGAGTGAAAGCGATTATTTTAAATATGATTTTTGTTACGTAGGCCTCATTAGTCGGCAGGCCTTATTACCTGCAAGTACCTTATATCGAACGTGGAATATTCATTGGAGAACACACGCTCCCCTGAACACCCAGCTACATTAAAATAAGTTCTGAAAAAGTGAAATTAGGTTGAATACCATGTACCAGCAGGGAGCGCAGTGGCACAGTCGGCGAGGCTCCGGGTTCGCACGCCGCAAACCCGGGTGTCAAGCCCCACGACCGACACCAATGGAAAAATTTTCTATGTGTTTTTCTGCAATCCCGGTGGTTCGGAGCCTACGGTAATAAATAAAAGGCCAAAAAACCATCTCTGCGATGGGTGGGTAGCCCGGTGTGTGACTCTGTTGGACTCCCGAAGCGGTTCTTATCGCTCGGAAGGTGGCCGCTTAGCCGCGCACTGACTTATCTACTGAATCGCAGAGAAGGAGGTTCCGACATAGGGCACCACTGGGGACCGTGTTTCAATTTAATCGCATTGTCACCAGGGGAACTAAGGTAGAGACCCACCTGTGACGACGGAGGTTTTCTGCATTTTCCCTCCGTTCACGGCGAATGCGATACAGGGTGAAGGGGAAGCGATGCGGCTGCAGCCGTACGATAAAGAGAGGCAGGTGGTGATAATAATGTCGGAGGGATACAAGTAGTAGAAAAAGGTTGGAAAAAGCAAAAAGTATCACCACCCTTGTAAAAACTCCAGAAGGGGGTGTGCAAGTAAAACTCCCACATTATCATACGACATACCAGTAATAAAAAATTCTTTTTCGAATGCTACTTATACCCAGCTGCATGTTTACTTCTCGATCCCAAATACTGTAAAAAAATATTTTTCATTTTCGAATATACATTATGATTTGACAAAATTACCATTTTACGTGTTCATTATAATATCAAATAAAATATCATGCGATATGTAATGTTATATAAGCGTCATAAAATTATATGAAGTCAAAGATACCCAGCTGTAATAATAAAGTTTATTTTAAAAATTACTCCAATTTTATTTTATCATTTCAATAACTAAATACTGTTATTGCTTGACTATAGCAGCCTTGTACCCTTTTCTTATCGTCAGAAGCTTCATTATTTCGTCTAGCCAGAGACTTTAAATCTCGGGATTGACCTTACTATCATCGAAAACTTTGTCAGCAAGTGACGAAGTTGAAATATTTTTTCAAATACATGGATGTTTTTACCGTCGTTCATCGCAGTAACGATACTTTAAATGCTATAGTAGCCCTGGTAGCTATGTACTGGCAGAACATTACATGAGGTTATATTGCGTGTAGTTCAAGAGCGGATTTTGTGATCTCCGGTGATAATGCATAATCATACCATGATAAACATAACGTGATCATAATAAAGACGTTCACGTCTCATACCCACCC
This sequence comes from Rhorus exstirpatorius, assembly GCA_963564615.1. NCBI lineage: Eukaryota > Metazoa > Arthropoda > Insecta > Hymenoptera > Ichneumonidae > Rhorus > Rhorus exstirpatorius. The sequence goes on from OY751321.1 coordinate 11,959,305, forward strand.
GTTTATTGCAACATTGCCCGATGTAACTACTATGAGTTCTACTTGAGTCGCGTACGCGTCTACATATAACTTTTATAAAAACAGTGAAATAATAAAATATCACATTATTACTATTTAAATGACATTTTAAAATTGTATATTTATTTTGTAACCATACGTTCCATAATACGGGTTGTTGTTTTTTTTTTTCTTTGCATCGACTATAGCGATTAGTGATGCCGCCGAGACGAGAATTTTCTCGTCTCGTCTCGCAATGTCTCGAGACGAGACGAGAATCTCGTCGAGATTTTCGAGATTTTGCGATATTTTTCATTAAACTGATTCATAGAAGTCCCATGAGTATGGTTGTATAAGCGAAAAGTGTTTATTTATTTTAAGTGAACAGAATCGTTTGTAGAGACTTGAAACATTTCGTACATTTTTTTTATCTTCAACAATACACACAATCGATAATGCCATTACTTATTTCCTTATAAAATATAACGTAGGTGACTCATTTTTTTCCTTCATATTTTTTTAAATTTGCGATTGTAGGCTGCACGACATCCAGCCGTTGATGCAAAGTAGACTTCTTCCTGATCAGTGTTGGGCAGCATCCAATTACATTTAAATTACAAATTACAATTGTAATTTGTAATTTAAAGTCAAATCAATTACAAATTACAAATGTAATTGAAATGTTTTTTTCGGATCAATTACAAAATACAAATGTAATTGAAATGTTTTTTGGAATCAATTACAAATTAAAAATGTAATTGAAATGTTTTTTTGAATCAATTAAAAATTATAAATGTAATTGAAATGTTTTTTGAATCAATTACAAAATACAAATGTAATTGAAATGTTTTTTGGAATTAATTACAAATTAAAAATGTACTTGAAATGTTTTTTCGAATCAATTACAAATAACAAATGTAATTGAAATGTTTTTTTTTGAATCAATTACAAATTTAAAATGTAATTGAAGCGTTTTTCGAATCAATTACAAATTACAAATGTAATTGAAATCTTCTTTTGAACCAATTAAAAATTAAAAATGTAATTGAAACGTTTTTTTTTAATCAATTACAAATTACGGTAATTGTCTAGATTGACTACTTTCCCGAATTTTATTTTTTTTTAATTAATTTATTTATTTATTTATTTATTCATATAACTTTTTCATGCTCCCTCGCCTGATTATCATTATTAGTGCCTAAATGAAGGGTTTTGTCAAAAAAAAAACAATAAAATTCGAAATTTTTTTTATTTTTTCATTCTATTTATTTATTCATTTATTCATTTAACTTTTTCATGCTCCCCGCCTAATTATCATTATTAGTGCCTAATTGAAGGGTTTTGCCAAAAAAAAAAACAATAAAATTCAGAATTTTATTTTTTTTATTTTATTTATATATTAATTTATTTATTTAACTTTTTCATGCTCCCCCGCCTGATTATTATTATTAGTGCCTGAATGAAGGGTTTTGTCGAAAAAAAAAAAACAATAAATTTCGGAAAAGTAGTCAATCTAGACAATTACCAAAAAAACATTTTGATTACATTTGTAATTTGTAAGTTACTCAAAAAAACATTTCAATAACATTTGTATTTTGTAATTGATTCAAAAAAACATTTCAATTACATTTGTATTCTGTAATTGATTCAAAAAAACATTTCAATTACATTTGTAATTTGTAATTGATTCAATAAAACATTTCAATTACATTCGTAATTTGTAATTGATTCGAAAAAACATTTTAATTACATTTGTAATTTGTAATTGATTCAAAAAACGTTTCAATTACATTCGTAATTTGTAATTGATTCGAAAAAACATTTTAATTACATTTGTAATTTGTAATTGATTCAAAGAAACATTTCAATTACATTTGTAATTTGTAATTGATTCAAAAAAATATTTCAATTACATTTGTAATTTGTAATTGATTTGACTTTCAATTACAAATTACAATTGTAATTTGTAATTTAAATGTATTTAATTAAAAATTCGCCCAACACTGTTCCTGATTGATGGCGCGCGCGCGCGCGCGCGCGCGCGTGTGTGTGTGTGTGTGTGTGTGTGTGTGTGTGTGTGTGTGTGTGTGTGTGTGTGTGTGTGTGTGTGTGTGTGTGTGTGTGTGTGTGTGTGTGTGTGTGTGTGTGTGTGTGTGTGTGTGTGTGTGTGTGTGTGTGTGTGTGTGTGTGTGTGTGTGCGTGCGTGCGTGTGCGTGCGTGTGCGTGCGTGCGTGCGTGCGTGTGTGTGTGTGTGTGTGTGGTTGCAAGTGTGAGCAAATATGTTCAAGCGTGTGCGAGTGTGTTTGAGGGTGTGCGTGTGTGTGTGTGAGTGTGTGCGAATGTGTGCGAATGAGAGCGAGTGGAATCGAGTAAAGCCTACGAGCTCCAATAACCTGTAATATTATGCAAGCAAGATTTTTTAAAGACGAGATTTCGAGACAAGACGAGACGAGACGAGGCGAGATTTCGAGACGAGACGAGAAATTCGTCTCGTCTCGTGAAGACGAGACGAGATTTTCGAAAATCTCGTCTCGTCTCGTCTCGCGGCATCACTAATAGCGATTACTAGAAGAATCCTCGAAATTGCCGTTCGAGGGAGCTCCGGACAAATAATTACACAGTCAAAGCCCCGAGCACTGATACAGCTCGGGATTTGGCATTTCGGAAACACTCGGTCGTTTCCGCCGCAGCCCCTTCGACCAATCAGAGTCAAGTGCCCAGGGTCGTATACATAGGAATCAGGTGCCCTCAATTTTTTCAAAATACGTTTGTCTACTAGGCAAGTAGCTTTTTTTATATTGGATGTACATTCATTGAACTTTACTGATATACTCGATATGTGAATTACTGGGGCATAAAAAATTTTATAACAGGAAGTATAATGTTTCTTGCAGTCAATGTGGTTGATTCGAAAAAACAGTAAACATGATTATTCCAAATAGGAATGAATGTGAGGCATATTTTTTGAAAAAATATATAAATAAATAAATATTGTAAATTGGACTCGTTAGCCAAAGCCATCCCTGCCGGAAAGCTACCATTTTATCAGTGACATCAGCTCAGGTGAGATCAGTGCACGAGTGTATATCAGTGACATTACTAAAAAAAAAACCGTAACCACTCGAGTACTCGAAAGGGTAGTTATTTAATTGATGCAAGTTTGAAGAATATTTCTCCATATTCGACCAGTAAAAAGTGTTTCATCTTGATAAGTAAGCGAGGCAAAACAGGAAATACTCACTTGGGAATTGTAAAGAGGCAATCTGTGCAGAGAACCACTGTAAAATGCGTCATCTCTGTACAGAGGTCTCTGAAGATCTCGACTCAAGGAATTTCGTTTACTTCTTTTTGTCGACGATTTTTCGCTACTCCCGTTCAGTGTATGTCTAGATATCTGCAAGGACAAAGTAGTCCATAATCACGAGAATATCCACGGTGTTGGGGAAATAAAACGATTTAGGTATAAGCTTCACGTACCGCGGGTTTTATTCTATTGAGACTTACCAGGTCATCGCTAAACAATTTATTCCTCTCATCCATGGACCTTGTGTCCTCACCGATGACAACTACTGAATCTTCATGCATGGGAACCGAGAGCCTCTTTATCGAAGTGCTAAGATGCTCTCGCAGTCTCGGTTCCAGCTGGTGCGACGGATGTCCCGATGTACTGTTGGGGAGGGTTCGGAAATATGAGAAAATTTAAATAAATGAATAAATAAACACGTGCAATCATAAGGATTAGTGGAGAATTTTTTTGGAATTGTCGATGAAAAGTAGTGAGGAATTCTTTAAATATAGTCCTTATTATGGTAGACACTATTCATGTGTTCGATTATTTTTGCAATAGTACTGTTGGAGAAAGCCATGCAATACGATAATTCGAAAAAGTACCAATATCAGGATAACAGAAGAATAAAAGAATGTTCCTGGTGCGATGAACGAATGACAAAATTCTGGCAAACCTCGAATTCCCTAGGTGACAGCCAATTGCGTTCCCAAATCAGCCTAGGTCTCTAGTTATACCTATAGTTTTAACACACGTTCAAACCCTGATTGCATGACTTTTCGTGGGGAGTGGTGTACTCATCTAGTTAACAGGACTTGCCTTACTAAATACATAAGGTACCCTAGTCACGCAGGAAGCAAACTGCTCTTCTTGGTGATCGGAATTCGATGACAATATGTTATAGGGTGTATTCTGTGTAATTTCCTCAGTAGACTGATCAAACAATAGGAAATATGAAATTTGCTAATACAAAATTCATTTAAGCAAGAAAATATAGCATACAAAGTGTCTATTCGTCCGATAGTAGGACGAATCAACGTGCATTATTCGCTCGAATGTAACTATAGCTTATACATAGTTTGGTTAGTCTCCTGGTGTTGACGGGAATGTAGTCTTTCTTTTAACGTTGACTGCAAGCAAAAATTCCCGCGTATTGGCTCTCATAACCGGCTTTCGACTTTTTTTTATATCGTGTTATTGTTTAAAAGAAAAACCAGAATGTAAAGTGAAGAAAGTGTTCACCTTTCAGGTGTAATTGTCATCGGGACAATAACAGTTTGAGTAAAATTTGACCATCTCAATGCTCCGGATATAATTTGACATATTTTTTCATCGTTTTCGGACCAATAATATACATTTATTCATTCGGATATAATTTGATATATATTTTCATCGTTTTCGTATGAATAATATGCGTTTATTTTTCCCGCTATAATAATAGGAAGCTTTTTTTCATTTGTTTTCCACTTTTCAATACTACCAGTCGGACCTCGGGCATTGACTGAGCTCGAGCACCTCGAGCACCTCGAGCAACTCGAAAGACCTAACCTTCTCATTAACCAATGAGAATAAAGCACCAGGCCTGTATCATACGTATATCGGTACCCTCCACTCGTTGAAATTATACATTTTTTTGTTCATATGGGGGTTCTATATTTTAGCGACACCGTGAATTCCGCAGTGCCCGAGTAACAGCTGACGTCAGAGTACCCGGGGTTAGTCAGGGCCCGCGTAGTCAGTGCCCGAGGTTTGACTGTAATGTGTTCTACATGTGCCAAACCGTCAGAAAACACATTTAGAAAAAATATGTGGGTGTGTGTGTGTGTGTGTGCGTATAAAGTTTTCCGCCCACTTTTCAATGGCCAACGAGTGAACGTGCGCGTGCACACAAACACATTAAAATTGAATATCGCATTTCTCGTGATGAGCACGTCCTATTGGGCTAAAAACTTGCTGAATTTACCGATCTTGGTGCACAAAATGTGAGGCAAATCAAATTTTTAGTGTCCAAAGCATTCCTTTGATAATTGGTGGAATGGCCCATATGTTCATTCGACCGGCAATAAAGTTGACGTATTTTTTCCATAATTTCCGGACCGATAATATGGAATTATTCATTTTCACATAATTTGATACATATACAGGGCGGGGCAATAACTATTACCACCTCAAATATCTTTTAATTCATTTGTGTAATTGAATAATATTGGAATTATATACACAATTATCTGACCAAATGCGTTATTTTGCCATTTTAATCCCCGGATGAATGGCGTTATATTATTCATACGGTAAAAATTAGGGATAATAATCGATATTCTAAAGCGACAGAAATAACCTCAATTCGATTACTTTTCCGGACGAATAGACACAGCGAATTAATTTTGATGCAACAACGAGACGTCAAAGTGATGCAGAGTGAAATGATGTGATACAGCAAATGGATACCGATGGAACGGTATAGCATAAGCTGATTCGGTGCAGCTTATAGGCTGATTTGATGCAGCACATGTTGAAAATGTGGAGTTATCATATGGAAGTTGAAGATGTGCTGATGCGATCGAGGTAAAAAATATTCGAGGAGTGGGAAACATGTATATACGCGCAATTATTGTAGCGTACGCTGATATACATGTATGTATATGAGGCATTCTACGCACATTTTCGTACGTCAACGAGCTTATAGTTTCTCTTATAGGGAATTCAAGGCTTATAAAATGTGTTGATATTGAAAATTATTTCGAAAAAAAAGCTTCTGACTAGAAAAAAATTTGAGAAGCGTGAAAAAATTCATAGTACAATGATAAAACTTGTATAATATTTATTATCACAATTCATAAATCATTTTTACCATTTTCGTACGCTGCGTCATCAAATGAAGAAGATAATTGTGTAACAGCGATCGCTATCTTTTTTTCCAGCAGTGGTAAAAATAACTTATGAATTGCCACAGCAAATATCCCACACGTTTTATCAGCTGTTGTGAATTACATGTCGCGTGTGTAATGGAATAAAGTTCGTAAGCGCCAAAAATACGATTTTAGTGCCATAAAGTCGATTTTTTTTCGTCATTTGTTGTAAAAATGATTGAAACACACAAATAATCAAAATTAGGAATTCAAAAACCTAAAAGCAGCTGGTCGTATGTTGCGGATATGATCTTCTGGTTTTAAGTTCTTATTAAAGAAGGATTAATGCTCAAAGGACGTTGCGCCAAATGCGACCTTCTGGTTTTGTTTTCTTTTTTTTTTTCAATTTTCAGGTGTTTGCGACCTTCTGATTTTCAGTTGTTTTTTTTTAATTCTCGTTTTCCCTGGTAAAAAATTGTTCATATATATCGAAGGCTTAGGACCAAAAGGGCGTAACCCACTGTTTTTCGACTTTTCATGACCTTACTGCCATAAGGGCGTATCCCCAACATTAACACGGAAGTTCCATAAGAGCAAAATTAATCAGCCTACAGCCAGAAGGGCGTAAGCCCACTACAATACTGCCAGAAAGGCGTAAGCCACGAAAAATAAAAAAAGTGGCTTACGCCCGTCTGGCAGATCATTCATCATTTTTTCCCGGATTTAAATCGTCTACTTACTGCCAGAAGGGCGTTACCCCAAAAAAATTGAAAACTTGATGTGTGTAAGATGCTGGCCAGATTTCCATCTTTCTGGCCAGTTGATGGCCAGTAAGCTGTCGAGTTCCAGACTAGGTGTGTAACGCAAATCTGTTCAGTGCCAGTCTTGGTAGGCTGACGAGTTGCTGGTCAGAAAAACTCGGTAGTTGCTGGTCAGGAAACTATTCGCTATTTGCTAATATTTTTTAATGCGAATATTTTTTAATGAAATTTTTAAAAATTTTGAATATGGTGAATATTTTTGAAACCTCTAAAAATTTTGAAACCTATGAAAATTTAAAAAAATTTTTTAAATTTCAAATATTTTTGAAAATTTTGAAAATGTTGAATAGTTTTGGAAAATTTTGAAAAATTTGAAAATTTCGATATATTTGAAAATTTTGAAAATTTTGAAAAATTTGAAAAATTTTAAGATTTAAAAATTTTGAAAAATTTGAAAATTTTGATAATTTTACACACACACGTCACACACACACACACACATCACGTTTTCAATTTTTTTGGGGTAACGCCCTTCTGGCAGTAAGTAGACGATCGAAATTCGGAAAAAATTAACCGGTTATCCGCCAGAAAGGCGTAAGCCACGAAAAATAAAAAAAAGAGGGTTACGCCCGTCTGGCTGTAATCAGGCGATTTAAATCCGGAAAAAAATGATGAATGATCTGCCAGACGGGCGTAAGCCACTTTTTTTATTTTTCGTGGCTTACGCCTTTCTGGCAGTATTGTAGTGTGGGCTTACGCCCTTCTGGCTGTAGGCTGATTAATTTTGCTCTTATGGAACTTCCGTGTTAAAGTTGGGGATACGCCCTTATGGCAGTATAGTCCGTTTTTTGTGGGTTACGCCTTTCTGGTCCTAAGCCCTCGATATATAATTATAATAAAACACTTGATTTTTTATATCCAATATATTGTTATGAACATGGAGAGTAGCCTAATAAAATACACAGGATAGAAGAAACGACAAGCGAGCTCGTCATTGACAGAACTGACGAACTGACGATCGAACCTTCAGTTGTTTAGGAGTCTCGGGATAAACGTCATGATGTGCGGCCGTACCATGATAAGCGATCAGGGATCATACATATTGTAATTAATAAACCCGCCCCGAAAACAAATATCCGCGTTGTCATTTCGTTACAATATATATAATATCATTGTAAGTAATATTCGGGTAGTATTTTTATCCACTTATTTCAAATAATTTTTAGTTTCCATCAAATAAGTTAGTTGATTATAACAGACTGTAATGGATAGGCAAAGTATATTATTATCCTTATCCTTCCTCTATGTTCAGTAACTGGAGTAAAAAAAAAAGTTGCTGATAAGAAATTTAATTATTTTATATTTTTATAGTTCAAATTATGTACTTATTTGGTGGTTCCTGAGAAAAAATTAACCACCTTAATATTCTTATAAAGGTTTTTTGAATCCATTATTTTGGGAAACATCGCGTGTGCTGTTGAAAATTTTCAAACGGAAACAATACCAATTAAAAAAATGATTATGTGACGCATACGACCTCATGACATCAGTCATTGTGATTTTGTATTATCTCAAATTAGAACCAGAAGGTCGCACCTGCCAATGACACAATTTGTAGGTTCTTCCAAACGTTTCTATTACGGTTTTTACCTTTACCAATACCCGAAAATCGTATAATTTCGCTATGACCTGCTGGAATCAGTTTACGTGGTTATTTCTCCTTCAGTTAGGTCAAAAAAGTTGTATACGTCAGATGTTAGGAAAATTCTAGTTTTAAGTGACCAAATTTGAATTTTTACTTTTTTGAACATATTTTTACGTAATTCGTGTATATACGTAAAAAAAAATTTACGACCTTATTCCATTAGACACGCTATATCAATAATATATTAATTAAATAACGAAGAGCAGTGGACACCTGCTCAGTGTGCGGCTTTGGCCGTCTTCCCCTGTTAAATCCGGGTTCTAGGCGGCGGACAATACACTAGGACCTCGATTTCACGGTCAATGGCGGAACCAGCTCTGCATCGTACCTTGTTAAATCGAAGTTGCGTATACACCCGCCCACGCTATATCCGCTGTATCTGCGCATCGGCACTCCGTGCTACGGGTCTGACCGCGGAAACCTGAAGCGTCCCCCACTATCACCCACCACGCAAAAAACGGATCGATAAATGCGACATGGTGGGGACTGTCGTTTAAATCGAAGACTGTTTAATCGAGGTCCCAGTGTACTTGGATGGGGGAGGAGCTTAGCCTTGCACCAGCTTGCGACCATACTGTCTACACTCTGGGAGGGTCTTATGGAATGAAATCGAGCATGGGAATTGGGTTAGGGGCGCGTGAAATTAAATTAAAAAAAGATAACAGTAACTTTTCCACACGACAAGAATGATTGATCTTTGATAATTACTCTGCGATATTGGAATGACTCCTGAGAAGTTGGGCAGCCGTTGGATATTCCGTATTGTTTTTTGTGCCAAATAAATTATGTCGAGTCGGACGATCGGAGTGAAGAGTGTTCGAGGTGGTTCTCTTGCTGATAACCGGACTCTTGACCTCGGTTTGTTTTTTATTGTGTTTCACTTTTCTTATTCGAGTGGGCTTGAAAGGACGAAACATGGCGCCCAAAATTGCGCAGTTCAGCAAAATTCCTGATAATTAGTAAGCAAAAAAAATCCCGAAACAACCATGATTATTATCGAAAATTCCAAATTGTCAATTAACCGCATTGAATTCCGCAAAAAGTTCTTTTTTTTTTAGTTACCGGAATTTTGTCTCAAATTTTAAAGACGAAAGCGCGGGAAAATTTCTCTCAGTCTGGGTGTATTCGATGAATTTAACTCTACCATGACTTATTTCGCCAACGGTGTGATAATCTCATACCGAAAATCGGAACAAATACTTCATCGTCTTCCAGACATGAGTCGACGAACTTTTCGTTCGGACGACATATTCTTAAATAATTTCATCGCTAATCGTTGCGAATAAATACGAAATTCTTGGAACGTTTTTTTTTTTATTTTTTACATATTAATGTCTCGTTGAAAAAAATATTAGAATATTAGGTTAAATTGGATTAGTGCCACATTCGATTTTAGTTTAGTGCACGATCAATGCAAAAAAAAAAAGAGAAACTTTGGGAAACGCTCATTCCGAGGTAAACAAATAGTTGGTATACAAAATTTTTTTAATAAAAACAAAAAACTGACCCGCTAGTATAAGAAGTGCTCCCCTCCAGCCATATTCTTTGCCAAGAAAATCCACGACCGGTGCAAAAACGAAAGCACCGGCACCCGAACCGCAAACCGCGATTGATATTGTCAGTGCTCGCCATCTTTCGAAATAGGAAATCGGTGCGAGCCCAGATGGGATACCAATTAGCCCTAATCCGAGGCCCCCTAGAAATTTTATGTAAAAAATCAGAATACATGTTATAATAATAATAATAATAATAATAATAATAATAATAATAATAATAATAATAATAATAATAATAATAACAATAACAACAACAACAACAACAACAACAACAACAACAACAACAACAACAACAACAACAACAACAACAACAACAACAACAACAACAACAACAACAACAACAACAACAACAACAACAACAACAACAACAACAACAACAACAACAACAACAACAACAACAACAACAACAACAACAACAACAACAACAACAACAACAACAACAACAACAACAACAACAACAACAACAACAACAACAACAACAACAACAACAACAACAACAACAACAACAACAACAACAACAACAACAACAACAACAACAACAACAACAACAACAACAACAACAACAACAACAACAACAACAACAACAACAACAACAACAACAACAACAACAACAACAACAACAACAACAACAACAACAACAACAACAACAACAACAACAACAACAACAACAACAACAACAACAACAACAACAACAACAACAACAACAACAACAACAACAACAACAACAACAACAACAACAACAACAACAACAACAACAACAACAACAACAACAACAACAACAACAACAACAACAACAACAACAACAACAACAACAACAACAACAACAACAACAACAACAACAACAACAACAACAACAACAACAACAACAACAACAACAACAACAACAACAACAACAACAACAACAACAACAACAACAACAACAACAACAACAACAACAACAACAACAACAACAACAACAACAACAACAACAACAACAACAACAACAACAACAACAACAACAACAACAACAACAACAACAACAACAACAACAACAACAACAACAACAACAACAACAACAACAACAACAACAACAACAACAACAACAACAACAACAACAACAACAACAACAACAACAACAACAACAACAACAACAACAACAACAACAACAACAACAACAACAACAACAACAACAACAACAACAACAACAACAACAACAACAACAACAACAACAACAACAACAACAACAACAACAACAACAACAACAACAACAACAACAACAACAACAACAACAACAACAACAACAACAACAACAACAACAACAACAACAACAACAACAACAACAACAACAACAACAACAACAACAACAACAACAACAACAACAACAACAACAACAACAACAACAACAACAACAACAACAACAACAACAACAACAACAACAACAACAACAACAACAACAACAACAACAACAACAACAACAACAACAACAACAACAACAACAACAACAACAACAACAACAACAACAACAACAACAACAACAATAATAATAATAATAATAATAATAATAATAATAATAATAATAATAATAACAATAAACACTTCCTCTCTGCATATCGGTTGCAGAACTTTTTTCTCGTCTCATTCTTTAAATTCTAAAGAGAAACCTTCTAAAGGGTGGTTCACCCCCTTGCGACAAAGGTGCATGCAAAATCGAACATGTAAATTTCATTATTAAGCATCATAAACATTTTGCAATGCAATAAAAATATTTCAGTGCAAAAAAATCTTCCTTCTAAAGGGTAGTTACCCTTTTATTTTGGTTATTCGTAAAAATCAAATATACGTAAACTTTCTTTTGTGCTCTGTAATTTTGTGTTTGTTACATTAAAATCGGTCAATAATCCAATGTGTTGCATCAAAAAACGTATAAAAGTAAACGTTATAAGGAGTGGTTTACCCCCTTGCAACAGGGGTGCATGAAAAGTCGACATCTAATATTCATTATTCAACATAAGACACATTTTGCAGTTGGTTTCATGTCGATCGGAGCACTGCTTCTATGTGGAACAGCAAAATTACCAGCTGCAACCCCTTATTATGGGGGTTCATTTCACCCTTTCAGCTTAAGGGTAAGTACACATAAGTTCAAGTCTCTTATTAGATCAAAGACTACAACATATCCAAAGATCATCGAAATCAGAGATGGACAACTTGCGCTGTTTCCGAGAGGTACCCGGGAAAAAATAATGAGATATGATCATATATGATAATCATATCTGATCATATACGAAAATTGGCCAGATCTGACAGTACATTGTCATGTCCACTCATATATGATCCGATATGGTAGTATCAGGTCATATATAAGTCAATATGACCAGATACGGTCAGGCCTGGCAAATTTTTCGTATATGATCAGATATGATTAATCATACTATATATTATGATTAATCATATCTGATCATATACGAAAATTGGCCAGGTCTGACAGTATATTGTCATGTCCACTCATACATGATCCGATATAGTAGTATCAGGTCATATATAAGTCAATATGACCAGATACGGTCAGGCCTGGCCAATTTTTCATATATGATCAGATATGATTAATCATAATATAATATATGATCAGATATGATCAAACCTAAAATATGATTAGATATGATCATATCCAATCATACATGATGTGATATGACCATATCCTAATCTGATCATTACATTTGATTGACGTATTTTTATTTATACGGGGGAAAAGTTACATTGGTTTACCATTTGAAAATTCGCCATTCATCACCATTCACGAAAGGATAATGGTAAATGAATGGCGATTTGCCAAAGGTAATATTCGCCATTCAAATGGCTTTTTTCTATTAATGGTAAATGAATGGCGACTTTCCACTGGCAATATTTACCACTCGAATGGCTTTTTCCCATTAACGGTAAATGAATGGCGATGTTCGAGTAGTAATATTTACCATTCATTTACCATTATCCTTTCAGGAATAATGATCGATGGAGAATTTTCGGATGTAACATTTTATATTAAATCGTTTTTTTTTTACACAGTTTAGTGACATCTCATTATTTTATACAGTACACACTTATAAATATTCATAATGGATAGATATTACATAACAGCCCATACAGCAGCGAAATGTTGCAGCAACGTTACTGCAAACCACGGTCTTGGTATACAAGACCGTGCTGCAAACATTTCGCAACGCCAAAATTTGAGGTTATGGTCAATAGACACGCGGTTAAGCGGCAAGCACCCATGTACCGTACGAATTAAACCAAAACTACAAAAAGAAATTCACACAGAATTTTGCAGCAGATACAATAATATATTCATATACTTGTGAATAAAAAAGCCGCGATAATTCCGGCGGTAAATCACAACCGCGTAAATGCTTCACCATGCAGCGCGTCGCGTTCACTGTCGATTGCATTCGATATGATTCGATCTCGACGCTCTGACGTCACCCAATAGCTCGTTCGTTCCGCGCGCGAAATTTGAACGAACATATAGTATGTTATTATACGTGTCAATGTACGCACATACAATTGAACATTGATGATGATATCAGACATTCCGTCTCAAGTCTATCAATGCTTAACCCTCGCATTATTTTCTGTTTGTCGCGAAATAATTTATGTAATAGTACTAGTAAATTAATTGTAGTCGGAAGAAAAATTTAATGCGGAAAAATGATAAAGAAAAAAAAAAACAAAAGACATTCCTCGTGAGAATTAAACAGAGAAAAAAGAAACAGAAGTAAATCATAATATATAACATGCTCATAATCTTGCCGTGATGTTATTTCATTGGAATTATAAGCCTATAAAAAATAACCTTTATTTCTATATTAGGATACGTTTGACATTCGGATCACCATTTTAATTTTCATGATTCCATTTTGCACTGGCAAACCAATGGCATAATTATTTCTATCAGGTATTACCATTTAACAATGGAGTCTTCATATATATAGATCCATATTCCATTGGCAAACCAATGGCGCGATTATAGTTCCATTAGGCATTACCATTCAACAATGCCCGGGAAAAAATAATGAGATATGATCGTATATGATTCAGATACGATTGTATCTGATTCATATACGATCGTAACTGATCTTATAAAAAATCTTATATGGTAATATCTGGTAGTATCTAGAATCATATATGACCGTACCTGATCGTATATGTTTGTGTATAGAATCATATATGTTGATACCTGGTCATATATGTTAGTGTATAGAATCATAATATATGTTCATACCGGGTCGTAGATGTTCGTGTATAGAATCATATATGTTCACACCTGGTCGTATATGTTCATGTATAGAATCATATATTTTCATACCTGGTCGTATATGTTCATCTACAGAATCATATTTGTTCATACCTGCAGATATGGTCGTATGTGATTCTATAGACGATCATATTTGACCAGGTATGGTCGTATATGATTCTATACACGATCAGATTTGACCATGGTCAAATATGTATATGAGTAATTTATATCAGATATTATCACGTATGAGCGTATATGGTCAGGTGACCTCGTATACGGCCAAGTATAATATATTTATAATTATATATGACCGAACATGATCTTACATAAGCCCATATCTGACCAGATACCGTGAAATATATGATTAAATATGGTCCTATATATGTTTTGATCATGACATGTCGGGTCTTGTATCGTCATATATGGTATTAAATATGATCAGATATGACCATATGATTCTAGATACGATCAAGGGTAGATAATCATTCGATCATACGCGAGTCTATACACTAACAGATACTATCAGGTATGGTCATGTATGATTATACAGACGAGCATATACTACCAGGTATGGTCATGTATGGTTCTATCAATAAACATATACGACCAGGTATGGTCGTATATGGTTCTATACACGAACATATTTGACCAGGTATGAACAAATATGATTCTGTACACGAACATATACGACCAGGTATGAACATATATGATTCTATACATGAACATATACGACCAGGTGTGAACATATATGATTCTATACACGAACATATACGACCCGGTATGAACATATATGATTCTATACACGACCATGTACGACCAGGTATCAACATATATGATTCTATACACAAACATATACGACCAGGTACGATCATATATGATTCTAGATAATACCAGATATTACCATATAAGATTTTATATAAGATCAGATACGATCGTATATGGATCAGATACAATCGTATCTGAATCGTATATTATCGTATCTGATCCATATACGATCGTATCTGAATCATATACGATCATATCTCATTATTTTTTCTCGGGTAGTTTACCCCTTTATTTTGGTTCATCGAAAAATAGCAAAAAAAAGTAAACTTAATTTTGTTATGCTCGTTAATTTAGTTCTTGGTTCATTAGAATCGGTCAATGATCCAATTGGTTACATCGAAAGACGTATACAAATGAATATTTTAAGAGGTGGTTCACCCCCTTGTGACAAGGGTGCATGGAAAGTCGAACATGTACGTTTCATTATTTAGCATGCGAAACATTTTCCAATCGAATAAACATACTTCACTCAAAAAAAAAAAATCCCTCTGAGGGGTAGTTCGCCCCTTTATTTTTGTTATTGGAAAAAAGCAAAAAAACGTAAACGTTATTTTTTTGTGCTCTTTAATTTGGTTTTTGTTTCATTAAAATCGGTCAATAATCCAACATGTTACATCAAAAAACGTATAAAAATAAACGTTATAAAGGGTGGTTCACCCCCTTGCAACAGGGGTGCATGGTGCATGAAAAGTCGGACATGTAATCTTCATTATTTACATATAGTATATTAAGCTACAAGGGACGAAAATCGAACTTTCGTCCCTGCTGTCATGATTCCCGAGGCGAAGCCGAGGGAATCACGCAGGGACGGAAGTTCGATTTTTGTCCCGTGTAGCTTATACTTTTTTTCTTCATAGCCGGTCGAAAGTACGCGATTAATTGTAGAAATTAAATTGTCATTATCAATTCCAAAAGTTGAGGTTATGAGTTCGAGTTCGTGGTCAATGCCCGCCGGCATTTGCAGCACGAGCGCCAGCGAGGGCTGCTGGCCGACGGCGGGCATTGACAACCAATAACTATTAATTTAATACGTTATTTTATCGTTAAAAGTAATTAAAACAACTTGAATATTTTATGACTGTTTTTATTATATTTTCAGTAACTAAGACACCTTGAATATGTTATGACTAGTAACTGAGACAACTTGGATATTTTATGACTAGTAACTAAGACGACTTGCATATTTTATGACTTTTTATCTTCACACGCACAAAACACGCTTGTGTTTCGGATTCCTCGGATGAGGAAATGTTTTTATTTTCACTTTTGAATACCTAGAAACCTTCAACTGCCTCCAACTGTCACTCACTAATTACTCCGAAGGTTATTTGTCAATTGCTATGAAATATTTGACAGATAACCCTCGGATCGAGGGGATCCCTGCGTTTTGAAACCGGGCCTAACTTTCCTCCCGTATCGCTTGACTTTCCTCCCGTATTGCTTTATTTTCGTCCCGCGGCACAGATGGCGCGCGCTACGTTTCCGCAGGGACGAAATGATCTATTTTCCTCCCGCAAATCGGGGACGAAAATGCGTACTTTCGACCGAGGTATGAAGAAAAAAAACATTTTCTTTCATTTCATTTCTTTCATTTTCTTTTGAAACTGGTTTCATGTCGATCGGAGCACAGCTTCTATGTGAAACAGCGAAAATACCAGAGGCAACCCCTAACTTTGGGGACTGATTTCGCCCCTTTGAATCGTTTTTCCGCCGATAAAAAAAAAAAAATGTGTCTTTATTTTTCATTGTTCTACAACATACATGAGTTTCAGCAAAATCGGAAGGGGACACCTGGGGATGTTTCCTTGTAAGTGGATCAATTGGAGATCTACGTAGTTATTTTTTAGATCTACGGAGTTCCGAATTCTGGAAAATGGCAGATTCACCTACATTTCATTTGGATCTACCTACATCTCAATAAGATCTACCTAGCCCTCAATTGAATTCATCTACATCTCAATAAGATCTACCTAGATCTCAATTCAATCTACTCAGATCTAAATATATCTACGTCAGCAGTTACAAAAGATAAAGAAAGATCTAGCAAGCAAAAGCGTTCGAGCATAAAATTTGGTTAGCTCGAACGTACAAAAATCTATGTAGATTTCAATTAAAACTGCCTGAAGGTCGATTGGATCTACCTAAATCTCTGTAAGAACTACCTGGCCGTCAATCAGGTCTATTTGTATCTCAATTAGATTTACCTAGATCGTAATGGGTCTACTTACATCTCAATTAGATCTGCGTAGATATCTCACATCTTATAAGTATGTATACTATATGTACTGAGATTAAAATAGATAAACAGAGATCTAATAAGCAAAATCGTTCGAACATAACATTAGGTTGATTCGACTGCATGAGCATCTATGTAGTTCTCAATTATAATTACCTATTAGATCTCGATTGGATGCGATTAGATCTCGATCAGATCCACCTAGATCTCGATAAGATCTACCTTGATCTCAATTAAATATACATCGATCGCAGCTAGATCCATCTAAATCTTCATTAAATCTATCTTAATCTCCGTTGAATCTGCCCAGATCTAAGTAAATCTACTGTAGCTGAACCCATTATTACCCAAGCGAAATCCAAGCTAGATAGCACCAAACTAACTATTGGATCACTGTCCAATCGAAAAAAAAATTTACCCATGTTTTTTTCTTTTTGCGATTCCAATTGTTTATGCGAAATTATTTAAACAAATTAACAAGAACTTTGCAATTTCAAAAAACTGATAATTCCAATCGATTCTACGGGAAAAAACAAGTCGTTAACCTCTATACCATTTTTTGGTCAGATTCTATTTTGTTAGTTTATTATCGTTACAAACAACGACATCCCGAGGGGAGATGCTGTACCCCGTTTTACCCCAAGCCGAATCTACGCTAGATAGCACCAAACTAACTACACTAGGACCTCGATTTAATGGCCCTCGATTTAATAGACAGTCCCCACCATGGCGCATTTATCGATCGGTTTTTCGCGTGGTGGGAGATGGTTGGGGGACGCTTAAAGTCTCCCCGATCAGGCCCGTAGCACGGAGTGCCGATGCGCAGATACAGCATGGGCGGGCATACACTACCTCGATTTAACAAGGTGCGATACGGAGCCGGTCCTGCCACTGGCCGTTAAATCGAGGTCCTAGTGTCTTGGATCACTGTCCAAACGAAAAAAAAATTGTTCCGTTTTTTTTATTTTTGCGATTCCAATTGTTTATGCGAAATTATTCAAACAAATTAACAAAAATTTTGCAATTTTAAAAAACTGATAATGCCAATCGATTCTACGGGAAAAAAAAGTCGACAACATCTATACCATTTTTTTGTTTGATAATACACTAACAAATTTGATAATACACTAACAAAATAGAATCTGACAAAAAAAATGATATCAAGGTCTTCGACTTGTTTTTTCCCGTAGAATCGATTGGCATTATCAGTTTTTTAAAATTGCAAAATTTTTGTTAATTTGTTCAATTAATTTCGCATAAACAATTGGAATCGCACAAAGAAAAAACACGGGTAAATTTTTTTTTCGTTTGGACGGTGATCCAATAGTTAGTTTTGTGCTATCTAGCCTGGATTTCGCTTGGGTAATAATGGGTTAAGTAGATAAACGAAGATCTAATACGGAAAAGTGTTCGAAGACAATATAAGGTCAACTCAAATGCAGGTAAATCTACCGTTATATACGGAGATCTAGTTAAATTTGCGATTTTCCAAAATTTAGATCTACGTAGATCACATTTCATAAAAAAAAATAACTACGTAGATCGAAACATTTTTTCCCGGGTTCTCTCTCACCCTCTCGCTCTCCTTCTCTCTACTACTCCGCACATTTAATATTTACTTCTTCACAGACGAAGCGTCCTTGTTGTGATACATATTTTCGGGTTATTTATTTCCAAATCTTTATGGAAATTAACTTAATAAAAGAAAAGTTTTTGCATTTAAAAAAAAATCTATTAGACGTTCTTTTTTCATTTAGCACTACTACTACTTTGCGGTGCGTGCTTTTTCTTCAAATCAAATTTTTTTAAAATCTGAACTCCTTAATCGTTTCTTGCCAAATTTAATAACGATCATCCTTGTTCCCTAGACTATTTATGCAAAAAATTTCGGCTCAATAGCTTCTAATTGACAAAATTTAGAGCGTGGACACCGATTTTTATCACACAAACACACACCACACACCACACACACACATACGCGCGCACACACTTTTTCTAATTTTGTTTTCTTAACGTTTTAGGACTGTTTGAACATATTATCATGAAAATCTCCAATTTTTTTTTCACGAATACAAAGTTTCCTCTGTGAGCAAGTAAAAAGACGAAAAAAATCATTGACTTACCTAACACGCCGTACGTGATGTACATGTATTCGATGGAGAAGCTGAAGAACGAGATTACGAAAGCCAGGCAACTTATGACACTTCCCAAAATTGCCACGAACCTGTATCCATAAGCATTGGCGAGTGCTGTGACGAAGGGTCCTGTAAATTGTATTCGATGATGAGGGATCGTAAAATCATCAACGAGAGTTATATTGTCTTTGCACCGGTTAAGCATACTCGAAGGCATAACCAGAAATAGGTATTTACGGGAAAAACCGTTCAATTGACCTTTATTTTTACTCATCGAATAGCTGAAAGATAGATAAAATACTAATGATCCAAAACCTCGATTATTTAGTCAATAAACTTAGTTTTCTTCTTTTCTTTCAAAACCATCCTCGAATTTTAAATTTGCTTCATTTTTCGATGAATCCAAAACACAGGACATAAGGCGTTTGATTTGGAAGTGACGATAGGTCGTAGAAAAGACGAAATTAACTTGACGGTAAAATAGGTTTTTTTTATCTTCCTTCCTTGTTCCCTGTCTAAACGCTATGATTATCATCGAATTATATGATATAATATAATATATAATATATAATATACAATACATCGTATACAATGTATAATATGAAGTAGAAGTTATCAGAAAACCCTCAGCAGAAAATGAGCCCGCGATCGCTCGAATTTCCCGCGCACAGTGGTTCTCACGCCCTAGGAACACTTCGGTTCCTGCAGTAATTAAACTACGTCGTAATTATTTTTTAAGGGTGAACAAACGACCAAACTTTATATTCGGCATTATATCATCGACATCCACCAATTCTAGGAAAAATTATTTAAAAAATTATTGTCAGGTACTTTGCTCTTGAGCGAGAATTTTCTGCCTCACAGAAATTCGACAATTACTTTTTTTCATTTATTGGTTGCTTACTCTCTGAAAAAAAAAATATAGTCGAATTTATTTTTAGCAGATAAATCCCGCTCGAGAGTAAAGTACCCAACCATCATTGTTTGCACAAATAATTTTTGCTAGGATTGATGGATATCGATGATGTAATTTGGGATATAAAGTTTGAGAGTTTGCTCACCCTTAAAAAAATAATTTCGACGTAATTTAATTACTGCAGGAACCGAAAAGTCCCTGGTGTGTGAGAACCATGCACTGTGCGCGGGAAACTCGGGTGAGCGCCACCTTTTTTGCCTGCTGAGGGTGTTCTGCTAACTTCTGCTTCATATAAATAATATATACTCTATGATATATGATATATGTTATCATCCACATCATACAATATCGAAATAATCACACCATGATAATCATAACATGTATAGACTGGCCATTGCAAACGTTAGAGAAAGAGCATTTCCGTATTTCCATCGGTTTAGCGTATGGGTTTGGTTTTTTCAATTTAAAAAATTTATGCAGAAAGAACTCACGATGATGTTCCGAATTGAAAAATATGAATGAAAATAATAATTTATCCCTTTGAACCAATATCTCGGGATCAGGGGTTAATAAAATTAATTTAAAAAAGCATGCAAATTATAAGCTTGCACATTGCTTCCTCATTCGTCCGCATGGTTTTTTTTTCTTTCCAATCAAGCCAACTTCAGATTTGATTGGGTCGAAGAAGAAGGAATAGGTGCAAAGCACGTTGCTTTTTTATTATTTTTTTCGGACTTACAAAAAGCTCCCTCTATGAAAAAGTTGGCATTCCTAATTTGGGCTTCTTCATAGACGAAACTCTTTCAGTCTGCAAAAAATAATAACAGTGCAAATTGGTTTGCAACCCTTTTCTTCTTCTCTCTTCTTTACATTTATAATCTAAAGTTGGCTAGATTTAAAAAAACCAATCTGGATGAACAAGGAAGCACTGTGTAAGTTTCTCACTTGTACGCTTTTTTGTAATTTCTAATTAGAATATCTCATGACTCTTTCAACATAACCCCTTAAGGTATTTTCGACAATACCAATCATCTTTCTTTCCTAGACTATTTGTTTAAAAAGTTGCGGCTCGGTAGTTTCATAAGTACGAAAATTAGACGCGATTAACACCATTGTTCGAGATTTTAAAAGATTTAGGAAATCTGAAATTATATATCTGCACGTGCATCGAATTTTCCACAATCTTAAATATTTCCTATTATACCAAAGTCATCGAAGTTCTCATCGCCTTTTGCATTGATCTCAAAAATCGCAGAACGATTGAAAGATCGTTATAAACGTCTTCTTCAGCATTCAGGACAAAATTTGAGATTAATTTTTTCAGGAGGCGTTTTATTTTCGTGTAAAATCAATCACGTACCTGCCATGAGAGCGAATCCTGCTTGAAGGGATCCTACGAGTGCAACACGTGCATTGGAAACGCGAAATTCCGCGACAATGTCATTCAGAAAAATTCCGAAGCTGGAGATTATTCCATCGACGACCAGATTGCTCATGAAGGAAGCTGCCACTATCATCCATCCCCATCCACCATCGGGTGGTAGGATCACCTCCACCTCGATATCCTGTTCGTGAGCATTTACAAATATCCATACGCAAACACGAATACATACGAAAACATGCAACGAGTTATGATATTCCACGAATGTAATAACATTGTGATCTACAATAGCGATCTTCAGTTGTATATTACGAGAAGGCATCTCGTCGCCTCACTTTTTTCATCATTTTTTTTCCATTTCTCCTTTTAATACGAGAGCAAAAGATTGGCAATTACGACCGCGCGAAATCAACGGGTATAACGATGAATCGTCATGGAAAAATAAACGAAAGGATTCTTCGATATCCTCATAAGCGGGACGCGCGTTGATCTTGTAAAGAATATCACAATCGATTATCAGATTAACCCTTTCAGTCACAGATGCCACTATATAGTGGCGTCATTTTATTTTCAGTCTCAATTCATTCAATTTTTTTTTACATGGAAGAGTAAATATATGTTTCGAGTGTTTTTTTTACGCTGAATCCGAATCCAATGTCGAAATTACAGTAAACGTGACTACAACCCCTAAAATGGGGTAAAAACTACCCGTTTTGTTACGAAGTCAAATTATTGTCGACAGATTAGTGCCGATATACGTACCCAATGTATTTTTGACACTTTATTTGAATCCCACGTAAAAAAAACCATAAACAAAAAAATCACCTAAGGTGAGGAGGAAACTACCTCTTTTTTTACGAAATCTAAATTTTCTATATTTTTTGCGTGCGTTTGTGTGTGCGTATGCACGCATAAATTTGGTAGGTACCAAAAAATGAATATGTTATTACTAAACCATCCTATGCGTATAATATTTTTTTTTTTCATTGATTACATTATTTCGTTGATATATATCATATAGGGGGAAAGTGGGATGGACGCCGCAGGAGGATAGATGCTGCGGCAATCGTTTCGAGACATGCATAATTATTACATTCTGCCAATATTTAGTTCAAAACAAAGCTTTCCCCTGCCATCCCGTCATTGTGCCCAGTAAATCGCGCTGCGACGATCGGTCGAAAATATTTTTTTCCTCGTGACCAAAGGGTTAGGTTTACCCCCCCTTTTTACCCCATTTTAGGGGTTGCTTTTGAGTATATGTTGTTTTCAACGCTGAATTCGCATCCGATGTCGAAAACAACATATACTCAAAAAAAAAACCCTAAAATGGGGTAAAAAGGGGGTTAAACCTAACCCTTTGGTCACGAGGAAAAAAATATTTTCGACCAATTGGTATAGATTTACTTTTCCGATGGACTTTGCAACGCTGAATTCACAGCTGATGTTAAAAATGACGCAACGCCGAAAGCAACCCTTATAATGGGGTAAAAACTACCCTTTTTGTCAAGAAATATAATTATTCTGAGCAGATTAGTGCAGAGATACAATTCCAATTTTTTCCAATGTTTTTCCAATACGATTTCCAATGTTTTTTTTGTTCGCCGAATACAAATGCGATGTTGAAAATACAATAACCATGAAATCTACCCCTAAAATAGGGCAAAAGCTACCCTTTTAGTCGAGAAATCAAATCATTTTCGACAAATCAGTACATGCACTGATTTGATTTCGTGACTACAATTCCCAATAAATACAAGAGATACAATTCCAATTTTTTCCAATGTTTTTCCAGTACAATTTCCAATGTTTTTTTTGTTCGCCGAATACAAATGCGATGTTGAAAATACAATAACCATGAAATCTACCCCTAAAATAGGGCAAAAGCTACCGTTTAGTCACGAAATCAAATCATTTTCGACAAATCAGTGCATGCACTGATTTGATTTCGTGACTAAAAGGGTAGCTTTTGCCCTATTTTAGGGGTAGATTTCATGGTTATTGTATTTTCAACATCGCATTTGTATTCGGCGAACAAAAAAAACATTGGAAATTGTATTGGAAAAACATTGGAAAAAATTGGAATTGTATCTCTGCACTAATCTGCTCAGAATAATTATATTTCTTGACAAAAAGGGTAGTTTTTACCCCATTATAAGGGTTGCTTTCGGCGTTGCGTCATTTTCAACATCAGCTGTGAATTCAGCGTTGCAAAGTCCATCGGAAAAGTAAATCTATACCAATTGGTCGAAAATATTTTTTTCCTCGTGACCAAAGGGGTAGGTTTACCCCCCTTCTTACCCAATTTTAGGGGTTGCTTTTGAGTATATGTTGTTTTCAATATCGGATTCGAATTCAGCGTTGAAAAATGCATCGGAAACTTATATCTGCACTGATTTGTCGAAAATGATTCGATATCGTGACTAAAGGGTAGTTTTTACCCGATTTTAGGGGTAGATTTCATGATTATCGTATTTCCAACATCGCATTCGTATTCGCGTAAGAAAAAAAACATTGGAAATGTTTTTCTGCACTAATCTGTTCAGAATAATTCTATTTCCTGACAAAAGGGGTAGTTTTTACCCCATTTCAGGGGTTGTTCTTCAGTTTTTTGTATTTCGAACACCGGATTCGGATTCAGCGTCGAAAAATACTTCGAAAACGTATATTTACACTTCAATGCCAAATAAAATCGAATTGCGTGACTGAAAGGGTTAAGAGTATTTTTTTCAATACATGTTTTCAACTTTTTTTTTATAATATTATCAGTGCGTTATCACTCGGTCATAATATTTATATTTTTACTTCACCAAGCATTGTATTGCGAGAAAAAAACGTCTACTGGAAATATTTTTCTCTCTTTCATTCATAAATTTAGGGAATGGCTTTAGGGACAGCGAGATGATGGACATTTTCGTGTTCTACATTTTTTTAAGAATAATGTTCTAGGAGGGAAAAAATAGAAACTTTGAAAATTACAAACTAGTGTTTGGCTGTCTTCGATGTCAGATGAGTATCTCATGGAAATTTCATCATTTCTTTTTCCATCCAAAAAATCAGATATAGTTACCTCTGTGTGTTCTTAACTTTTTGCTAGCTCTGTATATTTTATGATTTTTCGAAATTTTTAAAAATAAAATTAACGAATTCAGGCAGAAAAAAAATTTGTTTTTTAACGTATTTATATCGATATGAATTTTCACGTATACGTTTATCATTAATTAAGGATGTATCGGACGTACCTTCCCAACCAAAAGCTACTTTCGTCGACAATATTGCATACTTTATGATAAGATAAAAATCGGAAAAAATTCAACCACAATAAGACGATAAAAAGATTAATTTTGAATAATAATAATGCCGAAAAGTTATCAATAAATTTTTTAAACAAAACATTGTTTAACAAATTTTTAGGGACAGTTTTTTTTGACACGTGAAATGAATTCGTTGATATTTCTGACTACACATGAATTTTTTTTTAATTTTCTTATGATTTTGAAATTTCAGTTTTCGGAAATTTGTATAAGGGTTGTATTTGCGAAAATATTCGTTCAATGCCCTGGAAACTTCTTAATTGTAATATACAACGTCTTTACGAAAACATATCCAAAATTCACGATTTTTCCTTCATTTTTCAAAATTAAAAAATTTTCGAAAACCGAAATTTCAAAACTATAAGAAAATTTAAAAAAAATTCATGAGTAGTCAGAAAAATCAACGAATTTATTTCACGTGTCAAAAAAAAAATTTTTTAAACAATGTTTTGTTTAAACAATTTATTAATAACTTTTTGGCATTATTATTATTCAAAATTAATCTTCTTATCGTCTTTATTGTGATTTAATTTTTTCCGATTTTTATCTTATCATAAAGTATACAATATTGTCGACGAAGGTCGCTTTTGGTTGGGAAGGTTCGTCCGAAACATCCTTAAAAAAAGTAACAATGCCAATGAGAATACACACGTGTAGAGCAAATCAGACCCGTGGTCATAGATACAATATTGAAAAGAAGCGATCATTACTTGCTCATAACCCATTTTTCTTTATCATCTTCGATAAAACAACTATCATGATAAATAACCACGTCTTGATAAAAAAAAAATACACTGTATTCGACGACTGGTTGCTCGATTCTCAAGAAATTATGTAGAAATGCCACTGTTACGTTTTTCCAAGTTACACGCAATGAACACTGGTTTTTTGTTTCTTCTTTTTGCCTTACTGTTGTTCCGAAAATTTTAATCCTCAAAAAGACGCAGAAATTTTTTTTTTCTTTGTTTTTATTCGATAAATTATTCGCTTATTTCATTCACGATTTTTTAAATTAATGATTATTTTATAAAACGCCGAGAAGGCTGATCATCCCTATAACTATCCATTTTAACGATAAATTTACGTACATTCGAGATGACCTAATATTATATTCGAACACTTTCGCTTATTAGATCGCCATTTGTCTACTTAAGTCCCAGTGGATTTACTTAAATCTGAATAAATCAAATGGTAGATCTATGTACTACATCTGATTAAGATCTAGGTAAATCTACGATTTTACAAAATCTAGACCAAAATTTGTAAAATGTAAATCTAAATTTGATTCGCGTACATCCGATCTATTTTTTTCCAGGCATATCCAGTCTACTATCCCAAAAAAAATCAACTCGGGTAGATTTTTTATATCCTCTATTTTGGTAAAAAAAAAACGTAACACTTTTTTATTCATCTAGATCTACGCGGCATCTTATTTGCTTCTGAATTTGATGGCCAAATGAAAATTGACAACTCCCTATCGTAACGTCATTATCGGCAGCTAGATATTTGGCCCTCAGTGTTCGATTTTTTTTTTTGTTAATAATTTATAATGCAAAATGGATTATTTGTATTCAAAATGTCTATACAGCAAAACAATTATTCAATCGCCACCACATTGGCCTGATCGATCTTGAATGAATTCCCCTTTTTCAACTATCTTTAAAATAAATAAAAAAACATAGTTTAGATGTACGTAGATCTATGAACTTTTTAAAATCATCGATTCATCTAAATCTTAATTAGATAATCTGCGTAGGTCGATCTAAATTTCGAAAATTAGACGATTAGATAATCGACGTACGTAGATATAAATTTTGGAAAAACGTAGATTTATCTGGATCTCAGTTGCATCTACCTAGTTATTTTTTAATATCTACGTTGATCTGAATTATGGAAAATCGGAGTTTTATCTAGATCTTAATTAAGTCTACCTAGATCTCCATTAGATCTACCTAGACCTCTGTTAGATCTACTCAAAAGTAAATCTAATGACATTTAAGTAGATAAACTGAGATCTGATAAACAAAAGTGTTCGACCTCAACGTTGAGTCGACTCAAATGTATGTAAAAAAATAACTACGCAGATCTAACAGTACGATCTACGTAGATTCAAGGTCTGCGTACCCTATGCTGCGGCGAAGCGCGGCGCGGCGAATCGCGTTGAATCGCGTCAAGTCGCGGCGAATCTCGACGATGCGAAGCGCGGTGATGCGCAGCGCGGTGAATTTATGGAAATCGTTATGAAGCGCTCGAAAGTTTTTGGATTGTGTGGACACTACAGCAATATATAAATTTTATTAATCGCACGTGTGGATACGAAAAAAATAAATAAAAAATCGTCAAATAGAATTAACCAAAATTGCATTGGTTCACCGCGCTGCGCATCGCCGCGTTTCGCCGCGACTCGACGCGATTCGCCGCGCCGCGCCGCGCTTCACCGCGGCATAGTGTACGCAGACCTTTAAGGTAGTCCTTTCGCGGACGGTGGCGGGAGTAGGCGCGAATGTTGCCGCGCCAGAGCACGCGGAATGCAGGGCATGCATGAATCAAGAGAGAGTCGGACCGCTCACGAGTCACGGGCCGGCGCACGCGACAAATTAGTTAAGGAGGTTCACCAGGTAGCGCAAAATGCACGGAAAAATTTGAATTTTTTTATCACATATTCACCACTACTGTAGAAATATGCCTTAAATTTTTGGAAATTTTCATCTACACCATCACATGAAAATTTACTGTCTGACGAGGCTCTTTTATAACATGCGTTCTTATGGCGTAAGCGGAAATTGCAATTTTTGTCCCGTTATAACGCTGGAGAAAATGAAGAGAAAAATTTTAAAAAATATTATTTCAATAAAATTTATTCAATGCAGTGAATAAAGCATCTATGAAAATCAAATTGATTGTGTACTTAGTTTATAAATAGTATTCAATACACCCACAGAATTCATAAGTTATTCGCAGTAAAGGAATGTAAAGAGCAGGGGATAAGCATGGCAACATCGCTGTAGAGCCAAAGCATTTATGTTAGGTTGAGCGTGCAATTTGCTCAACATCAGCTCGACTGTTACCAACCGTAAGAAATCCGCGCCTTGTTGCCAAACTTCTTTGAGAATTATGTACACTATAAAATCGAATTTCTTTCATTTATAGAAATGTAAAATAATATTTATCTCTTCTAAGCTATCAAAAAGGGTTAGGTACTCGTTTATCGTTACTTTATACATCTCATTTCCATGATTTTCCGATTTATGATGAATTATTTTCGCAGTTAGCTGCAGTGCCGTCGGCCATGTATAAGCATAAGGCTTCCACCGACCCTCTTCACCTCCCGCAAACCCTAGTGAACCTCCTTAATTCAATCGATGATATTAGGTCAGAATGTTTGTTGTCCCCTACTTTTCATGGGATGCTCGTAATCGTATTGGTTTTCTGAACATTTCACATTTTTGTTATTGACCGTAGCTAATCGTGCAAGATTCATATTTCTGTTTTAAAGTTCCGTCAGCTCGGAATTCGGATATGACGTAGGAAAATTATTTTGATTTCACAAATTAATTACTCGAATACGTAGTCGTTGACCCGCTTTGAAATTTTTCAGGTGATATCCCATACACTAATGCTACAGCATTAGCATATAAAAATATCAGCATATATTGTCATATAAAAATATCAGATTTTTATCTAATCGGGAAATATGTGCTTGTACTACCTTAAGGATGTATGACCACAAGGTGGCGGGAAATGAGCGGAAACGTGGGCGCGGGTGAGCGCGGTGAGCGAGGGGCACGCATGAAACAAGAGAGAGTCGGACCGCTCATTATGCGACACACGCGAAAAATTTCCTTAAAATCGATAATTGTATGTCAAAAGGTTCGTTAACCCCCATTTTTTATGGAACGTATGTAATCGTGATAGTTTTCTGAACATTTAACAGTTTTAATATTGATCGTATCTGATCGTGAAAGATACGAATTTCAGTTTCGAAGTTGCGTCAGCCCAGAATTCGTATATGGCGTGGGATAAATATCTTGATTTCACGAATTAATTACTGGCGTAAAGAGTCGTTGACCCACTTTGAAATTTTGCAGGTTTTATCATATACACTTCTGCTACACCATATAAAAAATTCAGATTTTTATATGATCGTGAAGCTAGTGCTCATACATCCTTAAACATTTTTTCCGGGTTGCTGGTTACAGAAAAATATTTCGAATAATTATTGCCGTTATACTAGAGTAGAACGTGAAACATCGACGAACGATAACAAAATTTATAATGAAATTTCTATCGAAGTTGTCGTGAATTTTGGAAAAAGGGGCTAAATCTTACAGACTGCATCCATCAATTTTACCGTCCATAAGATTTTTGCCAGAAAAAAAAAAAAAAAACAAAAACAAAAATCAATACACCTTTGAAAAAAGTTGGGTTGAAGACTTAGACTGGACAAGCCAAACGAGGTTTTCACATCGCCTCAACGAAAATATACTCGTCGAAAGCAATTTTTTAATTTTTTTTTCTCTTTTAACGTTTTTAGGATTCGTCGAACGAAAACAAAAGTATACCATTATTATGATATCAAGGACAATCGTCCCTCGAAACAACGTTACCAGTTGGTGAAAGTTTGTTCTTTTTTTCTCTCGTGTGACTTTCCGGCGTTCACTTACCTCATCGTCATTGTCGTTTAGATCGTCAACCTCTATATCCTCTGCTTTAGGTGACAAGTGTCCATTATGGCGTGTTGATAAATCACAATGATCGCTTGTCCTCTCAGTCGAAGGTGCTATTGTGCGATTCGAGTGTTTACTCGAACGCTGACGTAGCTCAATACCAAAATCATCAGGCAATTCCTTCCTCTTTTTTATTTTTCTCTATATCGTGGAAAAAAATCGTTCATAAAAAATTGACTCGACTGGATGAACTTCGTTATACGACAAGAGAACAAAGTGACTAGTGATAATTTATCGGGAATCGTGTATCCAGAAAAGGAGCAAAAAATTTTAAAAAAACCTAATTCCATGTTCATGTATCAGACGGATGAAGAAGACAAAGAAAAATAGTACTCGTTACGATCGCGAGACCGTAACGAATATTAAAACAACGACGTGGCGAAAAACTTCGACCACGACCGCGTGCTTGTTACGGCACGTTTCTAAGTATCAAGTGAGAGACAGCACATACATGAACGATCGTTGAGGTATATTTTTTCTTTGTATCGAACTTTTACATTAAAGCGACGAAAATAAGCAAATCTCATCATATCGCGAATCGAGGCAAAGTGGTGGCACTTCAACGATGATTCTTCGGTTCTCCAAGAGCTCAGCGGCGTCAAAAATCATATGTATATTTATAACTGAATTAGTCAACTCACTGAGAAAACAGTTCGTTTGTATGTACCAGGATTTGTTAACTGTTAATAAATGGAAAAGTTGAATATGGCGAAATAAATATTTTGTTACAGTAAATGAATCATTCATTTGAGTTGTTTCATTGTCACAAATAACGATTTGTTAATAGTTAAGAAATGGATTATTTGATGAAACATACCCTTTCTTAATAGCCAATAGATATAGAGTTGGTCTAACCTAGCGCTTAGTTCTAATATATAAATACGTGTTTCCTATTACTCAGGCGTTTATTTCATGAGATATGTAGAAAAGTTGCCCCAGATGTAGAGAATAGTTGTGTGATCGATATTTTATATTCGCACAAATCAAGATTCGTTTATAGTTACCAAATGAATAGTTGGACTAATTGAACATTGATTGTCGGCAGATGAATATGTAGTTGAATCAATGTAACATTGATTGAATGTAACAAAACGTAAACAGAGCTATACAGGGTCCTTGAACAGGTAGATTCCTTGGGAATCTGAGACGAAACGTCCTTTAGCAAAACTTCGAGGCTATTAGTTTTCGAAATATTCAAGTTTTAAGTTGATCAATCAGAGTGCTTTCTCTATTCAACTGCATCTGTGAGATACATCGGCCGTGTGTACATGAGAGCGGGCTCTCTGATTGGTCAACTTAAAACTTGAATATCTCAAAAACTATGATAGCCTCGAAGTTTTCCAAAAAGACTTTTCATCTTAAATTTTCCAAAGGAATCTACCTGTTCAAGGACGGGTGGTCGTCCCGAATCTCCCCGATACAGCGCTGTATATGTATACGTATGAATTTGAGACGCTGAATAAAAGAAAAAAATGACACGAGTTAAACGTATTTGTAGTGAAAATGTTTATTCCATTCACTGAACGTATAGATACAGAGAGGGAGAAAATATATCACGAAGAGGTCTGTTCTGAGAAAACAGTTTATTCATAGCAAACAAATATATTTAGTTGGCACTTTCATTCAAATATTCATTAACTGTTACAAAATTTGTTAATCGTTAAGAAATATTCGTGTTCTCATGAAAAAATTTTATGGCCATAGTATTTCTTTGAACATAATGATTTACTTGACCACTTTTATTTCTTTCAACTCAGTAGATGTTAATGGTCACCAAAGAATGAGTTGAAATAGTGATATGATGATACAGTTCAAAGAAGTAGAGATTTGTTCACAATGAATATATCTAGATTTGGGGCCGTTAACGCAAAGTTGCCGCGACTATTCTGTGTTCAAAGCAAATGAGTATGTCGCAACAATTAACTGATCTTCATTCGAAACGACTATGCGGCTTCATTTGAGCCAATAGTCACACAGTTGACGCGACTATTCTGTGCTTAAAGCAAATGAGCATGTCGCAACAGTTAACTGACCTTCATTCCAAACGACTATGCGGCTGCATTTGAGCCAATAGTCGCTCCGTTGACGCGAAAACTTATCTATTTGACGCAAATATGGATTTATTAATAGTCAACAAATCTGTACTTGAGATAAGTATCATACGCAGCTGGCGCGACTGGTTACTTTGTTTGCTACCATATGCATGGCCCTTTGTCCACCTTTGTCGTACAAGCTCGTGCTCATTTGCGCTCAGAAGCGAGACGCGACGTGCGTGATACACTGCCGGGCTGTGTTGCAAATTTTTATAGGTTGGTTTAGTGAATCGATTCTCTGCCGATAGCATCAATTAACGATGTTCTCCTTTCGTGGGACCTGCTAGAGCTGTAGGAAACTTTTAAAACTATAGTATAGAAAATATTAAATTATGCATTGGGATATTAAGAATGCTATTCAGATGATTGTTTGGTGCTTGCTAACTCGTAAGTGACGATATTTGGCAGACCGATGAAGTTATATACATGTAACGGCAGGCGGCCGTAATGTTATTACTAAGAGAGATTTAGAATAATCATATATATAAATCGGATGAATAAATACTTTGTATATACACTGTAAAAAATTTTTGTGCGAAAATTAGTATACCGGTATACAAAGCTCGGATGCATATACCGTATATTAATTTTTATATGCATACATATTGTATATTTACAGTGCTGGTGTACTACTATTAAGGAAAAAATCTGTTGACATTAATAGAAGACCGTATTTGATTTTTAATGTACCGTTTTACGAAAAAGTAAGACGGTAATGCACGATCACAATAACCGTGTACTTGAAATCTACCAAACAGTCACTTAAATCTTATGGCGAAGGTACATGTAATTTCAAGCGCATGTAAGTTGGAATTTTAATGTGCCGGTATATGAAAAATCATGACGGTAACGTAGGATTACAATAATTAGGTACTTGAAATTTACTATACAATCGCTGAAATTTTATAAAGAAGGTACATGAAATTTCAAGAAAAAAGTGCTCTAAAATTAATATACCCATTTTTGTGCATAAATCGTTTTTTAAATTTCAAGCTAAAAAATTAGTAATAAACTATAATGCACCTATTATGATATCAGAAATAATATAACAAGAAAAAAAAAGTTCTGCGTCGATATTCACTCACTACACAATTTCGGTCTGAAGCGGGATTCGAACCGCCTACCCACAAGTTTCCTACCTAATGCCTGTTTACTAACCCGGGACGCTACCTATTACGCTATTGACTACTACTTAATTTCGTTGCATCAAATTCGAGATATAAGTTGCATGCTGACTCACACTTATAAAAAATTGAATATTATCATTTGACGAAAAGATTTTGAAGCATATAAACGAAATAGAGCTTCTTTATACGGGAAAATTTTTATTCATTTCGAATCGACAGTCAGGTTTTCAGAATTCAGAATTGCGGATCCATTAAAATTAACCCTTTGAGGCATACATTTTTCAGACGAACGGTTTTTTACGAAAACTATCGAACTTGTGGTTTTCGGGGTCGCTGATTACGAATTTGAAGTCCGTTTTTGAAAATAAAAAATGGCGGATTCAATATGGCGGACGAATTTTCGAAAGTTCATCGGATTCACTTGAAACTAGTTACTCGGGGGTTTTCGGGGTCGCTGATTACGAATTTGAAGTCTGTTTTTGAAAAAAAAATGGCGGATCCAATATGGCGGACGAATTTTCGAAAGTTTATCGGATTCACTTGAAACTAGTTACTCGGGGGTTTTAGGGGTCGCTGATTACGAATTCGAAGTCCGTTTTTGAAAATAAAAAATGGCGGATTCAATATGGTGGACGAATTTTCGAAAGTTCATCGGATTCACTTGAAACTAGTTACCCGGGGGTTTTCGGGGTCGCTGATTACGAATTTGGAAACAGTTTATAAAAATTGAAAACAGCGGAACGTTTGGGACGTATTGGTTCTGCTGTTTTCAATTTTTATAAACTGTTTCCAAATTCGTAATCAGCGACCCCGAAAACCCCCCCGTAACTAGTTTCAAATGAATCTGATGAATTTTTGAATATTCGTCCGCCATATTGAATCCGCCATTTTTAATTTCCAAAAACGGACTTCAAATTCGTAATCAGCGACCCTTAAAACCCCCGAGTAACTAGTTTCACGTGAATCCGATGAACTTTCGAAAATTCGTCCGCCATATTGAATCCGCCATTTTTAATTTAAAAAATGGACCTCAGATTCGTAATCAGCGACCCCCAAAACCCGAGAGTACCAAATTTGGTTGCAATTTACCCAAAAGTTCGTTCGGAAATTATTTTTTCTCTAAAAAATGAACGATTTTTGACATTTATTTATTTATAATTGTTTGTAATTTTGCGTAACTGCATGTATCATCATTTTTGTCACATTCCACGATGCTTCTACTATTATAGTACAAAGATTCGTGGATGTTACTTCGAAAGCATTAAATCTACCGAGGAAAGTTGTGAATCAAAAAGGTGGGACTCTGGTATGTCCCACTATGCAGCAAAGGGTTATATAGAATTCACTTGAACATTGTTCTCGAGGATTTTTAAGGAAACTCATACACGTGTATAGTAAATTTCTATCACGTTTTGAAAGCAGAAAATACCAGTGTGCTAAATAAATTATCTCTGCTATCATTTTTTCCAGAACGATACCTTAAATTCCAATCCAGTATTTTATAATTCTCAGTCAATCTATGGATTTTAATACACCAGTGTCGGGAGAATTAACAAGACACCGTTGCTTCATGTTTTAAGTGCCTTAACTTAATTTTCAACAACTTTGACCGCTACTTTCAATATAAAGAAAGATCTTAAAAACCTAATTCGGTCTTTGTATTTACAAAACTGTATAATGATTTTCATACGCAAATCCATTAATGACGAAACTCATACACGGGTATAGTAAATCTCTATCACGTGTTGTAAACAGAAAATACCAGTGTGCTAAATAAATTATCTCTGCTATCATTTTTCCAGAACGATACCTTAAATTCCAATCCAGTATTTTATAATTCTCAATCGATCTATGGATTTTAATACACCGGTGTCGCGAGAATTAACAAGACACCGTTGCTTCATGTTTCAAGTGCCTTAACTTAATTTTCAACAACTTTTACTGCTACTTTCAATATAAAGAAAGATCTTAAAAACCTAATTCGGTCTTTGTATTTACAAAACTGTATAATGATTTTCATACGCAAATCCATTAATGACGAAACTCATACACGGGTATAGTAAATTTCTATCACGTGTTGTAAATAGAAAATACCAGTGTGCTAAATAAATTATCTCTGCTATCATTTTTCCAGAACGGTACCTTAAATTCCAATCCAGTATTTTATAATTCTCAATCGATCTATGGATTTTAATGCACCAGTGTGGGGAGAATTGACAAGACACTGTTGCCTGATTTTTCAAGTGCCTTAACTTAATTTTCAACAACTTTGACCACTATTTTCAATATCAAGAAAGATCTTACAAACCTTATTCGGTCTTTGTATTTACAAAACTGTGTATTGATTTTCATACACCAGTATATCGACGAAGAAATTAATACACCAGTATGATATTTTTCAAACCTGACTAAATAAATTTCATACAAGTTTATGAAATTTACAATGCCGTTTATATTAATTTTACTTTCATACACCCGGTTCTAAATTTTAATATTAAGTTGTGCTATGAATTTACGAACATTTTTTACAGTGTATAGTCCTCTCTCCCTTTTTGTCAGTCAGGGATGGGCAATTCTAATTTTTTGAAACCAGTGTTGGGTAAAATTGTAATTAATTAATGACAAGCTATAAATTAAAGTTTATAATTTGTAAGTTAGAAAAATCAATCACAAATTACTTTGGCAACTTTTATTTGAAGCGATATTCACTATCCATTACAATTGTAATTTGTAACGAAACCGAAATACATCGCCCTTTACAATTGTAATTTTTAATCAGACCGAAATAAATTACCCATTACAATTTCAATTTGTAATTAAACCGAAATAAATTCCTCCTTACAATTACAATATGTAATTAAACTAAAATCTCTTACCTATTACAATTGTAGATTGTAATTAAACCGAAATCAATTCCCCATTATAATTGTAACTTGCAATTACACTAGGACCTCGATTTAACGGCTTTCGATTTAACAGACAGTCCCCACCATGTCGCATTTATCGATCCATTTTTCGCGTGGTGGGAGATAGTGAGAGACACTTCAGGTCTCTGCGGTCAAGCCCGTAGCACGGAGTGCCGATGCACAGATACAGCTTGGGCGGGCGTACGCATTACGCAACTTCGATTTAACAAGGTGCGATGCGGAGCCGGTCCCACCACTGGCCGTTAAATCGAGGTCCTAGTGTAAGCCGAATTCTATCCCCCATTATAATTGTAATTTGTAATTATATCGAAATCCATGTCCCATTAAAATTATAACTTGTAATTAAACCGAATTCCATTATCGAAAAATATGTGTCCGTAGAAGTGGAGACAATTTACACTTACGAAAGTAATCATAGGTTTAATTATCTTGACAAAAATTTGCGAAATAAATTCATAAGGTAGAAAGTATGCACTTGTTGTAAATTGCATGATGTAATATCAAGTATCATGTAATTTAACGTTAATTTTTTCAATCATACAGTAGTTATTTGAGCTAGGAACCGAAGTTCCAAACCATAGAAAAATCTTCGATGAAAAACGCGTAAAAAAGTAATCAAAAAAATTAAAAGCACTTGGCAAGTTCCCTTGTTTGTTAATAAGTTAGTGTGGATATTTCCAAATATATGCATCTGAAATCGGGCTTTATCGCGCCCTTTTTTTAGAAAGTGTTGGGTTTTTTTTAAACACCCTAATATATATTAGGGTGCTTAAAAAAAACTCAAGTTTTGAGATGTGGGTGCATAAATAATCGAATTTTTTTTTAAACACCCTTATATATATATATATGAGAAACTGAATTATGATTTTTTGGAAAAAATTTACCCATATTATTTTCTAAAAAAAGGGTGCTATAAAGCTCGATTTCAAATATTCCCGTACAGATACTTTGTTGCAAACTTCTGTTGGGGTCAGAATAACCCCTTGTGCTTTTCAAGGGTTGATTAAATTATGAATTCGTGGCCGCAGCGTTAATTATTGGTATTCGTAAGAGTTCTTATGAAACCTCCGCAATGTTCATACTGTCGAGATCTCACATCTTAATTCTCATATTGTAACTGCTCGCAGCTCTTACGAGATTCAATTATTCATTTGCAGTGAAATAAAAAAAATTCACTACGAACCTTCTGGCAATATCTCTAGCAGGGCATGTCTTGATGTCGTTATGGGTTGATAGTAATTTTTTAGCGGTTTGGCATATTTTGAAACTATATCTCAGAGTGATTAATCCCGGGAGTGACTCATCCTCGTATTGTTGTGTGATTTCGGTATCAGTTGGGTTGCCGCGATTGTATTACAAACGTGGTTTATTTGTGCGCCAATGCACGTACTGGAACTTGTCAGCGTTGCTATCAGCACGCTGGAAAGTGCCACCGTGCACCATTAGTTATGATCATTTTTTGAAACTCATTGATTCAAGAATACATAAAATTATATTTTCACTCAGAGTCCATTTATTCATAATATCGCTGGCCTAGTGAATAAATTTCATGCTTTAACTAGAAGTTTCTCTCGAGAAATCAATTTTTGCTTCCTCGTAGTAAAAGCTCTTTGATGGTGAAAACAAAAATTCCAGTTCTTTCAATGCCAATGTGTTAAAAATGTGCCAAAGCTCCCAGAAATCACATTAAAACAAAATTATATCTCAAGAACGGTTTGATCGATACCATTGAAACTTCGCACACACACATCAATCATTGAACAGCGTTTGTCCGTTATGATTATCGTTTAAATTTCTCAAGATTTCTACATATTATCTGTGATCGCTCTGACTTCCGTAAATTTGGAGGTTTAGTGCTATTTTATTTTTCTTTAACACAAATAGAGAGTATCATAGAAAAACGGTTCGTATTGAATTTTGTGAATATCGCTTGGAGGGTTCATGTTTGATGGTATTTTGAATTTTTCAAAAAAGTATCCGACAGCTCTAATTTCCCCAAAATTTCAAGATATCACGCTAGATCCTTTTTCCATGAATAAAGTATCATTAATGAAAGGTCGGTATCAAAATTTGGGAGAATCGGTGAAAGGGTTTAGATTTGTTAGTGGAAATTTTGCGAAATTGTGCGAAATTTGGAGGAAGCGATTCGCAAGTTTCAACTTGCAGATTTTTTTTATTAACAGCCCCGAGAATAATTATTGATAATAATCAGGTTAGTTCAACAGATTCTGCACTGTTTACATGGTCAAGATTCCAGACATAAATTTTCGCGTAGAATCAGACTTTTTTCGACATGTCTATCCGTAAATTATCTCATATTTTTCACTATACATTTACCTCGCGGTTTTAAAAAAAGTGTATATTAATTACGTAATGTCTCATTTGACATCTGTTCTTCAATGTTCAACAAACCACGTGTAAATGGTTTCGATAAACTTAGTTTTTATCAAGTATCTTATTATTACACAAACGAAAATACCTCCATCTTGTTTATTTGAGCTGTAGGCCGTGGGATGAGTTTCACGATGTTGAAATACTTCTCTAATTCACAATTTTCGACCCCAGTTGACTCTTCTACAAGTCGAATTGTATCGTAACGTGCACAACGAGACTAATATTAATGAAGTACGATCGTTGAACACTCTTGTAGAAACTTCGCTATTGACTGAAGGTGGTACGCTTGCCTCGCCAACGCCTCTACGCTTAGTCAGGCCAACGTCATTCGTAATATGACACATCCGAAAACCGCGTTCAAGTCACAAGTGTCGAGATTGTCGGAAAAAAAACTTGTTCAGAATTGGATGGAGCAGCTTAATTCTGAAGATATACAAGACTGGGAGTTGATCGGTCCGTTACTTTAAAAAAAATGCCCAGACGGTACGAAAAGTAAAAAAATAATTTCCTAAAATTGATAAACCCTTATAATTTGAAACAAATAATAATCATTGTTTAGGGAGCACTAGTGGCTCGGTGAATGAGGCTCTGTTCGCACGCGCGGACCCGGGTTCGAGTCCCCATAGCCGATACCAATGGAAAAAGTTTTTCTATGGCCCGTTTCCTCCAACGTTGATTGAAGTTTAAACTAAGTTCAGCCTATCGTTAAACTATACAGAAAAAAAATGAACGCCGTTTAAACTGTATCGGAGGAAACGGGCCTATGTGTTTTTCTGCAATCCTGGTTGGTTCAGACCCCGACGTAATAAAATAAATGGCCGAAATAACCTTTCTGTGATGGACGGGTCGTTGGTATGCGGTTTTGTTGGGCTCCCGAGGCGGTTCTTATCATTCGGTTGGTGACCGCTTAGCCGAATACCGACTTACCTGCTGTATCGCAGTAATCGACAATCCTGATGCCTAGGGCGCTTCTCAGCAAACCGCGCTTGCATGAGTTTACTCTTGTGGTCACCAAGGGGGACTGCTAGGAGCCAACCTGTATCGACGGAGGTTTTCTGCAGTTTCCCTCCGTCCACGGTGAATGCGATACAGGGTCAAGGGAAGTGAAGCGGCTGCAGCTGTGGAACACAGAGAAAGGTGGAAATAATAATGTCGGAGGATAGTGGAAATAAAAAGTGGAAATTGTGAACCTTGTTAAAACCCGAAAGGGTATGCAAGTAAAACTTCCACATTATTATTATTAATAATAATTATCTAGTCCAACATGATTTTTCAATTAATTTGAAAAACATGCTGCTTGTGAAAATTTTCCTAAACGAACGTGTACGAAATTTCGTCATTTTCTTTAAAGACTTTCTTTAAACTGTTTTATTGAAAAATAAATTATCGCCAATATAATGAGAATACGGGCTGTTTTTGAACACCCAAAATTCCGTTTATCTGGTTAAATATTCAATATTTAGAAGAGCATTAGTAATTTTAATTTCATAGAATGAAACTACATGTGACGGTGAAGAGAGCAAAAACTGCGAGTTGATACTTGCAAATTGCTTTCTCAAAATTTCGCACAATGCTCAAAGCTTCCTCTATGGGGCAGCCGAGATTGACAAAAAGACCTCATATAAAAGGAGCGTTGATCATTTTGCGTAATATAGAGTAGGAAATTTGCAACTTTCAACTTGCACCTTTTTGCTTTCTCATGAGAAAACTGTTTTCATGAAAAAAAAAAAAATGTGCAAATTCAAAATTTGCACATTGCTTCCTCATTATTTTATCTCGTTCACAAAGATCCTTCTAAATACAAGTGAGCTTTGTGAGCGAGATAAAACAATGAGTAAGCAATGTGCAAATTTCCGATTTGCACGCTTTTTTCGGAATGTGATTTAAACAATGCAACGATTCCTCAAGCTACAAAGTTTCGTGATTGTTTGAAGAATATAGCGGGTATAGTAACGAGTTCTTAACCTCAGTAATCTCACTGGTAGAACTCAGTTGGCGAGAGGGACAAATGGTCAATGCTCGTCCACGGGATGGGTAGCGTCGGGAGTCCCCCGAGGGTCAGTCCTTGGATCATTATTATGCATGATCTTCATACGAGACCTTCCGCGCGTGCTGCAACACTCAGGACACGCTGCATTCATACACGGACGCTATCCAAATATATATACACTAGGACCTCGATATAAACGGTTTAACCGACTGTCCCCACCATGCCCCCCCCCCCCCCCCCCCCCGACGTGTTGCCACCTTGTCGTGGTGGGGGGGCTCGGCTCCAGCGATCCGTGTAGGTCAAGCGGCTTAACCGCTCCTTGGCCCGCCGGGGAGGTTCCGTCCAAGAGCAACACAGTTCGTAAGCTACGGTGTAAGGCATCGTGCCTGTGGCTGCATGGTCGCGGTGACGTAAAACTGCGCGGCCTTAAACGATCCACCTCGGGGCACCTGGTGGAACCCCGTAGTATTTTACACCTTGCCCGGGCAAGCTGGCTCTGCTCGGGTGGACCTACTTTCCAGCTTTCTCGTGCGAATAAAAATGGAACCAACCAAAACAAACAATTAAATAAAAAAAAAAGTACCGCGAGAACGGGGGTCCTCGCCCTGGCGAGAGAGGAGGAGCGAGATGAGGACACAAGAGTAAGAGATCCAATAAACGAAGCAATCGGTACCAAAGTGATGGAGTGAGCCTGGGAAAACGACATAGGTCGGATTCAGAGAGTGATGTGATGAGCACGGGGAAGCGGACCAGATCAGATTTGGTATCGTCTGTGACAGGACATGAGATGGATTTATCAAAGAGGAGAAGAAGGAAGACGAGGACGAAGAGCTCGGAGGAGAAAGAAGTTCGACCGATGCCACCGATAATGAGAGAAATTCAGGAGCACCGGGCAGACTTGGAGAGTTACATCTTCAACGAGTCTAATAAGGTGAACAAGCTGGCCATCCGGTTCATCTTGGCGAAGTGGTCCTCACTGGAGGCTAAGATGTACGAGTAGGTAGTGACAACTGAAAAGTTAAAAACGGAATTGGAGGCTGAAAAGGAAAAATCAGAAGAATACGCTAAAGACGTAAAAGAAGCCGGAGAGATAGTACACCGACCAACCTTTGCGGCGGTGCTGGCGGGCGGCAGTGCCGCTGGCTCTGGGGTACCTGGAGCGACTCGCAGGGAGGCTCCGCCTCGCATGCGATCAAGACCGAAGCCAAAGACCGAGGTTGTCTTTCTGAAACCGACCAGGGAGGACGATGACAGATCAAATGAGGAGATCAGAGCGGAGGTCATAACGGCCCTTGGGCCGGTACGATCAAAGCTCCAAGTTAGGTACCTCAGATGTATGAGGAGAAGCAGAGTGGCAATGGAGGTCGAAAGAAAAGAAGATGTGGAAATCATA
Source organism: Rhorus exstirpatorius (assembly GCA_963564615.1). Lineage (NCBI taxonomy): Eukaryota > Metazoa > Arthropoda > Insecta > Hymenoptera > Ichneumonidae > Rhorus > Rhorus exstirpatorius. The sequence goes on from OY751321.1 coordinate 12,001,187, forward strand.
GAAGACGCAAATCTGGAGGCAATAGGTTTGAAAACCGAGGACCCCAGAAAACGGATGCCGTGCGTAATGATTTATGATGTGGAAAAACAAATGAAAACGGGAGACGTGATCAAAGAGGTGACCGAGAAAAATTAGGATCCGGGAGAAGCCGGGGGAGATCAACTGAAGATAGGCATGACTTTCCGACGCAGTTTCCGATGCCGAAACGGCAACTCGAATATGATCTTCGAGCTCCCGGGAAAAATGCACAAGAAACTTGTCGATAACGGAAGAGTCTTCATGATGTGGAGGTCGTATCGCGTGGGCGATCACGTCGATATTACAAGATGTTACAAGTGCAATGGCTACGGCCACATTGCGAGGGTTTGCACTGACCCAGAGCAAAAATGTGAGAACTGTGGCGGAGAGGGGCATCTTCGGAAAGATTGCCCCACGAAAGAGACCCCCTGCTGTACCAACTGCAAAAACGCGCGCAGACCAACGCGCAACCATGCAACAAATGATCGAAGGGCCCCGAGTACCTTCGACAGGTGGAGCTATACAGAGCAAAGATCCAATGGGACTAAAGATCGGACAAATAAACGCCGCACGATCGGCAGCAGGGGCAGGTGAAATCAAAGCTCTCGTGGAACAAGAGAAAGTAGATGTACTCTGCCTGCAGGAACCGTACTGTTATAAGGGAAAGGTCGTAGGGTATAACAGCCCGAACATTAGGGTGATACAGCTCGGAAACACCCTGGGTGGCGATACTAGTCGCAAATCCGGGGCAGGAGGTTTTTCATATTGACACGGAGGTATCAGAACATGTGGTGTGCGTCAGCATCACGAATGGAGCAAAAATGACCTACGTGATTAGCGCGTATTTCCAGTTTTCTCACCCGATCGAAAGACACTTACGAGCGTTATGCGCCCTTCTCAGGAGGATCCGACAAAAGGACGAAGAGGCTGGAATAATAGTGGCGGCCGACGCAAACGCGAGGTCTCCAATGTGGTTCTCGGGAAGTCTTAACCGCAGAGGCAGTGCTCTTGAGGAGTTTATAACTGAAGAGGAGCTATTGGTTGTCAACGAGCCAGCAAGCCTTTACACGTACTCGAGTACACACGGAGAATCGAACATTGAAGTGACATTGGCGTCCGCGAGTCTGGGCAATGCCGTCCGTAACCGGAGGGTAACCCTGAATTGCGGCGCAAGCGACCACAACCTGGTCACGTACGAAATCTACGGCGGAGAGGATGCCGAGAGACCCACTACCTTTAGAACTGGATACACGTTGGCAGGGGCCAACTGGGAAAAGTTTGTGGAGGCATACGACGAGAAGATGACGCAGACCAACAGGCGGAGAATCGTAACAAGCGACCCAAATGAGGCGGCATGGGTATTTGGCGGTGTCGTTGCTGCTGTCTGCGAGGCGACACTTAAAGAAAAAATGGTGAGGAGTAATTCTGTACCGTGGTGGACAACCGAGCTTCAGCAGCAGAGGGTGGAAGTGAGAAGAGCAAAGAAGGAGTTGGCCCGAGCGAGGCGAATGGGCAACCCAGATGTTGAAGGCCTCAGAAGACGTTTCAGCCAACTAAGGAATGGATACACGGCGGGAATAAGAAGATCAAAACAGGAATCCTGGAAACAATTTGTCAAGAAGGAAGGAACTGACAATCCATGGGGAATCGTATACAAGATAGCCCGCGATAAGTGGAAAAGGAAGGTGATACCTTGCTCGCTGGCTCTCCCAAATCGCGAGATCACAACGACATGGAGGGAGACAGCCAGAGTAATGCTAGCAAAGATGGTCCCGAAAGACCCACGAATAAACGAGCCAGAAGCGCTTTGAATTATCAGACGAGACAATGCGCGATATTCGTGCATGAACCTAGAGCCGGAAATAGGGAACGGGGAGATCTCCACCGCCATGGAAGCGACAAAAGATAGGAAAGCGCCGGGGATGGACGGGATCCCGTCGGAGATAATTAAGGTAATCTGGAAGCACGATCGAGAGGCGCTGAAGGCTCCGTACAATAAATGTCTGTGACGTGGGGAATTCCCAGGCATATGGAAGCGCGCAGAACTGCGCATCATACTTAAAGACCCTTCAAGGGATCGGAGGTGCGTCGAGTCGTACAGACCGATAGTCCTTCTCCCTGTAATTGGGAAATTTTTCGAGTGGATTGTCGTCCGGAGAATCCAAGCGCAGTACATGGATGTAAAGAGACTGGAGAGCGATCGGCAGTTTGGATTCCGTCCTGGCCGATCCACAGAGGATGCATTGTACACGTTTAGAGACAGTGTCGAATCTAGTGAGAAGAAGTATGTATTGGCGGTATTCACGGATATCCAGGGCGCATTCGACAACCTTTGGTGGCCTGCTATAAAACGACGACTTATCGCGGAGGAGTGCAGCAGCACAATCGTGGCACTAGTGGACTTAAGAAACGAGTGATGCTCGTTAAGTCAGAGTTTAGCCGCGAAAAACGGACAATGGAGAAGGGCTGTCCGCAGGGGTCGATAATCGGACCTGCGGCATGGTGCTGGTGTATGGACGCGCTCTTGAGTAGCATCAAGAGCGATCTGGACCCAAGTGATGCAGAGGTGATCGCATATGCCGACGATCTCGTATTGGTCGTGAAGTGAGACTCGAGAGGTGCCCTGGAGGGCTTAGAAAGAGAGGTGTTGACAAGGGTCGAGAATTAGTGCGACGAGCATAAGCTCGTCATTTCGGAGGTTAAGACAAAAGCAATGCTGCTAAAAGGAAGGATGAATGCGCAGAGGCTTCCCGTTCTAAGGGTACGAGGAAATACCATTAGATACTGCAACGAGTTTAAGTGCTTAGGAATCATCATCGACCCGAAGTTCACCTTTATTACGCATGTCAAAGCGATGAGAGGGAAGATAACGAAGTTTGCCATGTCAATCAAAAGGCTGGCCAAGGATGAGTGGGGGATAAAAACAAATGTAATAAATACGCTATATCGAGGCGTATGCGTACCCATAATGACGTACGGAGCAGCGCTTTGGAGCCGCGAGGCTGGTAAAGTGATGATGAAACGACACATGGACGCAGCGCAGCGTACGATACTCCTGTCCATCACGAGGGCGTGTCGGACGACATCAACGGCAGCACTTCAAGTTGTCGCAGGGGCACTTCCCTTTGATCTCGAGGCAATCAAGAGAGGACTGAATTACAGAATGAAAAGAAACGAATATATAAGATGGGGAGCATATGAGTACGCACCTGGGGAGGATGACGACGAGCCGATCGCTGACAGTGACCTGAAAAGAGAAAGGAATAGAGGAGGAAATAGTAGACGAATGGCAAAGAAGATGGGAGAACAACGAGCACGGCCATGACCTCTGCAGATTCATCGGGGAGGTTACATTCAAAGGTAAAAACAAGTGGTTTGTCCCTAGCAGGTTCACGGTGTACTTGCTGACAGGGTACGGCCCGATAAACGATACGTTAAACAGAGGAATTTGACGGAAAACGGAGGATGCCAGGTATGCGAGTCCGGAGATAGGGAAACAGTGGATCATATGATTTGGCACTGTGAGAGATATCAGGACATCAGATACGAGGAACTCGAAGCGACGAGGGAACATGCAGGGCTCATCCGGACGAGGAGCCTCTTTGAGAGATTCAACAGGTTCGCGAAGGAACTATTCGAGAAAAGGACAACTTATCTGGCGCAAGAACGAGAGGAAGAACGAGAGCAAGACGAAGAACATGACGAACTGGCAGGTTAGCCTAGAACAAGAAGTAGAAAGTAGAAACAGGTCCGCCTCCACGCGGCAGGGACGGGCAACGACTCAGAAGTAGTCGGCAAAGAGACCTGAAAGGAAAGAAAAATATCTATTATTAAATAACAAGCAGTGAACCGTTATCCTAGATAGTAAATTGTTTGTGAAATTGGTAAAGGACGCACAAAAACTACGAGTATGAGTAACGAAACAAAAAAGAGAAAAGGATAGAGTCTACCAATAAAATAAAAAATAATGAAGACACGAAACAGGAAACGAGTAAACAGCGGAAATGAGCTAGAAGCTCGATCGCCGCAGCACAATGTGCACAACAAGATAAAATAAAAAAAAAAAAAAAATTTTTTAAATGTCCCCACCATGTCGCATTTATCGATCCGTTTTTCGCGTGGTGGGAGATAGTGGAGGACGCTTCAGGTCTCCGCGGTCAGGCCCATAGCACGAAGTGCCGATGCGCAGATACAGCATGGGCGGGCGTACGCAACCTCGCTTCAACAAGGTGCGATGCAGAGCCAGTCCCGCCACTGGCCGTTAAATCGAGGTCCTAGTGTACGCAGTCCGCCGATAGAACTAAACAGATACACTAGGACCTCGATTTAATGGCCCTCGATTTAATAGACAGTCCCCACCATGTCGCATTTATCGATCGGTTTTTCGCGTGGTGGGAGATGGTGGGGGACGCCTAAAGTCTCCCCGATCAGGCCCGTAGCACGGAGAGCCGCTGCGCAGATACAGCATGGGCGGGCATACGCTACCTCGATTTAACAAGGCGCGATGTGGAGCCGGTCCCACCACTGGCCGTTAAATCGAGGTCCTAGTGTACATCGGATTGTATAACGCTGACCTCGCAGCTCGCAGCTGTATCCCACTGGATAAAAACGAACGGACTCACTTTATATGTCGGGAAAACCCAAGTCATGTTTGCTGGTTCAGCTTGTTACCTCAACAGTATCGACTTATCTCTCCTCGATCCAATAATAATCGATGTTACCCCCTTCGCGGTCGCCGGTCGCCGGATCGTTGAAATCCGACGCTATCGTGGGGAGCTCAAGTCACGTCTGTCCGGGGAATTATTTTTGGAACCCTCGCGCAATTAAAATGTATTCGATACTGGATTATTGCCGTACGGTCTTAGTCGATGCCACGAACCGACAGAATCGAGCTTTGAAACACGCCATAAAGCGTTTGTTGTTACATGCGCGGTCACCCCCACCTTTTCCTTCTTGCTCCGCGTAATAAACGCGGTATATCTTCGAACATATTAATGGTAGGAAAAAAAGTCGAAATTAAAAATTGTAGAGAACTTAATGCTCTACAAAATTAATAATAAGTAGTTTCACGAAATAATAAACAGTTAGGGAGATGTTCGAAGAAATAATTTTGCAAATGTTACAGCTTGGAAAATATTAATGTTACATAAAAAAGTTACATATGAAAATGATGAAAAATGTAATAATTCATAAAAGAGGCCTCTACACATTTTGTCGTGAAGTGGACGGTTCGCGAGATGTAGAATAAAACGCGTTGTCCAAGATGACGGCGACCCTGATAACGATAAGAGGTCGCCAATCTAGATTTACACTCCGGAGACATCCCCCTACCAGCCCTGAAATTATTCCATGTTCCTTATTTTGTATCCAAGCAGTAAGCACCACTTAGGGGAGCAGTAGCGCAGTGGGCAGCGTGCTCGGCTCGCACGCGGTGGCGCGCGATGCGGCCGGGTTCGATTCCCACTGTCGGCACCAATGGAAAAATTTTCTAAGTGCTTTTTCTGTGACCCCGGTGGTTTCGGAACCCACCTAAAAAAGTAGGTCCAAAGGAAACCAGCGCCTTGGTGTGGTGACCGAAAGGTTGGGAAGATGTCTCGGGTTCGATTCCCGATTTCGTAGCACGGCTGATGAAAGCACAACGGGCTCGGACGTAGCTCCAGAAACAGGACGTACGAACTACGACTGCCTCTGTCTGCGAGACTCTGTGTGCGAGACGAGCTCCGGCAGCGAGAAGCATTGCCGTAGCACAGCAGATGGTAAAAGCACAAACTGACTCGGACGTAGCTCCAGAGGCAGGGCGTACGAACTACGACGGTTTCTGTCCCAAGTGCTGACATCTAGCGGGTGCGCGACAAGCTCCGGCAGCGGGGATCGAATCGGGGACAAACGGATACGAGAGGAGACCAAGGTTAGATGGTGTTGGGAGCCCGCAACCCTCAGGGGAGTCGGTGTAAGAACTCATACCATACCATACCAGTAAGCACCACTTTCAAATCACCCATTTATTGGGCTGAACGAAATATTTAATTTTTTGCGCAGCCATGCACTCGTACGGTAATCTCTCGTGTCCCCCGCTCAGTCGGCATAGAAGGTACATGCTGCACAGACATTACCGACATCCCTCTACTCTTCAACTTGCGGTAAATCGAAAAAAAAACACACATACACACTGCCTTCAAGTCCGGTTGAAATATGAAATTAAAAAATCGACAATAACTTTTAGATATTCTTGAAAAGATTTAAAAAAAATAATATTACGAACCTTTTTTGGAGACCACGCGAAATTGGACAAGTCCATTTGGCATAAAATGCCCCATGCATCTGTATGTCAATGTGTCCTTTCTCTGCTGTCCTTTCACTCCCGGGGGTCAAGTCGGTTCTTTGTATCATTAATCAATTACGGGGATGGTTATCAGTCAATCGAGATTTCGACCACGGACGAAGAAAGAGACAGAGAGAGAAAAAGAGAGACATAATAATAATAATACAAGTCCTCTTGAAAAGAGAACTTGCACATAAACGACTTCCCCCTTTTTTTATCATTCTGTCATAGTTAAATTCTGAAGTTAATAAACATTGCATTCATTTCTTTAAGCGAATAAATTATTATTATCTTAAGGTGTACAAATTATAAGAAATTTACGCGCTCTGCGGGCCAAGTGACGTCACAAACACCCCTCGGTACTAGGGTAAGGTTATGTCTGGATTTTTCACCTAGGGTTATCTTCCGAATATAGTTATATCCGCTAGATAATCCATGTTAAAAGGATAGGATATCCGTCGGTAAAAAAATTCGCTAAATCATTGGTGCACGAGTGTGTGTGTAATATACATTACAGCGTATGCTGTAAATTAAAAAAAAAATTAATCAAGAAAGCGACATCTGCAAATCCTAACGCAAATAAACTCTTTTTTCGGTGTTGATAAAGTTGCGTTGCTGCAACATGGTACGAAACAATATTTTTACACTTTCTTCGATCGTTCAGGTACATTAGTCACGTTTGAATCCTATTCAAAGACTACGTATCTACGAATTACGAAGTTTATTTTGGTTAGGAATTATTAGCGCTGCTTGATTTTCTTCATTTTACCGCTAGAGGCGCTGCTGCGCTGGAGGTGTTGTGACGTCACTGTCACGTGACATAAGTTTGAAATGCAACCCGATTTTCAAGCTGGCATAATTAATTAATTATATGAGTAACCGAAAAAAACCTATGCAAATTATGTTTTTGGATAGTTATCTTTTAAATAATTAAAAAATTGAAAATAATGTAAGTTCTCTATTACTTTCGCTATTTGGGAAGAATCGCACACGGGGCGAAGTACGAAAACAAACCGAACGAATGATAAAAAGAAGAAAAAAAAATACAAAATACAAGAAACGTTTGAATAATAAAAATTCATAATTCCACCTTCAATTTCGATAAACTCCACTCCATATACAATAGTCCTTCATTTTGTACCATATCAATGTAACATAATAAATATATATATATATACATATTTATGTATATATATACATGTATTCATTTATACATACGAATATAATATATAATTAACAAAAGCACAGCATGAGGCGTCCAATAATGCGCGTAGGCATTTCATTTTTATTTCCCTTCTTGTTTTTTTCGTTTTGTTTATTTTGCTTAAAGAACGCGTGCACGCGCGAGTATAACCTCTTTGCTTTTTTTTTTCTTCAATAACGTACATTCGAGAAAAAAAAACAAACAAACCAACAAGCCACTGAACACACGCTCACCAGGCAGGCCCACTTGTAACGCATATCTATAATACATTTACACGAGTCATGCACACCGATGTACATCTCGCTCGATATTTCTCTCATGCACACACACACACGCGCACGCGCTATTGTTATTTTCATTATAATTCTGAAGTCTCTAATATAATTCAACAGGTTCAGTACCACACGTGTGAACGTGGGCGAATATGCGCGACGTTTTAATTATTATTTATTTTATTTTATTTTATTTCAAATAGGCATGCTCATAGCCCCAATTATTGTTATCATTCTTATTATATATTTGCTCAATTTTCGCAAACGACGTAATATTTTAATATGCATTGTAATATTAGCATTATTCATGTCTTCGCAGCAAAAACGAGATAAAAATAAGAAATTATTATCGTATTTATGTATGTAGTCTTTGCTTATAATTCTCCTGATCGATGGTTATATGTAAATGAGAGGCGATATGAGAAATATTGTTGTTTGTATTTCTTACACCCTGTGGCGCTGCAGACAGATCTCCCGGCATTCGAGTCGTTATTACCCATCGAGCTTCTCGTGTGAATCAAAAGCGCACATTTGACGTACCACTTTGAAATGACGAAAGTAGGGTTGTGTTTGAGAATTTTTCTTTTTTTTTCTTTCCTTTTCATAAAAACGAAAAACGTTGTTTTCTGGTTACTTTCAAATTGCTACGAGAAATATATCGGAGAGTAACGAAATGATCGAGCTGAAATTTTCTTTTGATATATCTCGTATAATTTTTTTTGTTTTATTAAATAACAAACGAGTTACCCTCAGTCCCGAAAATCACATTACCGATCGAACGACGGCCATTTTGAAGAAGAAAAAACGCTGCCATTTTGAAGATCAACCACTACGATCGCGTGGTTTCAAGCTATTTCGATGAAAAATTGGATTTTTTTTTGTCTTTGATGGCAAAATGACGATATAATTGGATTTTAGACAAGCGCCTCGAGCCAACGGTCGTAAATACTTGATTTTTGATAAAATACGAAAAAACAAAAAAACAAAATTTAATAATAACGATAAAATGAACGAAAAAAAAAAAAAAATTCTCAAATAGAACACCGCTTTTTCGTGCCTTTAACGAGCGCACTGCGATCCCTCAAACTCTGTCATCATATCTAAAATTACAATATTATATGTACATTGTGTGCAATTCGGGGGTCTCAACAAGATTTACAATTAATTTCGATCTAATTATTCCTTCTTTCTTCATTCACGTTTTCTTCCCAATCTCTTCTTGTATACACGAATCCGTAGGCGAGAATACATACACGATTTTTATCTCCTTTTTCTCTTCTACGATGTATATATATACATGTATAATAATATTTCATATGTGTATTCGATCGTATCAACGACAGAGCGAATCTCTCCTCGCGCTTTCGTCGTTCGAACATTTCTCCCCCCATAAATTGTCTAAAACTTTAGCGGCTTCTTCGTGATTTTCATTTTATTTTTTTCATTTTCTTTTTTTCCCCCTCAACAGCATTGACACGGGAAAAAAAAGTATGTATAAAAGCATATTCACATCGTCGAGGAGACAGCGAACGCGAATGAAAAATCATTTTGCGATGACACTGGAACTCTTTTATAACTGCCCGCTTTAGGGCGGATAGGAGAGGGAAATCGGGCAGTTAACCGTCTCCTACACGTCTATCCGTGTGGCGGAGAAAGAGCTTGAGGGGGTGCAGTAAACCGGCGGGCAGTTAAGCGATTTCCAGTGTAATTGTCAACGATCGTATCCGAATAAAAATCGCATATTTCGTTATAAAAAAGAATAAACATTTCATGATGACTGTTCGAAGATAAAAGGATCGAAATTTCTCTATTCGCGATACAATTGCGTGCAATTATTATTTTTTTTTCTTCATAATGTCCATTTTGGAAAAAAAAAAAAAAAAACAACATTTCCATTCGAACGATGCTCATCCACGAGTAAATTCTCTCAGCAATGGTAATCGTATCGTTTCAGTGTTTCGAACGTGTGCATCTTCATTTTTTTTTTTTTTTTTTTTTTTGTTAATTATCCCTAGTGCCTATTTCGCGTTAGCATTCGCTTGACAGTTAGACGATGGCTTTTGTTTCTTTTTTTTTCTTTTCTTTTCCTCGTTAAAAATCGAACGAAACGCACATTATCCGTTACGAATGACAGACATTTACAAAGTTTTTGTTGTTGTTGTTTTTTTTTAAATCATAATTAAGTATGTGTACGTGAATATTAATCGTCGGAGCTTCGCAGCATATATTAATTCAAATTTATCTACCATAAGCTTTCCACTCTTTTTGTTGTTGTTGTTGCTGTTGTTGCGTGTATATATATATATATATATATAATTCGATTCTGGAACATTGGAACTTGGCTCGTTCCGGAGTACAGAAATCATAATGGCGTTAAACAATTATCTAACTAATCTTAGCGTCAGCTTTGTTTATCGACTATTTTACAAATTGTTTAATATTATATACAAAAAAAAAAGACAAAAATTACAAGTACACCCTGCTGCTTGCGAGCTACACACGTATAATCATCAATTACTTCACATTAACGTGCCTCCCCTTCCTCTTTATCTACTTCTCCCTATGGTTATGTACATTTGTCGCATAAAACTCGAGAAATATGGATTTTACGCGAACGCAATGCAGGCGCGGGTAGCGGGAGAGATATCGACGATAAAATAGATGGTTCTTTTTTTTGGCTTTTTTTTGTTGTTTAAATTGATTAAAAAACATTTTTTTTTGTTTAAATTGATTAAAAAAACGTTTTTTGTTTAAATTGATGCAAAAATTGAGTTTACAACATTTTCATTTTAAATTTCACTCGACTCGCGAGTTCGAAATTTATCCCGATGTTAATCGATACTGATTGTTTTTTTTTTTTTTTTTTTTTTTTTTTTTTAATTAATGACACAAAAAGATTCCATTTCCCGTACCGTTGGGAAATAATGGCGCGTCTAATCACTGACGGAGAAACTAAAAAACAAAAGCAAAAAATTACACAGCAAAAAAACCATCGGAGCTTGCAGCTGTTTTTTTGTTTGTTTGTTTTGTATTTTTTTGTCTTTCATTTGAAAAACGAACAAACGCCCAAATCGTGAGAAATATTGATTTAAAGTTTTTTTTTTGCGTGTATAATTTGGCCAATTTATTTTCTTTCATTCTTTCTATTTTTTTTTTTTTTTTTTTTTTTTTTGCATTTTTTCAATTGGCTCGATCACACCTTGTGCTTTAGTTTCGGTTTGTCGAACTTACGTAACGAAGTATTCTCACGCTTGTCCGACACGTTTGCAGAGATTGATTCTCCCTGGACCTGGAGAGGGGTTTGTGGCTCGGAGTTTGGTATGAGATGGGGCCCGAGAGAGCTGTTTTTTTTTGTTTCTTTCAATTTTTTTTCTTCTTCCTTTTTTCTCGGCTGGCTCTGATTTATAACACGGACTCGATCTGCTTGATCTCTTTTTCCGGAGGATCCGAGGGTGATGGCGCGGTCTCGATTATCTCCGGTATATCGTCCTCGTTCTCTTCCTCGATGTCCTCGTCTATCGGCGTAAGGGTGTCCAGTACCACAGGTTGAGTCTGAAATCATACGAATTAATCGTCGACTCGAGAAATTTTGTTAATTGAGTAAACATATCGAGGGCTTAGGACCAGAAAGGCGTAACTCACAAAAAACGGACTATACTGCCATAAGGGCGTATCCTCAACTTTAACACGAAAGTTCCATAAGAGCAAAATAAATCAGCCTACAGCCCACTGCAATGCTGCCAGAAAGGCGTAAACCGCAAAGAAAAAAAAAAAAAAAGTGGCTTACGCCCGTCTGGCAGATCAGTGCTAATTTTTTTCCGGATTTACATCACCTGCTTACAGCCAGAAGGGCGCAACCCTCTTTTTTTTATTTTTCGTGGCTTACGCCTTTCCGGCGGATAACCAGTCAGATTTTTCCAAATGTTGATTGCCTACTTATTGCCAGAAGGGCGTTACCCCCAAAAAATTTAAAACGTGATGTGTGCAAGATTTAGTAATTAGATGTGTATAAGATTGCCGTTTTTGGAATTTGATAATTTTGTTACAGCCGGAAGGGCACGACTAGAAGTCACCGTAAGAAAAAATTATATAATATTATTACATATATACTTTTTTTTTATTATAAGGGCACGACTAGAAATCACCGTATGAAAAAAGTATATATTATTATTATATACTTTTTTCATACGGTGACTTTCCAGTCGTGCCCTTCCGGCTGTAACAAGGTTATCAAATTCCAAAAACGGCAAGCTTACGCACATCTGGCAAGTAAATCTTACGCATATCACGTTTTCAATTTTTTTGGGGTAACGCCCTTCTGGCAGTAAGTAGGCGATCGAAATTCGGAAAAATCTGACCGGTTATCCGCCGGAAAGGTGTAAGCCACGAAAAATAAAAAAAATAGGGTTACGCCCTTCTGGCTGTAAGCAGGCGATTTAAATCCGGAAAAAATGATCATTGATCTGCCAGAAGGGCGTAAGCCACTTTTTTTTTTTGCGGGTTACGCCTTTCTGGCAGTATTGTAGTGGGCTCACGTCCTTCTGGCTACTTTCGTGTTAAAGGTGGGGATACGCCCTTATGGCAGTAAGGTAATGAAAAGTCGAAAAACAGTGGGTTACGCCCTTTTGGTCCTAAGCCCTCGATATATTAGGCCGGGTTTTTTTTAACTATTTTGTTTTTCTTCTTACATGCCCTTCGAAAAGTTAATTTTTAGCCTCAAACGAAGCCTCGTGAAACCGGAACTCGGTAGTAAAATTCTAAAAGGTGCGGCTTGAATTTTTCAAACACTCTAACCAAAATATCTCGAAAACTATACAAATTGTGAAGCTGTTTTTTGTTTCATTTTGTAGATTATCAAATTTTCTATAAAAAAAAAATTGAAAAAAAAAAATTTGAAATAAAAAAGAAAATTCAATCGCTTCAAGTTCGGCGAATATTTGACAGTCGGGCCAAAACTTTGTAACTTTAAAGAATAAAAAAAAAATAACCAAGAACTTGAGCAACACTGTATACGTATGCAAAAATAAATATGAAATATCCAAAATTGAATAAATAAGACTGCAATGACGAGCGTGAGGAAAATTTTACGGTTCCAACATTAAATTTAGAATATCTAAAATTAAATCTAGGATATCTAAAATTAAATTTAGGATATCTAAAATCAAATTTGGTGTATCCTAAATTGAATTTAGAATAGCCAAATTAGAAGAAAAAATAAAAAATAAAAACTTATCGACGAGCGTGAGCAAAATTGAACGTTTCGAAGATTAAACTTAATATACCGAAAATTAGAAAAATTGAATATAAAATTTGGATCATCAAGCGAGTAAAATTAAATATTAACAAGCTATTTTTTAAATCTTTTTTCCCCATTATTGACGTAAATTAAATACAAAAAAATGATGCAATTTACGAGAATGCATTTTTGTCGGTTGTGGTTTTTTTTTTTATAAATTTTATAAACGGCGAATATGCTGAGAATAAAAATCGAACGTGAAACAAAAATTCTGGCATAATATCTGTCGGGAATACCGTTAATATTAGAATTGAAAATAAAAAAAAAAAAAAAGAAATTGTCTTGAATTTCTAAAGACCGACGTTGAACTACTACGATGATCCTTTTTTTTCGTACCTGTGGCGTGGTGCAGCGTTTCATCGCGGGGGCCATGAAGCTCGTTACGGTGCTCATGAAGAAAAAGAAACCGGCCATGAAAAATGGAATACTGTAACTTCCCGTAGCGTCGTACACAGTTCCGGCAAGCGGAGATCCGACAATTGCCGCTGCCCCTCGGAATAAAATCAAGAGGCCAAAGGCATTGGTCAGCTTGTCCAAACCGAGAAGATCGACCAGAATAATCGACGTCAGTGAGATGTAACCAGCTGAAAAAAAAAAACGATTCATTGAAAAAAACAAGGAAAGTAACCAGTTCTTTAAGATCATAGAGCCAATCCTAATGGAAAAAGATAAAATTAATGGCGTTTCCATCGTTACGGTTCAATTTCAATGCATTCTATAGCAATATTGACAATTGGCACAATTTTTATTCTCAATAATTATTAAACTTCAATAGGACCGATTATCCGTGAGAAATAGCAACTATTGGTAGTCTTGTTTTTTTTTATCTCAATAGTTATTTTGAATATCGATAGTCCTTACCTGAGGCAGAAGACCAGCAACTAATTCGTTTAATTATTATATTATTATTGAATGCTATTGAATTCTCATAATTATTTTATTGGCACTGATGAGAAATAGTAACTATATATACATGGGGGATTTTACACAAAAAAACAGAGAGGTCATGGACGATTATATTTGGAAATTGTCTATAACATTTTTTTTTTTTCTTGCGGATTTTTGTGTATCAAACACATCCCTGGGAGGAATTTTCAATCTTCATTCGGCCAAGACAGCCCATCAAAGATTCTGATAAAATGACATTGAAGGCAATTTTTCGAGCAGAAGGAATGAGAATTCGTAAAAAAAAACTCAAAGAACAAAAGCTACTAGCTTTTTTACCAACTTTCGAAAAAAAAAAATACGGCAATACCGTGGTATCACGCGGGGAAAAAAAAATAACCACTATATTTTCGCCTACTTAAAATACGCCATTTTTTATATTGAAAACCAGAGCTGGGCAGTACTTCAAATAGCCGGTACTTACGATATACCGGAAGTACAAAGTACTTTAAAAGTATGTCAAGTACTGTACTTAAATTTCCAAGTACTCGAACTGTACTTTAAGTATTTTTACTCAAAATTTCAATTACTTTCAATGAAAATTATATTGAGAATATTAATTACGCAAGTAATTAATATTCTCAATATTTTTTATTTAATTATTCTCATCAACGGGCTACGCCCAGAGGCCTCTGTCAATAATAATCGATTTTTATTTTTCTCTTTTTTTTTTTAAATTACTCGATGGTTTTTCTTAATAATTTTGAAAATATTATTATTTTTTACCGTAAACAAAATGAAAAAATATGACACAGTGGGGCCAACTTACATATCGCAATACCGAAGAAAACGCTCATAGCTATGTACGATGCGTAAGAATGGCAAAGAGGCGTCGCGGCAACGGCTATCGTTGATATTAACAAGCAAATATTGTTCAGCAGTAGAGAATCGACCTGAGGAAAATCCGCAACGTATCCGCATGCGACACGACCTACGGTATTCGTTATGCCGATAATAGACAAGAGAAAGGATGCCGAATTTTTGTCGATACCCTGAAATATTTCGAAAATATATATATATATATATATATATGTATATTAGTTGAAAACGAATTATTGCGGCAAGATTCTCTCCCGCTACCTTAAATAATGGTAACGACGGGACCCTGACGTATACTTACATCGCTGATCGCGGCATCCACCAAATATACAAAAGGTACATACAGTCCTGCCATTCCAAATACGTTGCTGATACCGATCAACAGGAATACGGGATCTCTGAGCAATGACATGTCCATCATAGTTGCTAAGGCCTCTTTGAACGACTCAGGTAGTACCAAACACGGGCACAGCGGTTCTGAAAAATTCGTCGAGTTCGATTAACCTTGTTTTTTTTTTTTTTTTTTCTTTCCTCAGATACACGATGCATTGGGGAACATGACAAAATATCCCTCGCAATAATCCCTGTAAGAAAAATCTTCCATGACGCAAAAAACATGTCGGTGACAAAATCACATAAAAAGAAGAAGCGATCATTCCCAAAAGCTGTGAAACAAATTATGCTGAGGGAAAATCTGACATATGAATAGATAATTATTGCAGTACAGTAACGAAGCCGTAAAAGTTCCGCAGGAGTACGTTAACAATATAGCAATGGTAGAGCAACAGTAAAAAATCAGTATGGTAATAGTATCGTAACAGTACAGTAATAGTACAGGGACAGTGCAGTAATGATCCGGTAATTTTATAGCAATAGTATAATGACGGTAGGGAGCGAGCAGTGGCCCAGTTGGTCCGACTCTGGACTGCCACGCAGGCGGCCGGGGTTCGATCCCGCGGCCGGCACCAATGGATTTTTCCAGATGCTTTTTCTGCGAGCTCGGTGGTTCGAAACCCACCTTAAATTGTAGGTTCTCACAAATACACTGGGCCAGTAGCAATGAGGTTGCAAAAATCGAGAGAGAAAAATAGTTCCGTAAATGAACAGAAAAACTAAAATAGTAGGCCCAGTGTAAGAGTGATATAGTAAATGAAAGTGTTGTAAAGAGCCGAAAAGGCTATGCAAGTAAAACTTACTACTACTACTATAATGACGGTAGATCAACGGTGCAGTACGAATGCAGTAGCAGTACATTAACAGTACAGTAGTAGTAGTAGTAGTAGTAGTAGTAGAGTAACAATGAAGTAATAGTGCAATAAGAGTGAAGTAATATTGGACTAACAGTAAAATAGCAATAATACACTGACAGTACAGTAATAATGCAGTAACAGTACACCGCCAGTACAGTAATAGTGCAATAACAGTAGTGACTGCACTACAAGTAGTTATAAACTACACGATAACTTTGTAGAGCACAAGTACTTTATGAATGCACAAGTGCACTATGAAGTAGCAATACACCAACAATACACTAACAATAGTTACTTAACTGTTAGTTCACCGTTTCTGCAGACTAACAGTACAATAATAATAGTAATGGTTGAATTACTATTACTGTTAGTCCACCATTACTGTCCGCTAATAATGCAATAACAGTTCGGTGGCCACTGTTACTACACTACACACTGAGACCGTTGCCACTGCACTATTACTGTAATATGATTGTGCTGTTAGTGCACTGCTACACTAACAGTAGAGTTATAGTACAGGGACAGTGCAGTAATGAGCCGGTAACAATAGTACACTTACAGCAGAGTTACAGTATAGTACAGGTACACGAACAATAGAGTAGTAGTAGTCGATTAACAATAAAGTAACAGTGCAATAAGAGTGAAGTAACAGTGGACTAACAGTGAAGTAGCAACAATACACTGACGGTACAGTAATAATGCAGTAACAGTACACCAACAGTACAGTAATAGTACAATAATAGTAGTGACTGCACTATAAGTAGTTATAAAGTACACGATAACTTTGTAGCGCACAAGCACTTTATGAGTGCACAAGTGCACTGTGAAGTAACAATACACCAAAAATACAGTAACAATAGTTTAGTCAACTGCTGGTTCACCATTACTGCACGCTAACAGTACAACAATAATGGTAATGGGTAAGTTAGTGCACTGTTAGTCCACCATTACCGTACGCTAAGAAAAATACAATAATATTTCACTAACCACTGTTAATACACTACTAAGACACTGGTAACTACTGCCAGTGCACTGTTACTGTACTGTAAGTGTATTTTTCATGCACTGCTGCGCTAACAGTACAGTTATCATGCCGTAACTAATGTTACTATACTACTGCACTAGCGACTACTGTTACCGCGAGTGCACTGGTAATTACTGGGCTCGTCATTACTATACCGTTAGTTTATTATTAGCATATCGTTAGTTTACTATTAGTTTATTGTTAGTGTACTATTAGTGTACTGTTAGTGTACTATTGGTGTATTTTTAGTGTACTGAAATTTGATATCTAGTACACTGTTACTGTACTTTCAGCATACGGTTAGTGCATCATTATTATACGCTTATACAGTACAGTATGTTAAGTTTCAGTTTTCGTTTTTGAATTTTTGGCCAAAAAGTCCGATAAGAGATCCTAAGATTTTACATTACTACAGTGGAATATTTAATCTTTAAAATATTTCAAATTAGTTACGTGTTCTGATACCTCTGGAAACGTGACAAACTCCTTTTAAAAGAGTCCTTTCACTCGAAAAATAGAGCAAATTTTGCAATTCCATGAAATTATAAATTTTATGAAAAATCATTGACAACGATCGATTTTATGAATTATCTTATCGAAAAGAAAGTGTAAACGAGATTCGAGTGTTGGAAGTTGTGACATTCATCGTATCGATAGAAATTTCACAAAGCTTCGTTTATAAAAAAGACAAAATCCAAAAATTGACTTGCTGTTCATCGTTTTTTTTTTTTTTTAATTGGCTTGCCTTACAGTACATAACGCGAATATTACTAAAATCGATGCGTTTTAATCTATTGGAATTATTCGTCAAGGCGAAACTTACGTTGAGGTGCTTTCTCGACGTCACCGTCCCTCACATCGCCCCGTACCGATTTCGGCAACGATATAACGCTCTGACGATAATTTGCTAATGACTTTTGACTCTGATATTCCGGAAGATTGACCACGCTACCGCTGTAAAAAATATCCTTTCGCGACAATGGACGAACGATCAGTGCCTTCTCTTTGGGAATACTGGACTTGCTGGTCGTAAACGTAATGCTCTCACCGTCCTGAAAAAAAAGAAAAAAAATAAATAAATAAATCGTCATATTTGCAATGCATGAAAAAGAAAAAACTATCGTTTCATTGTCTTCATGGTCCTCGAGTAGAATTTTTCTCAAGTTTCCAAAATTTTCTATTTACAAATACATCCCTTTTAATTTCATGTCACCATCTCTGAATAAAAAATTAATATAATGCGAAAAATAAAGAGTTAATGTAAATCAAAGTGGATCCCAATAGGATGGAAAGGAAATTAAAAAAATCGACATAAAAGACACTGAAAATATTAAGTTTCAACAAGACTAAAATCCTTAAAAATTATTAATAAAATTTACATAAAAAATGTTGACCGTAAACTACTCACAACATTTCGTTTTCTTTTTCACGAATTTTCATAACTGATATTTCTTGATGCACAATTGGTATTCCATAAATTTGTCTGAATTATTTGGGGATCAATTTTTTTTTTATCGTAAAAAATTTTAAATCTTTTTTTTTTACATCACCACAATGAAATTTTTAACAACAAAAAGTGTAAACGAGTGTTCACATTTTTGGAATTTGTAATTTCCTAAAATTTCAGTACGGCCGTATGCATTTTCGTCAACATCGTTACAAAGAAAGTGAGCGATGTCTGTACTTGCGTGCCAAATTTCAGCTCGATAGCTGAAGTCATTCTCGAATCATGTTTCGTTTTTGCAACCTCGTCCCACGAACACGGATCCACTCAAAATTATTTTTAAATGCTTGATTTTCCGACTGCTTTAAATATTTTAAGCAACTTTGGCACGAATATCTCGAGACATTTTATTTTCAAAATAAATAAATAAATAAATAAATGTGAAGAGTTGAACAAATTGTTTTTTTTTTTAATTTTTCGAGTGAAATAATTAATGACCAATTCACCGATTATTGGCAACAATGATAATAAAAAATCTACCACTAATTAATTCATAATGTGACATAATACGATTTTTATTATGACCGTTAAGATTTCTGCATCTGCACTTTCAAACGTTTGGCCAGCCAGAACTTCGAAAATACAATTCGGGGACTAAAATGTCCAACAAGGTTTTTCTGTATCTTTTTATTCTCTGAACGCGGATTTAAAAAAAAAAAATGTTTACCAAATTTGAAAAATTTTTGACGCCCTACGTCCTAAGCTATCACTCCGGCAAAAATGTTTCAAGAAAGAATTTTGTTTCTTTTCCAATTCTCTAAACGCGGATTATCTAAACTCTAAATTTTTTCGAGTCGGAAAGTTTAAAACTGAACCTTTATTTGTGGGTATTGAATCAGCGATTACCTTGTGGTAAACGGCCCAGATAGTGAACGCGTCCCAGTTGTTGAACGATCCGGTATATATTTAATGATAGTTTACGTATATTTTATCGGAACGTTGATTCAACACCCGCAAAAAAAGGTTCATTTTTCAACTTTCCGGGAAGAAAAATTCAGAGTAGTTAATATTTTCGATTTATTATGAATTTAGCTTTGAATATCGGCACTTGCATCTATTCCGTAATTCATTGGGACAACGAATTTAGGACGTGTCCGAGCTGTTGATTGGTGTTTCAAAACTAAAACAGTTTTCAGTTTTCCCCCAATCCCCTTAGAAATTCCGCGCAATTTATTGAATTTTTTTTTCATTTTTTCATTAAATAAATGCAAATGGAACTGAGTAAACGTGAAATAAAAGTATAACTATTTTTTTCGGATTGATTCCCGACTGTTCATCAACTGGGACTCTGTCGAGGCATTATCCGGGCCAGAAAATCGGCGGGTCGTCAGTAACTCGGACAACAAACACCGATTTTTAATTTGCTTATTTATCCTGATTTTTCAACGTTTTTACAAAAAAAAAAAAAAAATCAATATTATAACATTCAGAATGAACGAAATTGTTGACTTGAAACCAATGTGTTTTGGGATATCGTACTCAGATATGATTGAAAAAAAAATGTAAAAAGAACGTGGATCCTCCCTTGAATATTCACTAACTGGGACATTCACCTCACATCGAGTATTTTTCTTAGAAATAAATAATTCTCCGGATTTCTTGTTGAAAAAAATTCTTGGCGTCTACAACATATCGAGGGCTTAGGACCAGAAATGCGTAACCCACAAAAAACGGACTATACTGCCATAAGGGCGTATCCCCAACTTTAACACGGAAGTTCCATAAGAGCAAATCAAATCAGCCTATAGCCGGAAGGGCGTGAGCCCACTACAATACTGCCAGAAAGGCGTAAACCGCAAAGAAAAAAAAAAAAAGTGGCTTACGCCCGTCTGGCAGATCAGTGATAATTTTTTCCGGATTTACATCGCCTGCTTACAGTCAGAAGGGCGTAACCCTCTTTTTTTTATTTTTCGTGGCTTACGCCTTTCCGGCGGATAACCTGTCAGATTTTTCCGAATGTTGATTGCCTACTTACTGCCAGAAGGGCGTTACCCCCAAAAAATTGAAAACGTGATGTGTGCAAGATTTAGTAACTAGATGTGTATAAGATTGCCGTTTTTGGAATTTGATAATTTTGTTACAGCCGGAAGGGCACGACTAGAAATCACCGTAAGAATTATATAATATATAATTATATAATATAGAATATATATTATTATATAATTATTATATAATTATATATTTATTATATATAATTATATTATTATATAATAGAATTATATAATATTATTACATACTTTTTTTTTATTATAAGGGCACGACTAGAAATAACCGTATGAAAAAAGTATATATTATTATTATATACTTTAATAATGTAAGGTAAGGTAAGGTATACTTTAATAATGTAAGGTAATGAAAAGTCGAAAAACAGTGGGTCACGCCCTTTTGGTCCTAAGTCCTCGATATGCTTAATTGTTCTTTCGTGCCAATTTTTGCTCCAGAATACTGGACGAATTTTCATTAGCCGGGAAAAAGAAAGAGAAAAAACAAAAACAAAAAAAAAAGGTAAAGTACTCACGTCCACTTCGGTATTGTTGTTTCGCGATCCGAGCATGCTGCTCGTGGATAATCTGAGATGAAGGCTCTTTCTGATGTCACCATTGGAATTGAGTGTCGTTCGTGAATTCTTAATTGCGCTCAGGCTCGGCTTGTATCTCTCGCCGGTCGATGTTTTTCTTATACGATCGAAAAACGGCACCGAGCCATTCTTCGGCAAGCCCTGAACATGGGTCGTGAATGCCGGCTGGGACGCGTTTCTCGGCATAACGGGCTTGTTAAATTCATTCTCGGTTTTCTCATTTCCGTCCTTCGTGTCTTTCGCATCGTCGATTCCACGCCGACTCTTCGATTTAACGGACGATGTTCTGAGCTGATCGAGACTACCGCTGTTGCTCGTGGCGCCGCTCGACGAGTGCTCCTGTACTTTCACCTCCGATATCGTCGGTAGTGTCGGCACGGTCGGTACTGGTGTTAAAGGCGTTCCTTTACACGTTATTACATTCATTTCCGTCACTAATCTACTATTTTTTTTTTTTTTTTGTAAATAATTCTCGAAATACCCTTGACAGACGACGCTATTCATCGTGGAGAACCATTAGCGATTGTCCTCGAGTCGAAATAAATCGTTGATAAATCGATCAATGTTTTTTTTTTTTTATTTTTTACAAATTTTCGTGCATCGATTGAGATCGATAAGAGTTGAATTGGGGGATGGGGCTGACACGTGTGCCCTTGATGAGGCAGAAAAATAATAGCGATCATCGATCGGTAAGAGAAAAAATTGCGACTGAAGTGTTGAAAATCTACAAAAGAGCAGACTTATTTTTTTTTTCACATCAGGCGACACCTTGCGATGAGAGAACTAATGAAAAATCGACAAGTGCCCCTCGCATAATGAGAGTCATCGAGGCGCAGGCGCGTATCTACCACGTGACGTATGAGTGCGAGAGAGATGAACGCTGATCATTAACGATATTTTCTCCAAAATGGCACAACCGATCCGGACAAAATTTACTCGGCTAATTTTTGCCATCATGGCGCAGTGGCCAGCCAAATTTCAACCTGATCGGTCCGGTCATTACGGAGAAAATTCAATTCGCGTTTTCGAGGTGGTTGGAATTAGTTTTAAGATTCGTGTGCACAGGATATTGGGAATCAACGTGGAAGCGGGGATTATCCAATATGGCCGCTCATTCCCAGTCAGCCAGCCCTAGTAAGTATGAGGCAGCATAGGAGGCAATTGTAAACACTGGATTATAGCATATTTTTCGGCAAAATGCGATTTTTTTTTTTTTAGTAAGATTTGATAATGAGGCTTATTAGCATTGAGGATTATGCGTGAATAGAATCCACTGCGCAAATTGGATATAGATGAAGTGATTATCGCCATAAGAATACAATGAATCTACACGACGTCCCATGTTTAACCTCAAAATCTTAATAGAAATTCCCGTCATATTTCGGCTAAATAAATGCTTTCGAACAATAAATTATTATTTGAAATAACAACCTACGCATGAAAAATGTTTTATTAATAAATCATCGTTCATGTTTCAGAAATTATGAAATTGAAAGTTATGTCACTTGTGTTTACGCGACATAAATAAAACGATTTTTTATATTTTGCGTGTGCTGAAAATCTCATGCCCTCGCATAAAATATCGACTATGTCTTCCCGAGCTTTATTTGTGATTTATTTCTCGTGATAAAGCAGCGAATTTTTAATTATTATTAAAAAGTAATAAACTCGCATAGTAATCATCGGGCAGCGACTGGGAGAGAACAGTTAGACATTTGGCCGTCAGAGGTCACAGGGTGACATTTGTGAGTTCCAAATACGGGTCCGGGCATATGCCGAGGCCCAGTGTTGCCAACTTTTATGCATGTTAAAGGTTTTGCGCGGTTTTATTGAACGAAAATCTACGTGAATAATGATCGTTACGGTATTATTACTTTTATTCAGAAGAAAGGATTTTTTATTCAACACTTCTTGGCAGGAAAAGTGTAAGTCAAATTGGAAATTTTGTTTATATGCTGTTTTTTTGTTTTTTCAGGCTTAGATACTCGATGCACGAAAATTTGTAGAAAATTATTCGAAAAATTTAGCACTGATTCATGACTCAACTGATTCGCAGTAGTTGGCCTCAAAAAAGCGTACGAAATATCTAGCTATGAAAAATACAGCCGGGTATTTTTTTTTCCTTGAAAATCTATGCCAGATTCGGATGCCGTGTGGGACGAGATAAAAATTTTTTTAAATTATGTACTATCAGAATCAAAGATACCGTAAAATTTGACAGGATTACATTTCCTCAAAATTGTCAATTCCAATGAAATTTTCACCAAAAATACTCAAAATCATGATAGCTCTTTTTATTTAATCGAATACCAGTATTTTTTTTTCCGAAAACCAATCAAACGTCCGTAATACCCAGGAACAGTGATTGCGAAGGTAGAAATTTTCAAAATTCGTCGAGACACCCAAAATACACATATTTGTTTCTTCTTCAAAAAAAAATTGACTCAAGTAAAATGAAAAATGCAGAATCCAAGGCATTATCATAATTAAAAATTATTGCCCTCTGTGACAAAAATCAATATTATTTTTCTGCGCAACAATACAATTATTTGTCCGTCTGATGATATAATTATTTCACTTTGAAAAATATATTTTTGATAATTAGAAGAAAAAAATGCCATATCCGAATCCTAAGTACAATTTTTAAAAAATTTCACTGAATCTTGGCTCGGAATTATAAAAAAAAAAAAATTAATCTCGTTAAATTTTCCGTAGCTCGAATTTGGTCAGTCAAAAAAAAAGTAAAAAAAAATCCCACGTCATGATAAATCAATTTCATGTCCGACTAAAAAAATTCACAGTCATTTACTATCTATTGATATTTCGATATTGCATTATCTTCTTTCTAACGGAAAAAAAAGGAAAATAAAGGAAAGAAAAAAAAATTCGCTGGAAAAACTGCTTACCAGGTACCAATTGATCAAGATTGAAGCTCGAATGAACACCCGGATCCACGTTTATCGGCATTTTCATTCTTTTCTCCATCGAACCATCGGGCAATTGTACCATAAAGTACGAACCACCGATGCTACCTCGCTCCATCTGAAATCTTTTTTCCTCGGCCATTCTCTGCAAAAGTGGCTTTACCGAGGATTGCTTTGGATATTCAAGGGGTCTCATCATTGCTCCGAAAACCGCGCAATTCAATATAAGACCGGCCAATATCAAATTAGCTCCCTTCCAATTGTAAGCCTCGAGGAGCATCGTGGCCAATGGTGCGAATGCGAATGTACCAAAACCAGAGCCACAAACCGCTATTCCCGTTGCCAATGATCTCTTTGTTTCAAAATAATAACCGACGCACACGACCGCGGGTAGATATATCAGACCAAAGCCTATACCTAAAAAGAAAAACGAACGTTGGAACTCGCGAAAATTTAGCAAAAAGATCAAACAAAAGTTAGGCAAAATTTTTCGAAATTTAGATTGGAAAATTAAAAAAAAAAGAATCAAGTATTCAAGGCCCATAATCATTTATGTACCGGATCGGAGGAATTTTTGGTAATTTTTTTCGAAAAATATTGAGAAGTGAATAAATTCGGTTATTCAATCATTTGTTAATATTTGCAACGGAATTATCATCGTCTGAACTTTAAGCCCGGCTTTTCGGAAACTCCAATTCTTGGGAAAGAATTTTTTTTATAGTTATCTGCCAGATGAGAAAATTTTGAAACATTTTTTTTAAGGCGAACGTCACCTTACTCGGGGGGGGTGGGGGGGGGGAGAGGATTTAATTTGAAAATGTTGATGTTTGGTGCAGGATTTATGTGATTCGTTTTTAGCTATCTAAAAAGTGCTCATTCCTTTGTTTTAGACTATAATTTTGTGATAATTTTTTTTTCAATTTTATAATTCATAATTCTTAATAATTCTTCATTCTTACAATTTTTTGTTTTCATAATTTTTTAATTTAATTTTTTTGTTATTACAGCAGCTGGCAAAATAATATATACAACAACGAAAAACTACATACTTTTTAGGGCTGTAACGAAAATATGAATCATTGTGGATTGAAAATCTATGTTTTATTTTTCTTGTCTTACCCCCTATTACACCGTAAGTCACCATGAGCATATTTACAGATGTTGAAAACGTCGAAAGTACAAATGCCGCAGAACCGATGAAACTTCCCGCCATACAGACTGCTCTACAGCCATACTTGTTCGTCAGAGCGCTCACTACCGGGCCTTATCAGAAACAAAAATTTATGTCATCGGTATTTTTTCCTGAAATTTTTTTTTTTCATAAAAAAAACATTTTTCATGAAGAAAAATCGAAGAAATAAACCGACTTATAGAAAATTCAAACTGAGGGAAAGCTATTTTTCATCAATTCAAATAATTCAGTCCATCCCATTTGATAATGGATCACTGTAATTAAAAACTTTTTTTTTTTTAATTCGAAGAGCACAATTGACACATTAATATAAATTTATCGATGAAAATTTGTAACAATGATTTAAAAATTGAGCTTTCGTTAAACTGCTAGGTATGTATAGCCCTGCAGTTATCACAAAAATAATTTTTCCTCATTCTAACCTCGAAATCGCAACTTCGTTGCGCTTTCTCGGCTCTCATGAGGAAAAATTATGTTCGATACTCGTACGAAAAGGCTTTTTGACGAAACTCGTTACAGCACTCGCCTTCGGCTCGTGCCGTAATCCTCTCGTTTCGTCAAAAAAGCCTTTGCGTACTCCTGTCGAAATGTACTATTTCGACACAAATCAATAATA
Source organism: Rhorus exstirpatorius (assembly GCA_963564615.1). Classification (NCBI taxonomy): domain Eukaryota; kingdom Metazoa; phylum Arthropoda; class Insecta; order Hymenoptera; family Ichneumonidae; genus Rhorus; species Rhorus exstirpatorius. The sequence goes on from OY751321.1 coordinate 12,027,151, forward strand.
TATTGGTAATTAAAATGAAAAAATAATAATAATAATAATCAATCAAATTTACATTGCCGAATTACGCTACGAATAATGCATACAGAGGAGCATGTCTATAAACATACACTCATGCTAGTTTACCGGATAATTTGCTCTGAATAAATAAATCAAAAGTCGACAGATTTTTGTGATGGTTTTTTATGGACAAATCGTTATGATCGCCCTCGACATTAAGTCGATCACGTTATCACAAACAAGCTTGATGGCTCTCGAAGGAATTCTCCAGGCCTACAAGTGACTCAGTTTGATTCTAATATAGCGAATCAACTTTATAGGGGTGGAATAATTATCTAGTGATTTAATAGTTGTCTTATTACTTAGTAGCTAACTTATGTAATGGCTTTTTAGTAACTAATTAGCTAGTCAGTTAGTGGATAGCTAACTCACTAACTAATAACTACACAAGTTGATTAGTTAATCATTCAGTTGTTAACTAACTAATTAGTTACCTAGCCACTGAATGACTAGCTGTGAGTTTAAGAGATGACTGACTAGATTGTTAGTTAGCCACTTAGTCATTTAAATAGTTACTGAATTAACTACCTAATTATCTACTCACTGACTTACTATCCAGTTAGTAAGTTGCTAACTTAGTTCGTCACCAGTTAGTAAGCAAATGATAACTAATTGACTGTTTAAGAAGTAGCTGTCAAATTAGTGAATCACTTAGTTAGTCAAGTAGTTACTTAAAAAACTGCATAACTATCTAGTTAGCTCGTCATGAACTAACTAACTAGTTAGCCAGCGACTAATAAACTAGTTGGTCAATCATTTTTCTAACTGCCCAAGTGAGTAGTTAGCTAACCATCAGATGACTAACTAACAGGATGTTTAGAAGATAGCTGACTAGTTGGTCAGTTGATCACTTGGCTTGTCACGTAGTTACTTAACAATCTGAATAACTATCTGGTTATCTCGCAACTAACTAACTAGTTAGCTTGCCATTAACTAACCAATTGTTTGGTTAGCCACCAACTAACTAACTGGTTGGTTAGCCCCCAACTAACTAACTGTTTTGCTAGCCACTAATTAACTACCTAGTTAGCCAGCCACTGACTAAATAATTAATCAGCTAACCACTAACATCTAGTTAGCTAGCCAGTAACCAACTATCTAGTTAGTAGCCACCAACTGACTAACTAACTGCTTACTAACTACGATAACTAACCATTAACTAACTAATTGTTTGATTAGCCACCAACTAACTAACTGGTTGGTTAGCCCCAACTAACTAACTGTTTTGTTCGCCACTAATTAACTACCTAGTTAGCCAGCCACTGACTCAGTACATAATTAGCTATCAACTAAGTAACTAGTTACTAACCGCTAACTAAATAATTAATCAGCTAACCACTAACATCTAGTGAGCTAGCCAGTAACCAACTATCTAGTTAGTAGTCACTAACTGACTAACTAACTACTTACTAACTACGATAACTAACTAACTAGTCGGTCAACCAGTTTTCATCTGTCCAAGTGATTAGTTAGCTAACCACCGAATGCCTAACTAATAGAATGTTTAGGAGTTGGCTAACTAGTTAGTTAGCTACTCATCGTTAAGGTAACTAACTAGCCAATTAACTAGTTAGCGAATAAATTGCTTAGTAAGTTCGTTAAATAATTACTCGAATTACCTACCTAACTAGTAACCCATTCACTAACTAACTAGCTAGTGAATTATTGGTTAGCCAAATAGTCGTTAAGCTAGTTCACGAACTGGCTAACAACCAACTGACTAACTTACTAAGAACACCCACGATAAAGGGAGAAAACGACGACGAAGTATACTATGAATCCTTAATAATAATACCGCGGTATCGTGCTATTTTTCGACGCATTCTTTATACGCATTATAGTGTTTGAGCAAATTTACATCAAGTATCTTGAACCGTCGATTTACACTATTTATACTTTTTTATAGCGTGGCATAGCAATTCATACGTAGGCAAAAAAAAATTATTGAAAAATGAATGAAAAAAAAAAAATATCTTACCAGCACTGAGATACATGCCCGAGAGGAGAGAACCGACCCACGCAGTTTTTCCTTTTCCCTCACCAAAGTAATTGACAAATTCGCCGAGAAACACACCAAAGGTGTAAGCAATCCCGTCGACGATCATGTTACACATGAATGATGCGAATACCACGACCCATCCGTAACCCCCGTCTGGGGGTGGAGGTATGTCGTGATATTCGCACAAAGATCCACCCTCGTCATCGGGTGACGTCTCGTCGACCCCTCCATCTGCTCCCGTTAATCTTGCTTGTTCTTCGACCGAATACTCACTCTCCGTCTGTAATTCGAGAAAAAAAAACATCACATATCCATGAGTACAACGTTTTAGTCATCATTCAGTTATTTTATCCAACGCGTCTCGTTTGAAAATCTTAGTCAGGAATGCTCACACGTATGAAGCAAAACATTATCGACATAATAATCAAAAGCCTATAAACGAAAGTACACACACACACACACACACACACACACACACGCACAAACACCAATCCTTGACACACATTCTATATGGTAACGTATATATGCGGGATATTCCAGGTCAAGTCGACAGAGGAAACGAGTTGGCCAGCGATAAATTCACTCGAGTAATTAATTAATGTTTTCGTTAAAATTACTCGAAGTAGTGGTATTTTTTTTTTTTTTTTTCAACGAAATCATTTTATATCATCGGAATTAATTTTTATTTCAGTACAATTGCTTTGGGTTAGTTGTAATGGTTATTTTTTTTTTATTCAAATTTTCATCAACGCTGCGCAGAGCAGTGAATTTATACATGTTTTACTTCATTTTTTTTTCTTTTAGTATGCTTTAGGATGATACAAATGAAAAAACTCTCCGAAATAATTTTCGTGATTTTGTTTTATAAAAATGGGTTCAATCGTAATTGACGAAAGTATTGTATCAAGAACTAAGACTGTTGGATTTTACTGATTTTTTTCGATGTTTTTACAGTATATTTCTTGCAATAATTTGTTAAGCCCTCACGAAGATCGACTTATCTCTAATACAGTGCTACGACAAAAAAAAATATTGAGATTGATTTTATTGATTTTCTTTTTGATATTGACGAATTTTCATAGTAAACAAAAAAATTAACAATGGCAAGAGGAAAGTTTGAAATCATTAAAAACAGTAAAAAATCTATTGACTTTTCAAAATGAATATCGCGTTGAAAATCTATTTTTCATGTGAGGAGAGTACCACGTTTTTAATATGTTTTTGTGTCATGAAATTATTATACTTATTCTGCAAATATCAAAAAACGAAAATAACGAAAAACTCGAGAAAAAAAACTGTATTCTTTTGTATCACGGAATTTATTTTTATTTTTTGCAATTTCTTATCGGTGAATGTGTAAAAAAAAAAGGTGAATGTCTAGCGAATGTCCAACTGTGTTAATACAACACCTTCATTGACAACCATCGAAAAAATAAAAAATTAAAATTGTCGTAGATTATGTTTTCGTGTTATCGAAAAACATACTGCGAGGAAAAGTAGATTCATGGACTATCGATTTTGGTCAAAATAACCCGTACAACACGCGCATATATATATATAAGAAGCAGCTTAACGTTAGACTATTTCCAGAGTCACCTACTCCACGATTAGGATTCTATTTGGAATTGAGATGGACTTTGAAGCTCGCATATCGAGTATCACAAATCGAGGTGCTCTCTCGCACACGATCGAATCTCATCAATTCGTACAACTCTCGCACTTTGTTTTATATCAAATCTAAATATATATATATATATATATATATATATATAATATATATTATATATACACATGTTCGATGAAAAATCTCGACTGGTACGTCGTGTCTCTGCGACGCGGTAGCCTTTAACACGCAACGAGCCTCGAGAGATCTATACCGAGTTGCTCACCTTGACAGCGAGTGCGAAAAAAAAATCTTGTTTTTCACTTGCTCCCAGATCTTACATGCTCGTATTACTCTCTAACCGAGATTTAATCGTGGTATTGTGTCAGCTATCTGGAGCAAAATGCGTTTATCAAATTAAACAATAAATGAGCATAAATTAGGGAATTGTTGCAAAATAAAAATCAACCGCACTGTTACTGTACAAATAAAATCAACTGATTGTTTAGTGTGCTGTTAAATTCATGGGGAACTATTACTGTATTGTTAAAATCAACTTCTTTGCTGTTACTGCATTGTTGAAATGAACTGTACTGTTCAAAAATCAATTGTACTGTTACTATGCTATTACTGTACTGTTACTATACTTTTACTGTACTATTACTATACTTTTACTCTAATATGTAATATTGTACTGTATTGTACTGTTTCTGTACTGTTGCTGTACAAACAAAATCAACTTCTATACTGGTTCTGTATTATTCAAATCAACTGTACTGTCACTGTTCCTTCACTGTACTGTTGCTGTACAAACAAAATCAACTTATTCTTTACTGTTGCTGTATTGTTAAAATCAACTGCACTGTTATTGTACTGTTACTGTACTTTTATTGTACTGTTATTGTACTATTACTATACTGTTACTGTACTGTTACTCCACCATTACTGTTCTATACTATAATCCTTATTTATTTTGTTATAGCAATATTTTATCGGCAATATTTGGTCGTAAGATCAATTATTGTTGTCATGCAGCCATGAAGGTGGTGCAGAAGTATGTTTTACTAAAAATTTCAGAATTCTTTTACGAAATGAATGATACACTCGAATAAAAACCTAAATTAATTGATGAACATTATTGACTCATTGAAAAACTCCGGATTTCGGTAAATTTGAGCAAGTGGAGTGATCTCAATGGGAAATCACAAGTGTCACTACGAGAACCGATGAATAGATTTAATTTTTCAGTCATCACAGCCTATTACTTTTCTTTGGATACATTATATGCTACGATTTGTGTCAATATTCACGTTCTGAGAAGACTTGTGCTCGTAAATAATTCATCAACACCAACACTACACTACATTCATCAACCTATATAGCCATGAATACTAATAAGAAGTATGCCATTCTTGAAGTTTCCAAATTCTCCATTAACCGACAATAAGCGTCTATTGATTTTCTCGCGTTGGTTCGCAATATTGCGCCTGTAATTTTTTTTTTTTTTCTTGCGAGGGGGTGACTATTCGAATGCACGGTTCGGCAGTTTTCTTTACGAGTATAGTCACAGTAATTCGCAAGATGCATGATGCATCCCAGCCACTTTGCGCACCGGAACCAACACACGGTTGTATGTACAAACAACTGGCTGAGTAAGCGAGTGAATTATGTTAAATGAGGTTTATTACGAAAGAGCCCGCACTACCGGAGATATAATTGAATGTTATTTTTTTTTAACTATATCTCCAAACTATTTGCCTGTTAAACTATGTAATTGAAGTTAATATTTTAAAGAGACGTCGTTAACAAAGATTTTTCATTCTATTTTTACTCATTCATGAACGAACCTTCGTTTCCGAGAAGAAAAAAAACTATGGTTTTAGTGCATCGCAGTGGAATAAAAATTTTTAAAAAATCAAATATACTCGAGACACTAGAATAATTGAGCTTAAAGAATAACAATTTCATAAAATTATTATCAAAGTAATAATAAAAAAAGAGATTTTTATCAAAATTATCAGAAAATTTTTATTTTTGATTTTTCTTGTACGGACCCCACGAACTGTTCAAATACACAATAATATATTTAATGAATTCGTCAATGTCGAAATGACTTTTTCTTGAACAAAACTTGGAATTTGTTCTCAGAACGTAAGGGAATACATTTTTTTTTTCGCTTCGAGTATACAGATCGTTCTCAAGGTAATTTTTCGCAATTTTTAGAAATTTTAACGAACGAATTTTTCGCACTTGCTATACCGAAGCTCTTGCGCCGTATGGTCTGTGCAGCTGGTCTCGTAACTATAGCTGTGCCTATAGTGGAGGGTATTGCTAAAATCATAATTTCCTGAATCGAGGTCCTATCATACCGTCGAATGGAAATTTTCGGGATAGTCTCGAATATAGGTCAACGGAAAGCTTTAGAAATTTTTTTACGCACGCTCAAGAATAACCATGTCATGCGAGACACTGAATGTGAACATTGAATGTGAAGATTGGGGCTCGAATCGTCAAACATGTCGCTCTCCTTTCCATTCCTTCACCCCCCCCCCCCCCCCCTTTTCCAATCTTCTCTCATTTTTCCGTTTGCATTTTTGTATTCCCATATATCCTCCAACGTCTCATGTTCTTCCCTACAGATTCTACGTTCCGACTCTTCGAATCCCTTTTTACCGTGCCTACCCACATTCCCGCATCGTAGTCTGGCCTATTCTCCTTTAAACTCGACACTCAGACCCCGTTCGCATGCCAATCCTTTCCCCTTTCACAATGCCCTTTGATAAACTTATAACACTGGTAGCAGCATGACTGGTCGACTTTGGTCCAACAATTTTGTAATGTCCTGGTCATTCTTTTTCTTTTGCTCTTCCTCCAACCATCCACTCAATCTTTTAGCGCCTTTCCTCTACACCATATACCTACAATACTATATATCTGGCAGCTCTTCGCCTTGTGTTAACCTCCACGCTTTCTATCCCCGTCTCAACTTTCATATACAATCTTGTGTGTTTCTAGTGAGTCCCATAGCTGCCTTAACAAATCTTTCTCTCCTTTTCCATCCCCCATATATCTCACCTCCGTATGGTGCTTTAGATTTTATCAACGATTCCATTAGGTACAGCCTTTGGTGAAGTCTATTCATATTAACTCTCTTCATCGTTCCCCAAACTACATACATTTTATAGCCTTTACGCTTTGTTGACAGTGTTACGCACGTGTTTTTTTTTTGCACCATTTTTCCTTGCAAACCAAATAGCCCAAATAAAACTAATTTACCACCCCAAAGACCCTACCTCTATAATCACTTTTTTCGTTTTCCATCTCCACCTACCTGTCCCCGTTCCTTAATATCATCATTTTTGTTTTTTCAGCATTCACTTCTATTTTTGTCCCGTCCACGAATCGTTCCAATGATCTGAGCACTCCTTCCACCATTATTGCCACATTTATCCTCCTTCTGCTCCCCTTGTCCCGCTCTTTGTGCAATGTCGTTCAGAAATATATTGAATAGCAGGGGGCTAATGAAGCAAACCTGCCTCACCCCACTTTGCGTTTCAAACTTCTCCGATTTTCAGACTCCTCGTTCTTCTATAGATCCCTCTTATCATCGCATGCTCTCTCCCTTTCATGCCTTTCACCCATAGTTTTTCGAATAATGATTCCCTATTTACTTTGTCAGAAGCAGCCCCAAAACTCCACAAAAGCTACGTATTATTTTTATATTTTTTAATCTTATTTAATCTTATTTAATTTATTTAATTCTTCTTTAATTTATTTTTTATTTAATCTTATTAGTTAAAGCAAATGTCTTCTGTCCCTGAAGCAAATGTAGCCTTCTGTCCTGTTCTACCTGGTCGGAACCCTGCTTGACTCTTCCGCAATATTCCGTTTTTCTCGATCCAACGATTTAGTCGCTCCACCATTATACTGCTTATAAGCTTATAAGCTTGTATAGAGCTAGGACACTACCGTATAGTTTTTTTTTTGCTTCATCCTCGTTTCCCGCCTTGTTTGTACTACATACATAATGATTGCTGTTTTCCGACTCTTCTACTACTTGACCGGTTCCCCATATAATATTCAACGTTTTCGTCGAAATGTTCTATTTTCTTTGGATATCGCTTTTAAGAACTCTATATCGGTCAGCCCATTTTCACCTGCGGTCTTTCGGTTTTTGCTCTTTCCCAATTCTGCTGTTAATTTCAGGCATTCAGGCTTTCATCCCCTCACTATTCCGCCCACCTCTCTTCTTCCTCTTGTACGCTTTTCTGCCAACCGTCTTTCTCTCTCGCTTCTGTCCCTGCTCCTGACAATTTTGGAAAATATTCTACCCATTTGTCCTGCCTAATATTCTCATCTTCATCTCTTCTTCCTCGGTCTATACTCCCCAACTGTTCCCCACTATTGGACCATACTCCTACTGTTTATAATTTTCTTCCATTTTTTTTTTTTTTTCTTTCAACCGAATACGACACAGTTTTCTCAGCTTCTTTTTGCTTTACAATAGATTTCTTTTTCTCTCTCTCCCTACTTTTCGTTCTTAGATATGCTTGTGTAAATCCTTCCACATGTTTATTCCTTGCTCTTTACCATCTGCACTAAACCACCTCTTGTCGTTAGCCTTTCTTTTTCCCTTTCTTCGTCATGCTTCTATCGTTGCTTTCCATTATCATTACCCTCATATCTTTCCATCTTTCGTTAGATGATCCTTAATCAATGAAGATCTGCTCGTACATTGAGGGAGGTACGGGGCAGAGATATATGCTTATACATTAGGCCCCACTATATGCTTATACATAGGCTGCACGCAGTACTGACAACCTAATATTGTTACGAACATAAAAATTTCCGGGACAGAAAAAAGTGAAATGAAACGTTGGTACTGCTCTCAAGTAGACAAAAAGTTATTGTTTTTAATAATTAAGATCGGAGAAGCAACAAAAAAAAAGAAATTCCATTTATTTTTAATTCATTTGCGATGATTATCTTGGATCTTAACACTTGCCAATGTTGCGGACAAGTTTCAACGTTGTAGTCTTCCTTGACCGTATCCCGTTGAATTTGGCACATTTATATTTCATTAAGTTGCCATAACTCACGATGGGCGTTAATTTACTTTGGGCGGGTTAATTTTTTTTTTTCTAGGCTTTTATGATAGATAAATTTACATTTTTCTGAAATTTTGAAATAGCCACCACCGTTTTTACAACCTGATAATAATGAACGATTTCTTACGTCATAACGGTCGATGCCATAAGACCCTATGGATTTCGAGGGTGTCGTTATGATTTTTTATCTCGGAAAGTAGGTAGTTAATCTTGTTGAAAATTTTTTTTCAAGTACACACAGTATAACTTTGCAAGCATGTCGTTAAAATTTCAAGTCTTTGACACTTTTTTTTAGGTTCGAGCAGAACCTCTTTAATCGGGCATCGTTCGTAAAATTAAAGTTTCCATCGGTAACGCAGTGAAAGCATTACTTCCCCGCTTCTCCACCGTTTATTGAGCCCGCTCTTATATTGTTCTGCTCCTTGCTCTTTTACAGACCTCTCTCTCTCTCCCTCTCTCTCTCTCTCTCTCCGGCAGTTTTCCTTTCTTTCGTTCCTCGCTGCTTGCCCTACTACCTCTCGAAGCCCCTCAAAATCGATCGGTATAAATAAAACGATACCGGTAAATGGTCTGAATCAATTATCGGGATAACCTCCACCTTTCTCACCATTCTGTCGTCTTCGACTTCCAGGACAATTACTAGGGCCAGTATACCGAACTACCTCTCCCTCCTTACGTATATTATTTTTTGTTCCCCGTCTCCTCTGATACGATCATTCAGCATATTTTACAGAAACTAAGCAACTTCCGTTCAGATATGGGCATCTCTCGCTACGTTTAGTTTTTATGATTTTTTTCATGCAAAAATAATCGTCAATATTATGAAGTTAAGAGTCAACATATACGATTACAATTACCGTAGGTCAATGTTATAAGGTAATTAAGAATAAACGAGTTATAAACCAAATGACTTTTTTCAATGTAGCGAGGGATGCCCATCTCTGCTTCCGTTCTTCTGAATTCCAACATGTCAAAATCCTTTTATCTATTCTCAACTCTGCATTCAGGTCTCCTGCTATACACTGGCTCCAACCATAATGCCTTCTTCCGCCCAAGCTCTCGCAGTGGTTTCTTCACCGGCCCTGAAGCCAGCGTTATTCTAAATTCGTTAATATCCACAAGTGTTTTTTGTTTGCCTGTTCTTTAACTTTCAATTTTCCTGTTCAAGTTTCAATGTTCTCCCTTACCGCTGCTTTCGCCCATCAGTTGAACCCTTTATCCAATCGTCCGATCACTCTTTTATTTCTCTTCTACCCATGTCTCCTGCGCATCAATACAATCACAAAATTTTTCAAAAAAATTGTCCCAGGCATCACCGATTTTCCTCAATCCCGCAATATACCACGCGTTAGAATTTTAATTGACTGCGGTTCTTCACCCGAAAGGATTTGCTATATCCGGGTCCGCTTTTCGCTCATTCCACTTGCACTAATTTCCATTGGGACACATCTTTCTGGTATCCTATCTTGGCGCTTCTTGCTCGCCTCCTCAGCCAGCTGGCTTCGTTTATCAGCCAAGTTTGCACCTACTCCTATTCCCTCATTGTCATGACATCGTGTATCCATAATCTCCTCATTCACCTCAATCTAGCTTTCGTTGCCATTGCGATCCATTGCGATCCATTGGCATCGATTGACAACAGTAGTCACATTATCGCTCCCATCGGTGTCCTGCCTACTTTTTCGATCCATGAATCCAATCCCCAGGAAATTTCTTAAATTTTCTTAGATTAGTCGAGTTCCGACCAAAAATAGTAAAAATATAAATTTCGGAGAAAAATTCTGAAATAATTACACAGCAGGTCTATCATGAACTAACGCAACTTTTTACCCTCCTGACATTTCCTCTGAACCCCTGCAGTTTTTGAGATACGCCGTATTTCCTAAAACTCTTCGTTTTTAGCGAAAATTAGAACAACTTTGTGAAAAAAAAATCGTACGGTACTTTGTAAAAAACAAAAATGAAGCTTTTGCTATCCCCGTCAAAGTTTTCATAGAGAAAACTGGAGAAAAAATTTTCCACAAGATAGGCAGCCCATTTTCGACGGCCAAAAAACTGTCGGAAAACGGCCCTGTTCTAAAGTGTGTGTCAGATAAAAAAAAAATCGTATAAAATATTCTGAGTTGGCAAAATGAAGCTCAATTCGTCCCCTTCAAAACGACGTTTGTCAAATTTGATTACGTCGATTTTTGACTGAGCTATCGAACTTTTACTTCGGCTGAAAATTTCGACTGGTGAATCCAAACTTTTGAGCGGGAGTGCATGTTGTTCCCACATTGCCTCTGTAGGAGTTCCGTAACAGGGTTAAAATAGGTTCAGCTTTTTCCGAGTTCCGTAAGAGGATTAGAATACTAATTTATTTTGACTTTATGCTATTTTAACGTGTGCGATTTTGTCATTATGTTATTTGACGTGTGTTATTTTCACGCTGTGTTATTCAGACATGGAACCTCTTAAGGTATATGTCGTGCTCCGGGCTGTATAAAAAAAAAATTGCCTAACCCCATTGAAATAAAATTGGTGTCCTTCATGAAATATGTCCGGAAAATGCTTGAAAATTTACTAAATCATCTTTAAGTATTTCAACTACCAAGGGAAAAGTTTAAAAAAACCATGTATAACGTTTTTATTATTATTGATTCTTGTAATTCTCGGTCGAATTTTCGTACGGCCCTGGCTGAGCGCACGCGCGCCTATATATACGAATAAGTGCACACCACTATAGGCCAGTTATATGGTGACCCGTACCGGTTAAAACTTTATTTTATAAATTTTTTTTACTCGTAAACTATACGGTAAAGGCTGTTAATTTTTATTGTTGAAATTCCTTGCACCTTCATCTGTAATCGGGAATTTGCACGGAAAAATTTTAAATGTCGTTTTTGAGCGATCATCAAAAAACCATTTCACATGATCATTGCCGTTGTTGTAGATAAGAAAAACATCAAACTTCAATTGTAAATAACTCGAATTCTAGACGGTAGACCAATTTCGTTCATGAGAATTTTATTTATATTTTTTTTTTTTTATTATCTTCAATTCCAGTACGGTTTAAGGTAGTTGTGCTCCTATACTTGGGTGCGGCAAGGGGAACGTACAGCGCGGCGCGGACGACGTGCGGAGCCGGTTGCGTCCGGCATTTGTTTCACCATGCACATATAAGCACGTTTTCATTTTCATTAATTTGCCATTACTCGCGCTAGGCGCGGTGAATCGCGTCCATTTTTTTCTAGGGCTTTCAATCCTGAAACATCATTCTACCATGCTAGTTTCGTAACAATATATAGAACGGTTTTCGTACTAAAATTAGCAATATGCGGTTACCATATACTCAACATGGGGAACGCATGTGAAAAGTTCCAATTTTGAGGGCGATTATTTCGCGTTTCAGACGGGAAAAAATTTTGAAATAATTTGTCCACCTAGATTTCACGTTAATAAAACTGTATTCCAAATTTCAGCTCATTCTATAGAAAACGCTCTTTGCGGCACAACTACCTTAATGAAAAGTTTAAAAGAAGTGCTCGCGCGTGGTATATACCTTAATGCAAGTGCATGAGTCAAAAGAGAGAGAGAGAGAGAGAGAGAGAGAGAGAGAGAGAAAAGGCGGAGGTGCGATAAACGTCGATCATTGACCTGCATGATGCGACCAATACCATTCAAGTGAAACGTGCAGTATGTCAGTTATCTCATGCGAGGAAGCGATCGAGTAATGAGACTTTCAAAATTATTTGGAATATTTTCACGTACTTTCGATAAAATTTAGGTAAATTTTGATCAAAGAATAGGCTAAGTATATATGGAACGAAAATACATCGATAAATTTACAGATAAGCAACACAGTTTATGCCAACAACACTCGAGCCATATTTTCGGGGAATTTTACGTTTTTTACGGATTTACTGAAGGGACAGTCGTGTTCGAGCATTAGTAATATGTTTTTTTTTTCAAATTGCTTTTTGCAATTTTTCACAAACGAGCCACATCAATAATCCTCCGTTCGGTCTAATAAATGTAAATTAATTTACATAAAAACTATCCAGTTAACTTTCTAATTGCCTGGTAGGTACATTTTTATTTTCATCTTTTCATCTGATTCATTTCATCGATCATTATTACGATCGAATTTCAAATTTACATATTCAGCACATTTAAGTTGTAAAAAGATATTTTATGAGTTCTCTTAGGCGAATCTTGAAGAATGTTTATCGTTTAAAAATAATTTAAATTGTGGAGTTTATAAAAATGGAAACGTGTAGAAAATATTTTTTCTTATTTACAACTTTTTGGACATGAGACTGTATGGCGGGTAAATCCTTAAATCAAATTTTTAGCATTAACATGATGCACAGAAATGCTGATTAAATTTATTTCACGAAAGATGCTCCCCTAATTCACCGTTAAACAAATTCAAGAATAAATAAATGAATAAAGAAAGTGACAAAAAAAATCAGAAAAAAATAAAAATCCTACAAAAGACAAAAATTGCCAAAAATTAAGTCGAGATAAAACTTAAACTACACTAGGACAAAATAAATTCTTTAATTCTCCAACTTTCCTAAGAGAAATTCTAAATTTTCTAAAAAAAAACAAATTGATTTCAATAAATTTTTTGTGTATTCAAAAAAGTCCGAGGATACATGACATGAGATAGAAAGAGTTAAAAATTTGAGTAACAAAATTTTTTGTAATAATTTTGTCGCGCTGTTATTGTTCGGAGCTCAATGCTTTGAGTGTCATGAGTTCAGTTGAATTTATTCAGACCTTCATTTCATCGTGATAGACTGAAAAAAAAAAAATAGAATTGAGCATTTGGAATTTAGCCTTGATCAAAGATCAGTAGATCCTTGAGGATGTCCGTACGATCATTTTCAAAATTTAATAAATATTCAACAGCTGCTTCCACAGCTTTTCCTTATAGAATCTACATTATTCATTCTCAAATCGACCTGATACATGAATGAAATAATGAATAAAAAATAATTATAAATTTACAGCCAGATCGCCTGTTTTATTGCAATTGTCCGGAAAGTGAATACTCATAAAGTTTTTTTTTATATGAAAAATTTGTAATAGTTCTATTTAACAATTGCATGTCCCTCATTCTAAAATTGCAAGATTCCTCGGAAAAATATTTTCAATAATGATAACAATTTAAATAATTTTTCAACATAAAACTAGCACATTAAAAACAAATGATTGTAATTTTTTTTTCACAATATAATAATTCAAAATCTCCTCCGATGAATTCCCATCTAAAATATTTTTATTAGAAAAAAAATGAAAATCCGAGCAATGAAAAAAAAAAAAAAACACAAAACGAAAATTTACTTCCTTGGCGAATGCCATAAACTAGGAAATTTTTATGTAATTGATAAGCCATTTTTTTTTTTTTTTACGTTCACTATAACATTTTTACACCGACCAAATTCCATTTTGTGTAATTCGTTTTTTATGTTCGTAAGATCGGATTAAAAAATAAAAACAAACATTTATCACTTTTTGGGCATGACTGTGGGTTTAGTTAATCTAAAAAATTCCCTTTTGAAAATTTGACGAAAACAATTTTCTTTCCCGAGAATGGATGACTGTACAGAGCCCAAGGCTTCTTGACGGGGGGCGAAGGCTGACGGCGATCAGCTGATCGCCATCTCGCGGCCATTATATAGCCACAGATATCCATCAACCTCTCTCTCTTTCTCTCTTTCTCTTTCTCTCCCTCTCTCTATACGAGACACAGTAAGACTTGGGCTGTTCCACCAATTCGTTCTACGGTTTTTTTTTCTTCCTTTGTGCCTTTTGTTTGCAACCTTGCACCATCCCAAACGATCGAAAAACATTGAGCTCTGAAATATTTTTATTTTACGAGCATTCGCGTGATATTTTACGGGAAATACCGCCGCGATACCACGCGTTAAATGCATATAATATACGTATATGTATTCGACCGGGCTTCTGGCTTCTCCGTTCTGCGCATGCACGACGCTCAGCGCTTGGCAAATACAAACAAAACAAAAAAAAAGTAAGAAAAAAAAATCACTGCAAGCTGAGAATTCTTTTGTGACGGGGCGATCACACACGATGAGTTACTCTGTGAACGCTATGAAGTGTACACGCGTTTGAATTATCGCGATTGTCAAGGTTGGTCACGTGCTCTCTGCCTCATATATTCCCACGCCTAACGTTTTTTTTTTTCTTTTTATTTTTGTCATTTTTTCAATTTGAAACTACTCGTTTATCGTAAAAAATTCACTTTTAACACGGAAAAACCCACACACAACAAACACACAAAATATAAAAATAAAAAAAAACATAACTCAAAGCCATAGCACTATAAAATATGATTTAAAGTTTATATATATATATATATATGTACATGTAAAAAGAAAAACCAAAGGAAAATCAATCAAAACGCACCGTGCTAATTTTCCTGACTCGTCGCGAGCCGTACTGGCTGTACTGCGACTTGTTTAACGACACACGCGACATTTTTTATTTAAAAAAAATATATGTATATCACACAAGAGATCACAATAAAATTTGAAAAAAAAAAAAAAAGAAAAAACGATATAAACGTGAGAAAGAGCGACACTCGCGCGAGCACCGCCGCGCGCGTGGGCTCGTTTCGCCCTCTCGTGATGTGAAGTAAATTAAAAAAAAAAATTATATTTATAATCTACAATGATATATATAGAGTGGTGGGTGTGTGTGTGTGTGTGTATGTGTGCTTCAAATATTTGATGTATATATATATATATATATATACATATATATCATAGAGAGCTACATGAAAACTGTTTCGTGAAAGCTGACTCGTCCGTTATTAAAACCGACGACGACACCGAGCAGCATCAGCATCGACGATGACACCACACACTACCAACGACGACGACGGTGACAACGACAAGGACGAAAAAACTATAACGATCTCGGGAACAACGTGATCCACGCACTTTTCGTTCGATATACAAAACATATCACTCGTAATAATCGCCTGCCATGTCACACACACAACGGAAAACTAAAACTGACTATCCCCTATCCCTCTCGTACCAAGAGGCCTTCCCTTTCCCTTCTACTTTGCAGCGTTTTTTTTCTCTTTCTTTTCTTTTCTCCTTTATATTCCTTTTGTCATTCGACGGAAGCCCAAGGGTGCACGACCCCAGAAGGGGGAGAGAAAATTGTACAAGCGGCCAGCGCGGTGGAGCGAGGGGAAGCAAAGTGGGGATGGAAAGACGCGCGCGGGCGCCAGTGGAGGGAGAAAACTCCTGTTATAACGTTATTGGGAGAGAGAAGAAAGAAAGAAAAAAGCACGCTTTGCGAATAAAGCGGGGCCTTGTAGCGTGTAAACGTGTATATCGTATATATTTGCCAGACGCGATGTGCTTGTATTTTGCCGGAAACTTAAACGAGCACGGGATTTAACGTTTGAAAAAAATTATTTTTATTATTTTTTTACATTGCTGTGACTCGAAAATCTTGGATGAATACGCGCGTATTTCTCGAGAGTTCATGAGTTCTGGCTCTGCTGGCTGACTGACTGGTCGACGCGACGCGCGCTCTCGACTTCTCGAACGCGCTCGCTCATGGCTGTAGTCGATGGTATAATCTGCGCGCACACGGACACTCGAGAGCATATATATATATATATATATATATATATATATATATATACATAGTATGTATATTTCTTCTTTCCTCCAATGATCCTGAATATAGACGGGCGAGTGTGAGAGAGGGAGAGCGTGAGAAGGAAGAAAAACTGCTATGTTCACGCAGCACTCGGGAATACCCCGCGTAAAGTTAGCGGACATGGGAGAGAGGTTGAAACTTGAGGAAAAAAGTTTCAGTTTTCTTCGGCTCTCTCGCGAACTGTCATTGGTATATCGGGGCGTCTGTCCAAGAGAGAAAGAGAGAGAAGCGTGTGAGCCTTAAGCTTCTCGTGTAGCCACGAACGGGTTTATTTATACATTACTCTCGTTCTGCGAGTGCGCGTTTCGCTAGCGGTAGCAGCTGCGTTACGACGACGAATGATGATGATGCACCCGAATGAAGAAATATCGCAATTCAATTGAGCCAACGTTGTTTTGGAAGGCAAACACGTGAAGACGAGTGAAACGATGTACATATATAGTGACTAAAAGAGAGAGGAGAGTGGTAGAGTGAGATGGGAAGAAGTTCAACGACGGGAGAGGGGGGGGGGTAATATCAACAGACTGGAAACATCGGACTCCCCATGATTCATCGCTGTTTTTCAGCGTGTGTGTTCGTCACGGTTTTTTTTTCTATAAAACGCTCCCATGATACTACCGAGCGGCAAGCCTCCCTGCCGGGGGAGAGCCAAGGATGAAAAGCATAAACACACGCGAGTTAAATTCGCTCAAATTTTTGTATTCACTATACGGTTGTGTGGGTGCCAATAAACACCGGAGTAGGGCGTGCGCTCACGACCACACGCTTCTCCTTACTGACGCGCTAAGCGCGTTTATTCACAACGGTTATTCTTCTTCGACATTTTATAATAAATAAGTTAAATTTAGAATCATCGAGGTAATAATTCTACCTATGTATGCTATGCACGTCGAAATTATCGGTGGGTTAAGGGATTACTCATTCCACATTTTCTTTTGTTTTCCAAATCGAGCTGGCTGTGGAAATAACCTCGAAATTACCCCCCATCCACCGACCCGCGTCCAACAATCTCGTCTGGCCGTGTGAGAATTGCAAGTGTTACGCGAAAGAGATATATACATGAGAAGAGAAGAAAAATTTGCGGATAGAGAAATTCTAATCAATCGGGAACATATGTTTTTCGAGCTTGATATAAACGTTTGTCCGGAAAAAAAAACAAAAAGTGTGTATAAAAGCGTTCGGGAGTTTGTAATTTTCTTTGTCTCTGTAGAGCGTGCGTATATCTAGAGACTCGGTAGAGTCTCGGGACAAGTACATGTATATGTATATATATATGTCGCCGAGACTCAACGAGTATCTTTTCTCGAAACAAAACGATTCGCCGTGGTGGGGGTAAATTTCAATCTCTTATACAACGAATAACAGAAAATTGGTATAAAAATATAGATTTCTGAAGGCATTTTTGTAGTATAATTCAACATTGCTCTATCCATTGCACCCCGAATTATCTGATTTGGGCCACGTTTTATGGCATTTCGATAATTTTGCACAATTATAAAATCTCACCTCACATACACACTCATAAATTCAATGTAGGTATATGCACTCCCGCAAGCACACATGCAAAGGCGATGTGTGACCTGAGGTGCGTTCACACCGTGCATCTTTCTAATATTTTTTTCTCAACCTCACACACTCATAAACGCAATGTAGGTATATGCACGCCCGCTAATCATGCAAAGGAGGCGTGTGCCCTGAGGTGCGTTCACACCACGCTTCTCGTGCGATCCGAGCGCCGCGGCGTCTGTTTCAGCCGCTGAGCCGCGTAAAAAAAAATTCCGTAATCCGTGGCATTGGATTATCGCATTTTTTCTGCCGTATGCGATTTTTTGTGGTAATATTTGACAATTGGGCTTATTACCTTTGAGGATTATGCGTGGATAGAATCCACTGCGCAAATTGGATACGGATCAAGTGATTATCGCCATAAGGATGCAATGATCCTACATGACATCCCATGTTTAACCTCAAAATCTTTTAAAAAATTCCCGTCACTTTTCGGCTAAATAAATGCACTCGAACAATAAATTATTACTTAAAATATCAAGCTGTCGCATGAAAAATGTTTTATTTATAAATTATTGTCCGTATTTCAGAAGTGATGAAATTGAAAGTCACGTCGCTTGTGTTTACACGACATAAATAAAACGATTATTCATCTTCTGCTTGTGCTGAAAATCTCATGCCCTCGCACTAAATATCGACTATGTCTTCTCAATCATTATTTATGATTTATTTCGTATTATAAAGCAGCAGATTTTTAATTATTAAAAAGTGACAAATTCGTTTCATAGAAAATTGCTTTGTAGAAATCTCCGATCACACGTGCAATAAACATTTGTCAGCGAGGTTGGTTGATTCAGAACATTATATTTTATCTTTTTTGGAAAGAGTTGTGGTTGCAAAGGTAGTACCTCGGCGACCGGTGGCGGGGAATAAGTGTAAACGTAGGCAAGATGAAGCGCGGTGAGTGGGCACGCATGAAACAAGAGAGAGTCGGACCGCTCACAATCATGAATTTTGAACTTTGAACATTAATATCGCGGAAACGAATGAGTGAATGGTCATGGAACTTGATTGATAAAATTCGAAATATTTTTATTCATTACGTGTTCGTTTTTCGTAAAAATCTATCTCGAGATAAAAACTGTAAAACAACCGAGTCTTAACATAATTTATCTCCGGATTGTGTGAGATGATCATTCTAAAATTTTTAGGAGATTCAGATATTATAAATGAAACTCTATTGAAGTTTCAGAACAATCTGTCTCGAGTGGTTCTACCTGGGATACTACCTTAATGATGAAATTTTATCAAAAACTTTAAACAGTGATTCGGAATATCTTTTAGCGGTCTCAGCGAGTAATTATGATAACCGCTTAATACATTCTTCGTGCATCTGCCGTTGTTCTCCGGGTCATCGGTGTCTTTATCATCATCATCTATGGTTAACATTTATTTTAGCGTAGCATTTATTTTTTTCAGCGTCGCATGGACTTCTCATTTCGATGCAGAGTCCATGCTACGCTAAATAATAAAATGTCATTTTTAGACAAATATTTGGGATGATAGGATCATAGACTCTACCTAGAAAAAAAATTATTCAAGATAACTTTTTAAAAAATCCTAGTTCTCTGTATTTTCTGAAGACTACGGAGAAAATAATTTCCCAGTTCTCCGTTGTCTACAGTTGAGGTGCCCCCATGCAGAAAAAAGCATTAATATTTTAAATAAACCCTGTTCTTCGGAGTCTCCAGACTACAGAGAAAAAATTATTCATACAAATTTAAAAAACCAGTTGTCAATAGAATCTGAACAGTATGCAGAAAAAAGTTATGTAAAGTAATAAGAAAAAATTCCACTACTCCGTTGAGTCAGAAAACTTATGGAGAAAAAGATTATTCATAATAATAAAAAAATAATCCCAGTTCTACGTACAGTCTGAAGACTGAGACTAATTTTTTAATATAAATTATTATTTTGAATAATTTTTTTCGTCTTCCGACTTTAGAAAAATTATTTGAAATAATAAAAACAAATCCCAGTTCGCCGTACAGTCTTGAGACTCTACGGAGTAAAAAATTATTGCGAATAATAAATTAAAAATCCTAGATCTCCGTAGTCAGAAGATTGTACACAGAAAAAAAAATGAAAAATAATAAGAAAAAAATCCCAGTGCTCCATTGAGTCTGAAGGCTCTACGGAGAACTGAGATTTTTTACCGTAGAATCCAAAGATTCAAAAGACTATATGGAGAACTGGATTAAAAAAAATTATTTTGAATACCGTGCGATCCCGATTTTCTTCCATTCCCATACATATGTGCCCCCACCTTCGTTGCTACTACACAACAGAAACGCCACACCACCGTCCCCACCAAGTGCTAGCAACTCCTCTTAGCTGAACCCCGATTTTTTCCAGTGCTCCCTCCAGGTGGAAAAAATCGGGATCGCACTGTAATCTTTTTCTTCGTAGTCTTCAAATTCATTGTCAATGGAGAACTAGGATTCATTTTTATTATTTGGAATGATTTTGCTAAAGTCAGGTGACTACGAAGAACTCGGATTATATTCTTTATTATTGTGAATAATCGTTTTCTTTTATTAGTCTGAATAATTTTTTCTTCGCAGGATCTTGAGACTCTCCGAAGACAGGGTTTTTTTTTGTTGACTTTGAAAAAAGATCTGATATAACCCCAAAAATCGCCTTTGGCGAAAAAAAATTGGACAAGTACATGTATATATATGTTCTTACCATACTCCGTTTCACAAAAAAATGTATGCCTCTATACAAAAATCATAAAAATATTCTTAATGTGTATAAAAAAAGCACTACAAAAAAGCATTGATATAATTATACGGCCAAGTCATCGTCTCCATATAAAAAATAATGACAAAATATGTACGGATTGCAAAACGTTGTCAAATAAATCTAACCATCCAAAGCAAAAATCACCAAGCGTACGCAGGTTTGTTTTATTATTATTATTTTTATTATTAATCTATTATTAATTATTTTTACATTTTAATTCTTTTATGATTATCAAACCATATTGTTTTAACGGTGGACTTCGAAAGGAAACCGAGGTGTTTAGATCAAATAAAAAAATTAAAATACAAGAATGAAATATAGGTAAGTACTTGGCGCTACCTTCATTAGGTACATTTATTTGATTTATTTATTTCGATGTCGATCCACGGTAGTGCTAAGTACTTGCTTACATTTCGTTCTTGTATTTTAATTTTTTTATTTGATCTAAACACCTCGGTTTCCTTTCGAAGTCCACCGTTAAAACAATATGGTTTGATAATCATAAAAGAATTAAAATGTAAAAATAATTAATAATAGATTAATAATAATAATAATAAAACAAACCTGCGTACGCTTTGTGCTATTTGCTTTGGATGGTTAGATTTATTTGACAACGTTTTTTAATCCGTACATATTTTGTCATTATTTTTTATATGGAGACGATGACTTGGCCGTATAATTATATCAATGCTTTTTTGTAGTGCTTTTTTTATACACATTAAGAATATTTTTATGATTTTTGTATAGAGGCATACATTTTTTTGTGAAACGGAGTATGGTAAGAACATATATATACATGTACTTGTCCAATTTTTTTTCGCCAAAGGCGATTTTTGGGGTTATTGTATTGTCAATTGTTAATTGGCATCGAGACGCTATCGCGTCTGTTAACTCGGAACACGTTGCAACGAGTTTTCCGGCGAGCACTCTTTCTTTCATTTCCATAGATTTGTTACTTTTCTAAACAAGATGGGGAAACATATAACGCACCAAAAACGTGTTACACATTTCGCATTGCCAATGTTTTGGCTTCCGACTGCGGAATAAATAATCCTCGCTGGAAAATGCTTCTGGTATTAGCTCTCAAGGGAACAATTCAATGAAAATTTTGTATCCAAGTAAATCTACGTTTAGGTCACTTGTTTTTTGTGTCTAAAACGTGGGCAAATTTTTGTGTCAAAACATGCAAATTTTCACCACCTGAAATTTCTTGTTTGTGGATTTTTTAACATTTTTATTCTGATTTTTCAACGTATTTTCTCTGAATGAGTAATATTTGTCGCATTTTAAACTATCACCATCGGATTCCTGAGAAATTTTTACCCCAAGAAAAACCGGTTATCGAATAGTTTTGGATTATTTATACGAGAGTTATGGGTAATCCCAAATCGCATTAATGGCATGTATGTATGCTCAATAGAGGTGCGGTTTTTATGGGTTAAGGTCGAACGATACCATATGTCAAAAAAGAGGGATTTTGATGAAAATTGTTAGATACATTCGAAATTGAGTAAAATTTTTGCTCGAAAAACTTCAACGAATTTGACCGTAGCGTTTCTGAGAAAATTGAATTAGTTTTTTTACATTGGATCTTATGGAAAAGGGTAAAAAAACCGCAAAAAACATTGAAAAACTACCTTTAAAAAAGCCACTTTTTGATAAAACTAACACAAGAATATGAATCAACTCTCAAGATCACTCCTGAAAAATTTGCAGCAATTTCACCGTACCGATTATCTGCAATGTGGAAAAAAAAAACAAACAATAAATGCAATTTTTTGCTCTGTACCGATGGACATAGCTCCAAGCGCGGCAACGTTGTATCGACCAAGGCGCTCTTGTATACCTATATACAATTCGGCTTACAGATTGACAGACTCGCTCACGCACACACACACACAAACGCATTGCAGATATTGACATGTTGACACATAACCACGATATTGACAATTCGGCGTCCTACAAGACATAATTTTTTTCCCTCGTTTTTCACCTTTTCTGCCTCCTATATTTATTTTTCATTAATTTTTGCTCCTTAAATTTCCTCCCAATTTCAAGGAGCCTTTGGCAATTTTTTATATTTTTCGCTATTATAAATCATCCCTTTCAACCTTTCCGCAAAAACATCTGACGAACGCCTATGGAGCTTGGGCTTGGAGCTTGGGAAATGCAGCCATCGGTTAAAAACTGAAACCGGTATACGGCGTTACCGCTGTCAAAGCAACTATTGCGAAATGTTTAATGTTTTGAAAAATGCGACGAGGAGCATTTTTTGTCGCCAAAACCAGGAATATTATGTTTGAAATAGTTATTGATAGTTATTTTTTCAACAAAAAGTACACAATCATCATCTTACATGTAAATTGAAAACCAGAAAATTAATTCACGTGCAGTTGGTAACACGAATGGCTCCTCATGTTAAAGCATAGGAGTATCCCTCTCGCCGCCTGCCCCGCTAAAGAGGCACCGTTCTACCTTAAAAATACTAAAAATAATTGTGCGCAGAGTATTCATTGCACGGGCCCCAAATTTTTTATGTACTCTTCTACTATACCCCATGGAGAAAAATTGAGGAGTCTTTCTTCCGATACGTCCATTTTTTACTGAGATTTCATTGATTTTGCTTCTGAAAATTAACTTTTTTTCACGAGTCCACGAGAGCCGATGATAAAATAGGTATCCCCTGTGCTGAAGCATAGGAGATAATTGTTTTATTATCCGCTACTGTAAAGACACGCGTTTATTATTAGAAGCCATCGATATGCTTAAATGAATTGGCGCATGTCTATATATTTTTCGTTCACAACATGTACAGGATGTAAAGTCCATGCGTTTTTTCAAGTACAATCTCCCAGTTTCTGCCACTGCGACCGCGCTGGGTAGCTGAAAACTAACGAGTCAGCTTCAGCTGGCCCGAATTATCAGACAATATATATCCAGAAACGGAGGCAACGGAATTTTATATATTATTTCGAAAAAAAAATATTATGTTTGTAAGAAAAATAGTAAGAATCTCAATAAAAAAAATAGACGTATTGGAAAAAGGCTCCTTAATTTTTTTTTTCCTCGGGGAAGTACATACAAAAGAGTACAGAAAAAATTTGAGCCCTATACCTACGACGAATGCTCCGGATGAAAAATTATTTTTCGTGTTTTTAAGCTGTTGCGCGTCTCTCCGCCACTAAGTAATGATTGCGTCTGGTTATCTCCTCACTTTTTCATGAAACGTAAACGTAGATTTGCTACGCACAGGCATCTCCGATACTTATAGAATTTTCATAGAAACGTTCACTTGAGTATATAGAGGAACTCCACGTGCCGGTGAATAGACAGCCTTTCGCTAAAACTTTTGAAAGAAAGCGTATGCAATACATAACGCATTACTAATACATATTCAGACAATTTTAAGATTGCAAGGGGGATCTTAGTTTCCACCATGACTCACAGCGGTACACAACAGAAAATAATACTCCTGGCAACTTCGTGGATAAATAATTTATATTTTCGAGGTGTACCTAATCTCTATTAAAGTTTCGTTCGTTTACATAATTATAACATGGATAATTTGCGGTCTAATAGATACATAGATCGTCTATCACGATGTTCAACATTGCCAAGATTCTCTGAGGCTACGAAATCATTAGATCTCGTGACAATTTATTGACTTTAACTCGATATTTCTGATTCAAATATTCGTTGAACCCTCATTTTTCTTATCTATCGTTAGAATGCCTGATATTCGAGTGTGTCGCTGGGTAAACTCGACATATGTGTCTCACCTACGGCATTTGATATCGTGATTTGTGAAATTTTGTTATACTTGAAGTGATTACAAAGTCGTTTCTCGTCGCGTAGTCGTTAAGTCATTAAGCCCCGTGTAAAATTCCGTGATTTTAAGGAATGCCTTTTTGAGGACGATCGTTGGGGAACCTTGATGTTTTAAGATAAAAAATATTGAACCTTGACTACACTGTAAAAAAAAAAAAAAAATTACGATTTCTACATATATTAATTTCACCAACTCGGTATACGAAAATAATTCTCGTATACTAGCATGGTAAAACTAATATGCCCTGCGTGAATTTCTAAATTTTTAATATTGAAATTTATAAAACCGGTGTATTAATTTCATTGTTATACACCTACTTTGAAAATTTAATATGCCATTACGAATATTAAAATGTACCCTCTTTGTATATTTCACAGATGCCTTTTACTATTCAATGCTCAATGTCGTTGAAACTTTCGTTACTCGCGCTCGAAAAATACAACACATCTGATGTTGAGATTTACTTGCAATCGGAAATAGAAAATTTCAATAAACTTTGTCATATTCCAACCACCCCTTTAGGAATTAATATTGGGAATGAGCATGGAGGCGGGACCTATCCAATACGACTCTGCTCATTTTCCAGTTAACTAGTCCTATATAGTTAGCATAAGGCAGCATAGGGAACAGTTGTAAACACTGGATTATCGCATATTTTTCGGCAAAATGCAATTTTTTTTAGTAAGATTTGATAATGGAGTCAGTTTGGAGGTTAAGACCGTCTGAACCATGGTACGAACCGACTTGTATTGGCGATCGACACTAAGCGTGCGACTCCTAGCGGGTTTTTGACGAATCACTATTGGAGTGCAAAAGAGTTTATTCGTACACACGATACACAGCGTGTAAATTAGTTTTGACATTTCTGTACCTGTTCAAATTAACAAAAAAGCTGTAGTTAAAGTTTTTATATTATCCGATATCGGAATGGACACTGTTGAAAGGGTCGAATTTTCTAAATTCAGCCGAAAAGTGAAATCTAACACCAGAGTTTATTGTTGCTTTTTCGCATGTCATTCTCGTGCGTTCGCGGATCGAGACGTGACATTTCACCGGTTTCCCATTAAAAACGCCGGTAAAGTATCTCGGACAAATTCAGCGTGCGTGAAATGATAGATCGACGGAAAATGTCGATAATAATGCTCAAAGTTTCTCGATGTGACCCGAAGTCTTCAATCAGAGTGTGCTAACCCTAATATTTAGAGTTTTGTTTCGGTTTTTGCAGTACATCCAACTACCACCACTTGCCCGGACTTCATTACTTCTTCCCCTTCCGTTATACTTCGGTTATTTAGGTCTCATCCTGTTACGAAATCGTAAATTTGTCGCAGTTTTAAGTATAAACGTCCCATGTTTGCAATGCTAAAGCCGATGAAACAATGCGAGGAAATATGAAATAAGAAACAGCGATTTGTTTGATGTATCTTGTCTGAGGTGTGATGCCATTGACGGATTTTTATTCCTATTTATTATTTCCTCGCATTGTGCCACACGGGCTTCACTGTCACAAAGTGCACTCCAATAGCGCCAAATTTCCGAGTGACGCGAGCGCCGCCATCGGTAGTGTCGATCGCCAATACACGAAAAATGCAGTGTTGCCCAGTGATACACTCACCCATCCATCTTTGTGAAAATTTATACTACAGCTCTGTTGATACCCCCAGTGATGTTAAATCAAATCAGTGACCAAGAATAAACCCATCGTACAATTTATTTATATTCAATCATTTTTTTTATACGTGGGCGTATTCCATAATTAGTGAAATTATTTTTAGAATGTTAGAGGCCATTGGTATCGATTCATTTTAAATGGTTGGTAATGGGACGCTCATTTGACCTCGATGCCACGAGACAGCCTCCTTACATTCAGAATTGATGATGAGAATTTAGTTTGTCGAGGAGCCGGTAGATGGTCAGCTTTCCCAAAAATGAAACAGCCGCTACGCGTAATGAAACCCGAGTCGACGACAACTGTAAACTGAGACTCGGCTCCTGGAATTTATACTGAAACTTGCAGCCCGAGATGTTCTGACGACAGCTTGTTTCTCGTTTTTTTTTTCAAACAAAACTGTATTACTAGGCTTCTTAACGCTCGGTTAGAGTTAAAAAGGCGTACTGGGCAGATAAACGCTTTTGGACTCAACGGCCTTCTCGAATCAGGCCATCATTATACATAGGCATATGCTTGCTGGAACAGATACCCGCCACTATACCCGTAAAAAATGATTTGTTGCATTAATTTTTGAAGCATAATGTGCATGAAATTTAATATACCTCTGAGTAAAGTTTTTATGCATTTTGTTTTTATTGATTCAACTCTGGAAATTGTACTTTTGTGTATTAATAAAATAATAACACATTTAAAAAAATATCATTTAATGAAATACTCCATGAAGACGTACATCAAATTTAATATACCTCCTATTTTTTTCAAATTAAAGTTTATTTTTAATTTTTGACACCGAGTTGAATGAAATTCTATAAAACTTCCTGTACCGGTATATTAATTTACAAAGTGAAAATTTTACATTGTAAACACATTAAATATTCAATCTTATCTGATGTTAAGCCTAGTGTTCATAAATTCTTTAGTATATAGATAACGATAATGACTACGGTGAAGTGATTATACGGTGTTGAGACACGACGCGTTCCCTGCGACTAACACGGAACTAATCCGCTTCGATCTGGAACAATCGCTTTCTTGGAGACTTGTTTAGCGGTTTCCCTCAAGCAACGCGTCCCGTGCCCGCCCTCTCTCGTTCAATCGGCGCCTCTCGCGACGACTCAACGAAATACATGAGACGGGTAGAAGGAATTCTCAATTGCCGGTTGTCGGTGAACGGGGTTTCGAAGCGTTTTTCTTCTCCGCGTTTAAGAATCACGCGCCATTATCCCCCCTACTAATAATACTTTGAGGAATACTACTCGTACTACCGCGATCGGTAACAAAAACTGAGAAATTCCATTCATAGACAGTTCAAATTTCGGAAAAAAAAATCACGCCACAACCGCCCATTAGTAGGGCACGCGTTTCACATCACATTAAGGAGGTTCTTAACCAAGAGGAAAACGGTAAGAATGATTCTAAAATTTGAGGGGAGGTTTCTGCTGGTACTAGGAATACACCGTAATTATTTCAGATTTTTCGACCGCGCAGTTGAGGAGAAAAAAAAACATTAAATATGCCGCTTATACATGGGCTCTTATGGGAGAAGTATTCGAAGTTATGATTGGAGATTATTTTAGGAGTGAAAAAACGGTAACATTCCCCCAAAGAACCGCTTAAGGTGGCTCATCAGTGAATTAAAAAACCGGCGATACAAATGAAACTTCGGGAGATGAATGAAGAAGATGCAATGAACGCTCTCTCAAAATTTCAGGGTATGTTGCCAGGCAAATTATTGCGAACGAGTAATTTAAAATTACCTAATTTAGCATGGGTCTTATGGCAGTTGATTCCATTTTCACCGGAAGTGACATGATACCTTTTGATAAAGACGAGAGTTCTTATTCAAATTTTGAGTATTGAAAGATGAAATCGTGAACTTTCCAATGGTATTTAAAAAATTGTGTCTTGCCAGGGATTTTCCCGAGAAATTTAATCGCGAAAGTCATCGTGTGTGCAAATCTCGGATACAATTATATGTCTGTCATTCTGCACGCGAGGAAACATATGAATATCAGCTATCGTTTTTGACTTGATCGCTCTGACAGCGTTAAATACTTTTGTCAGTTGAGACTTTATTTATATTATTTATAATAAATTATGAATAAAATATCACGGGAAACGTCATCGAAATTCATAAATTTTATTTAGACAGAGTATTTAGAAAATATTATGATAGGTTTATGATTTTTTTTCACGTCACGATTTTTGACTAGTGTTGTCACTGATGGGCCGCCTTAAACGACAGATTAGACCTTCATAGATATAATTTGCCCACAAAGAAAGTTTTTCACCGTTCCGATTGTGAAATATACTTGTAAACAGAATTGAGCGTGAGTAATAGCTTGGTGAAACAAATGCCGAACGCAACCTGTCCCGCATAGTAAGTATACTAGAGTGCAGCACCATCAGGATTGGTAGTACCGCGCGAGTTTTAAATACCAATATTGAACGTATGAATGTGATAAATCAGAATTGCAAAACAAAAATGATCATTATACGTCAGTCTAATAAGGTTTGATAAATTAATATTCACTTGAATTATTTGTAAAGGAGGTTTAGGAACAGCATAGCCATTAACTGAAACAACTCAGTTAAAATTTGATTCGCCGGGTAGAGAGGTTAGACGTAACCTATATTCACGCGTTTGGATCGTTTGGATATACATGAGGTGGATTTTAGCGGTTCTTGAAATGCTGAAAAATGATAGTGTGTTGTGCTGATAAATGCACGAACAAAAGAACGCACAGATTTACCAAGGATGAAGAAAAAGGAAACTAGCAATTTCTGTACTTGCCGTACGAAAATTATTATTCCAATAATAAAAAAAATCAATCTGAAAAAATTACAGTTGTAAACCTAAAACTGAATTCATATAACCTCATTTCTTATGAAATTTCTCCTTACCGATCTAGTAAATTCTTTTTTTTCCTCGTTAATATTGCTCCCCGAGAACAAATCTCTATCATGGAGATTAGAGTACAGGAGTCCAATCTCTGTACTATAGAAGTGTCCGCAAAATGCTGAAAAATAAGGGTTCTGCTGAAGAGGCGCTGTCGTCGCATTGGACCGACACTGTATATAGGGTGCGTTCCATTATTCGTTCAAAACGCTTAATTTGCCCATGCTCGGGCGGTGGGGCCCTTTAAGCAAAGCCCTTTGAGCGAATAATGGAACCCGGCCATAGATGCATTATTTCCACAGGCGGCATCTGTCATTGTGTGATGTCATGACTTAATCCCCCCTCCCCTCCCCGCATGAATATTATGATACTTTGGCCGGGTTCCATTATTCGCTCAAAACGCTTTGCTTAAAAGGCCCGACCGCCCGAGCATGGGCAAATTAAGCGTTTTGAGCGATTTGAACGAATAATGGAACGCACCCTTTAAAAACTGGTGTAATAAATTGTGTACTTCATTATATAATGTTTGAAACAGTCAAAAAATGATATTTCGAAGAAATGTCTGGACATATATGACGGAAAGTGCAATACGTTTAAAAATTGAACCTCGTCTATAATCCGAGAACAACTCAAAGTTATCGTAAAATCGTTTTTAGCCTCTTATACCTTTTTACTCTCTCTTTGTAATAAACGACGCAGTGATATGAGTTTTCCCAATGCACTATTTTAATTTCTGCTTTTCACTACTTCCTTGTTATTTATGAAATTAATTCACAAATTTAGTTATTATAATTATTACTGGTTACTATGACTGCATTGACCTATGTTATTACTATATTAATAGGATATTAGTGCGACCTGAGCGACGCTGGTGGTGAAACTGTGCACTGTAAGATTTCGCGATTTCGTGGCTGCTTTTTCTGACACTTCTCCTTAGAGATTGGACTCCCGTACTCTAGCCTCGATGATCTCTATTTTTAATTGGTCGATAGTCCACTTTTCGTATTTTTCGCCACTCATTGTCACATGTGCGATATATCAGTGGTATTATTACATTGAAGTTGCGCGAAAAACTACCAGACACAGTGGCTCCCCTATGCGGGAGCAAAAGGCAGCGAGGATCCTAATACTTTGAACTATGAAGGGAGTATCGTTATCTAACGTTTTTAACAAAAAAAAAAAGAGGCGCGGTTAGAAAGAGAACATCCCACGGATGATTAATGTTAAAAGATAAACCTGGGTAACCGAATTATTTCAAGAGATATCTTAAGCGCAAGCGAAACTTTTGGCGCGCCAGTTCAAATGGCTCACTTTCCTCGCTTTAATTTGACTCATTCGCTTCCTCCACCGAATCGGGCAGTATCGTTCATCGGTGGCACCGATGAACGATACTGCCCGATTATATATGCGATACTCTATTGGCTCATTCTGAGTCGTGCTCGTGTGGGCTTGTGCAACCTGAAGGCGTCTAGAATAAGGGACTCGGCGACGGAAAGAAAAGTGAGATCATTGCAGTCGCTTTCAGTCTGCATGAGCCACAACACAGCATAGTGGGCTCCAACTGACACGTTTGGATTGGTTACAATACCGCGTTATTTCGCTATATACTCATCTTGAAGACGCGCGCACACATATCGGCCATATTTTCCATGTGAACGATACCGGTGATGGATTATAATTCCAGAACACTTTCTTTAGCTGTAATCGCCAGCCGCTCGATGGACTCGCGGTGTGTCATTGCCCGTTAGAAGGGAGTTGTGAGTCCTGAGGGCCGGCAAGTGTGTGAAAGAGACTTGCTTTCACTCAAGTTTTTCCTATAATTATACTTCGGTAAACTAGCTCATTGAACTCGGTACGTTCTAATGTATAAATTAATTTTTTTGGATCCCCTTGATCTAATCGTTAGATCGGTAAATTGATGAGACTTGAAACTGTCACGACGTGGCATCTCTATACGAGCAACGCTATTCGATATTCTTTTGAATCCAAACAAACGGTCGTTAACGCATTCCACGACGCTTTCACTGAAACAATGTTGAGATATTGAAGAACAAAAAATGAAAAACCGAAAATGCTTTCTAATACGACCTAAGAATCCCTTAAGAACATATGTGACGCAGTTTTTTCATCACGACGCTAGGTCGCTGAGGACGCGGGAAAATTGCAAAATCACACTTCTGGGAAGACATGAGCATCTACTTCTCTGGAAGACTCGCAACTACGATCACTCTAATGGGAGCTACGAGTCATTCCTGATAAGATTTGCCAAAAATAAAAATGCATAACTAATATCAAAATAAGGATTATTTCGAAATTCTTCCTGGCGGACTTGATCAACCACCTTTCAACCAGAAAAAACCGGTTGGTTTGGATGAAAATTAAAGCTATAACCAACCTTAAACTAACCATAGACGCTATTCTCGAATGGATGAAATTCAGTCGGTTTTTGTACAATCAATCTCACACCAAATCATACATGCTACTCTTGGATGATTGGTTTCCGGTCAGTTTCAGTCGAACCAACCGTCAAGCGACTGTTGATTAGCTATACATCGAATGGTTGTTACTCGGTTGATTTCCGTAGAAAGAACCTTGAACTAACCATAGACGCGACTCTTAAATGATTCAATTTCGGTTAGTTTTAGTCGAACCAATCGTCAATCAACTGCTGATGTGTTATACGTTCAAATTGTTGTAGCTTGATTCGGTTTTTGTACAAATCAACCACAATTAAGGCTAGTACAGTATCTGCTAGAGCTCGGTAATATAAAAACAAGAAATTGTGTCGCTTCGTCTATGAATCTACTTTAGAAGTAATTTCAGCAGGAATGCTAATCTTGATACTTTTTAATAAAGGAAAGCTACGATTCGCGAACGTTTGACAATTCCATTGTTATTTAAATGTTAATTTCAGACGAAGGCTTAAGTTATAATATCAATAAACCTTATTTTTACGAGCCTTGAAAGGGTTTTGGGTTTTTGCCTCTAGTTGGAAACTATGCATCGACTCGGCACGGGTTTTCCGTAGTTTCCCCGTGCCTTCGTGCAAATGCGATAGAGCAAAGGTCACCGACTGCGGTAGAAACAGAGGCGAGGTGGTTCAGGGACAAAAAAAAATATCAAGGTCAAGTGAGGTTACGGGTACCAGTACCCGAACAAGAGACCGAAAGTAAACGCATCAACAAAAAAAAAACTATACGTGGACTACGTTCATTCGAACTTTTTTGTTTATTTTCAAAGCAATCACCGAAATAATTGAAGGGCAGTATTTTTTTTTTTGAAAAGTTGCAAGATTGTATAAGTATAGTCACATTATCACAGTTTTATTTTCGTAATTTTTCGATGATTCGACATAGCGACATGTATTCAACTCGATTGGCTATGCTGCCTATTTCAGTAACTTGATGTACATAAACGAAGCAAAAAGCATTATTTCGATCGATCATGTGATACAACGGATTAACCAATGCCACAAATTTAATTAATAAAAGTATTCAACTTCGATAGGTTGCACTAACCAGCCTGCATGTCGACTACGTTTCTATTATAGTTGGTCAACCCAACTAACTGTGAAACCAACCGACGCTTCCGCACGATTAATTTATTGAGCCCAAATACTCCCATATGCCATATACGAATTGGTTAGTGGCAATCATTTTTTTTGTGCCTCTCTACCTAACCGTTTATCTCCATTAACGTACAACAAGTCATATGACCATTTTGTAATAGAACAAGGTTTACCTGGATCATCTGTTTCACTGTGAAATGTTTCTTCAATAGTACGAAAATCCTAGATTTTTTTCTTACCTCAAGCCTCATTCGGATCTTTTTATGTATGTATAATGCTGGCGCCATACCATGGATCAATGATTCAACACGCGGATAATTTATTCGGGAATCCGAGTAGAATAGAAGTAAATTGGTCGAAAGAAGAGCGAGCACTTGAAATCAACTGATGGAAATAATTTTCACGGGTCATGCGTTAATATCGTAAGATATGTATATATGAGAACACATATGGGAACATGGATATACATATGCGGGGCATTCGCTGTATATAATGAAAAAAAAAAATGCTGAGGGGTAACTGCAATGTCAATTTGTCCTGGAATGCTATATAAAATATACATATATATTATATCTTCATACGCTACATCTAGCATCAGTATTGTTTGTTTTCGTGTCGTCATTATTCACAGTATTTACAACCTTAATGATCTTATCGACCGAATTACTCATGCTCGCTTTCTTCGTCCAGCATTTCTACAGCCTCCTCCTCTCGGTATAAATATATCTCAATTTTTTCGACGATTAGTCCTGACCTAGTTGATATAGCTCGTCGAACAATTCGCATTGAAACGCGGATTGTACGAGTACGAGATCAAACGAGTCTCCCACTTCGCTTTCTCTGGCTCTGAATAATGCAACTTGAATGCAGTTATATGATAATTCTGATGCAAAGGGTTTTTTAAAAGAAGCGCGCTTCTTCAATTTATGGTATGATGATGCACAGGAAGTATGGAATATTTTGTATATGACAAAAATAACAATAATAAGAGATAAGCTTGTTCTGACTGGTTATCAATTGGTTTTTTTTTTTTCAAATACTGCGAATATCTCAGAACTCATATCGAGTCTTTTGAAAAATGAAAATCTACGTGTGAAGAATTATAAGCAACTTTATAGATTAATTTTTTGAATATTTCATTACATAACTTTCCGTGTTCAATCGCCGATAAGGGCGAAAAACTATATTTGTGAAGTATTTTAAGAAATTTTTTTTCCACATTGAAAATGAACATTTGAAAAACCGTTTTATTTTCTTGAGGATTGGGTATAAGGATTTTACCATCGCAGAGAGAAATTTCATAAAAGAAACGGTATTTTTTGTTGACACGACGATAATGATTAACACAAAAGATATGAAATTTTTTTTTTTCCAAGGCTTTATTGCTTCGCCAGTGTTTATATATTCGGCTGGAAACGTGGCTTGACGAGCGACACGCGACAACGCACACTAATTTGTTTAATTACACCCGAAGCGAAGACTCGATGACGAACCAACGGAGTTTTTAACGTGCGCGGCACACGATGCCGGGAGAAAACAAAAAAAAATGCTAAAAACATTCTCGATTCTCGTAGTTTTTATTTCGAGCAAATTTTCAATATTATTCAGA
Source organism: Rhorus exstirpatorius (assembly GCA_963564615.1). Lineage (NCBI taxonomy): Eukaryota > Metazoa > Arthropoda > Insecta > Hymenoptera > Ichneumonidae > Rhorus > Rhorus exstirpatorius. The sequence continues at coordinate 12,061,498 of OY751321.1, forward strand.
GCTTGTATATATATTCACGAAGAATCTTTATCATTCGTACAAGTGAATATAGAGATAAGTTAATGTGTAATGCAAAAAAATAATGTGTATTTAATTCGTCCTTCAAAGATCATGAGTCCCCTACAGGACATTGCCATTAATATATATAAATTTGCAGAATACACATGCCGCAGTTGAAAGCGTCATAGAAACATTTATCGTAGCGTCGTAAAACATATAACACGTAAAAAAAAAATTTTTTTTGAAGCATGCAAATTAGAAGTTTGCACATTGCTGCCTCATTATTTTATCTCGCTCGCAAAGATCCCTCTACGAGCAAGTAGGTTATTTAATTTTGGCTTTCTCATAGAGGAAACTTTTTGAGATAAAATAATGAGCAAGCAATCTGCAAACTTCTAATTTGCACACGCTTTGTGCCATTTTGTGGCTTGATAGGCAAAAATTTGCGAAAGTTAAAGCACGCGAGTTCATGACAGCAGATATAGTCCATGGATTATGAATTTTATTGTACAGACTTTTTACAAAACTCGTCAAGTCTTCGTTTGGATTTTTCATTTCAATACGATTTTTTTTTTTTAATTTGATTCCTTCAAGCAATCAATTTTTAGATCATGAACAAATGTACACCATTATTGGGTTTTTTGGGGGGAATAAAAGATAACTACGCAGAGATAAAAAATTGTTTCTCCGGAAACAGTTCTTGGCATGAAACGCGTGAGTCAAAGCAGCAACTAAATTTAAAGTAAACAATATTTGCTCTTCAGCACACTGCGACTTCTCTTTGAGCTCGATGGACACTAAATTCATTTCAGCTGGCCTCTAAATACTATTTCAACCGGCCCTAAATCGTTTGGTTGACGTTAGATCTCAGATACTTGGTATTCAACGACCGAACAAATTTTCGAAATGATGAAAACAATTAGTAGACAATTTTTTTTTTCGTGAAAAACATTAAAATTTATGAGGGTCACGGTTCTGACGGTTTGACCTAAAAGCCTTCGTGTATATATGTATATATTATATATATATGTATATACTCCTGAACTACTGTGACGATAGGCTTGCGCGAATTAATTAGATAACAAGCACCCGGCAATTAGATCCATAGGATCGGGGAGCGGAATGCATGAAAACACCATCTGCTTCTCATCTCGAGCGAAAAAAATTCGTGGAGCTCCGATCCGTTATTGAAGAGCATCAGAACAGAGTAAGCACAACTGATCATCATCATCATTATCATTATTATCGGTGTAGAAGCGAACGACAACAGCTCGTCGATTAAGACTTAAACCCGAGCAAGCCAACTGTGAGTTTATATTACGTGCATATATAGAAACGTGTAAAATGTTTTTTTTTTAGTAATTATTTAGAAGAAATTTCATCATTTTTTTTTCGTCAGCGTATCAAAATTGAGATATTCGGTTTTTCGTCAATTTTTCAGCGATAGGGTGTCACAAAAAAAATATTGATATTTTTTGTCTTTACTCTTTAACGATACCGGGCTCTTTATGATGAAAAAAAATAAAGTCTATACGAATTTCTTAATTCAGCATATTTTTCGAAGGTCCTTGCGGCTGATTGGTAAAATATTGTCCAGGTTTTCTGGCTGATAGGGAATTAAATTGTCACTGATATTATGTCGACATCGAAGATTAAACACGAAATCGTTAATGATAAGAAGACCGTGGATACGAAGCTCAACGATCATCCAAGTGACACAGTATAAAACGTAATATATCGCCATAACTTCTCGTTAGAAAATCGTCGGCACACGAAAACTCAGATAGTTATCGAGAAATTTGTCTTGAGAAAAAAAAATTACCAAAACGTCTTATCAATTATCATCGTCTGATTTCTATAATGCTAGGATCAACGTTTTTCGTACTTTTCATCAAATGAAATCCGTATTTTCTCGTGAAATTGAAAGTATCGCGTTCGAAATAGGCGCGCGCACGTATCGACCGGCCTCGGCGATCATCGGGGACCACCGAACGCAACGGCCAATCGTAAGGTCGGAAACGCGATTTAAGGCGTGGCCTTACGTGAACTTTTCATTTACGGTTACGTACATTCTTTTTAAAAAGAAATGAGAGAGCACAGCTGCGAAATAATCGATCAGATCTACGTAGACCTAATTCAGATCCACGTAGTTATTTTTTAGATCAAATTTGATCTACGTAGATCTAAATTTTAGAAAATCGTAGATCTACCTAGATCTTCGTATATAAAACAGTAGATTTACATACATTTGAGTCGACCTAATATTATTATGTTCGAACAATTTTGCTTATTAGGTCTCCGTTTATCTAGTTAAATTCTCAGTAGATTTGGGTAGATCTCAGTATAGATAATATAACGGAATCGTGGTAGATCTAATTGAGATCTAGGAAAATCTACGATTTTCCAAAATTTAAACCTACGCAGATCTAAAAAATAACGACGTACATTTAAATTTGATGCACGTATATCGGAACTATTTTTTCTGGGATACTGTATAATGGAGTAGGTATTCGAGGCTGCGATTTCCGGTTTGTTTCGAGCCAAACACGAATCACATGCAAGATTGAAAAAGGTTCAGAGCCAAGTTGGCGTGTTAAGCCGCAGTATGACGTATATGACGTGTAGCATATATCGACCTTTTCCCGCAAATTGGAACAATTTTTGAGAAAATCATTTTTCAGGAATGTACTTTAGAAAAAAATATTCGGTAGATCATGTTCGTATTTGGCAATTCTATTTATTCAACTTTTCATCTACTATACGTAAATTCTAGCCAAAAATATTGAAAATGCTTGAAACTAGAGGAAGCTGATGAAGTAATCAAGTTTTTTTTGCTTCACGAAAAAACATTGTAACAAACAAATTTTTTAAATGAAGAACAACATTGTAATAGGATTGAATTGAATCCAACGAAAAAAACTGTAATTGCTTTGAGCTTGAAAAAAAATAGAAGTCATAAAATTTTCAAATTTGATAACTTTTTGAACACTTATAAAAATCCCAAGTGTCATTTCTACCATTTTTTTCGACCTAAAAAAAATTTTTTTTCGCTGGTTTTGTCTTTAATATGACCGCAATTTTATTCTATAAAAATTATAGATTCATGTTTACAAATCGAAAGTAATTTTCACCTGACATTGACGGCCGAGGAAGCTATTAATGTGACCTTTTTGGGTCTTTTAATAAAAACTTCAAATAATTTTCCGGTCGGAAAAATAATTTTTGCAATATTTTACTCAAAATTGGACTCATCATTTAGGAATATCTGGCATTTCAAGCGATTACTCTTTGATTATATAAATTCGGATCTCAAATACACCTCAGGAAAGAGGATCGCTGGTGATTGAATCGAAAAGACGCGTCTAATTGGAACAAGGATAAACGTCAAACGAGGCAGTACTTAAGCTCAATTCTCAGTACTTAAGAAAAATTTGTACTTTAAGTACATGAAGATCAAAGGAAATAAATACGAAAAATGTCAGGAATTTTTTATATCTATATTTTTTTTCGTGAAAAGATTTCTAGAGGAGAAAAAAATCAATTCCGATTTGCTGGTGATGTGACCTCAATATGTACTGGTTTTGTGATTCAAGGGCCATTGTGTATTATAAGCCGCATTAGGACGAAAATCGGTGGGATAAAATTAATCTTCGAAATTTAAGACTTGGTCAATAACAGTCAGCATAAAAGTAGCCAATGACAGAGCCCTCCTACTTTTGCCTATTTTAAAAAAAGGCAGTTTAACATATGTTAATCTCCATATAGGCTGGTTACATAAATGAATAATAGATTTTATTTTTTTCAATTTCCATAACTCACCAAAATAAAATATTTGTGAATTGTGCAAGATTTCTTAGCAGGTTTTTTTTTTTTAACTCTCCTAATCTCGACATAAGTAAACTATTATTTTTTAAAAATATGGAACATACCTTTCTTTTCAAATGATTGAATTTTTTTGAACAGTTTAAACCCGATTTTGTGCAGAAATAATAATTTCGATATTAAAAAAAAAAAATTTCAAATAACCAACCCATTTCAAAATCAAAAAATTTTGGATTTATTCCTCTTATAATTTATTGGATGAACTTTTTTTCTCCCATCATCTATCACGACACAATGCGACGGACTATATATATATTGAAAGAGAGACAGAGGCAGAGGAGAGAATGATCCATCGATCGTCTATGAATGATATCGAATGGATCTTAAACGCGAGGAAGGTCAGCGTCGATGTGAATAGCAAAAGGCTTTTTCTCTGATGCTTGTATCGGGAAATATTGATTTACCGGACGGTGTTTTATTTGGAAAGTGAATAATAATAAATAAATATCCGGAAATCGGATTTTAATGTCGTATCAATATTGTCATCTTGGTTTTTGCTTTATTTTGATGAAGGAAAAACTAAAATAACAATAATAAAAATGAGGAAGCTCTTCGTTTTCATGAAAAAAAAAAAACATGAATCTTTGATCTCAGTATATTCAAAATTTTCGAAAACATCGAAAAAGTACATTTACGAAAAAATATCCGAATAAATAATATTTAGATTTTTCAGAGTTGGCCTAAATTGTAATGAAATTTACAATTAAAAATTGCAGTAATTGCAAATGAATTTAAAGAATTAAAATTACTTCGAATAATTAGAATTTAAAAGTCAATCATTATCAATAGAAATAATCCCAATTTTGTTGTTATAATTATAAATAATTTTGAAAAATAAAATAGGTTTAACAATGTGTAAAAAAAAAATTTCTTCAATAAATAAATAAAATTAACTGATTGATATTTCTGAATGTATATAAGTATTGATTTTCTTTTTCATTTTTCAAATTTTGAGAAATTAATGAAAAATCGTGAATTTGGGACATGTTTTCGTAGAAAGGTTTCACAATATATTGAAGAGGCTTGCAGTTCATTGAACGAAAATTTTGTAAATTCAGTTTTACAAATTTCCGAAGACCAACATTTCGAAAAGAAGAGAAAGTTATCCGAAAAAATTATTTTTTTTTAATAACTTTTGGCACTATTATCGTTCAAATTCGAGTAATCAAAATTCTCACTGAATATCTCACTTTTGGCTGTGAATGTGCGCACAGAGAATCCTCAAAATCGTGTAAACCTCGTGCTATCATTGCCCAATTAATTTTTTTTTTTATACGAAATTTGGTGATTATAAGATAAATTTTGCAAATATTTTAGAAATTTTCAAATTAAAACAAAAAAAATCATACCAAACTTAAAAATCGAGCAAACCAGACCCTCAAAATTGAGAAGACGAGGAAAAAAAGCTCAAATCGAAATTAGCGCGTTTTTTTGTTGTTTTTAATTAATCGCCTGAAATTCAAAATCGAGTGAGCCTCGAATCGTGAAGCTGAAGAGATTAACGAAATTTCCGGAATAGCCAAAAATTTTGCATTTAGCATTATCATTATTATTATTATTATTTTCTATTCGTAATGAAGAGAAAAATTTTAACGAGTGACTGTCAGGCTGTTTCGAAATATCGAGAAATATCACGTACACCTATTTTATGTTCTATACCGGGGCGAGAGCACATTCGACAGCGATATAACGTGTGATAACGCTACGACAAACACTCAAGGAGATAAGGTTGCCGGCCGTGCACATCGCGAGAAGCAAAATCTTGATCTTCTTCGGTTAATAAAATTAAAAAAAAAAAAAAACTTCGCTTGTCCGAGCAAAGTGGGAGATCTTTTAGTCTCACTGTGATGAGGAAAAAAAAACATATCAACGCGTTGCGTGAAACAATTATACTGCGCGGAATTCCAGAGTATCGAGATCGCGATAATCGGGGTAATAAAAAAAATCTCGGAAACGAACGAAAAATAAATTGCGATCAAGAAAAACCAGTATTTATATTTCTTCACATAGATATATATATATATTTAATTATTTACGAGGCAAGAGGAAAAAAAATTAATAAATGCACGAGGAAAAAATTAATAAATTATTGTGCCTGCGTAAGAAAAAAAAATAATAATTACCAATTTGCTAGTGAACAGCAGGGCAAAACTTTCACTGAACCACTATCAAGCCTCGACAGTGGACAGTAGACTTTCCGCTGGAGCACTGTTCACAGGCACAATTGCAATTTCCCTTTTAGCAGCTCTCGATGCATGCAACTCTCTTTGGTCGTCGCTGACACAGAGCCAAGCTTCTGCCAAGAATTTTACATTTTTCTGCTTTTAATTTTAGATTTTTAAACCTTGCATCTTATATTTCAAGCTTTCGTGATCACTTCAATATTAATTGAAATAAAGAAAAACTGGCCTCATGTTTTACAAATTGATTGACAACTTTAAAAAGCTCGAAAAAAAAAAAATCGGCAATTTTCCCGAGTTCGAACGAAATATTGGTCAATTTTGCAAAATTCGAATGAAATATTTGCCAAATTTGTTAAGCTCTCGAAAAAAAAAATTCATCGAAATTCGTAAAATCGAAAAAACAAAAAGCATTCAAAGAATTAAAAATAAAAATAAATAATAAAACTAAACGAAAAATATGAATATTCCTCAAATTTTCCAAGTTGGCAATGTATAATCGTCAATTTTGTCAATTTGGAATGAAATATCGATAAATTTTGCTAAGCTCGAACGAAGTTATTGTCAATTGTGCAAAGCTCGAACGAAAATGTTCGTAAACTTTGTCAAGCTCAATATAAATACTCGTTAATTCGGCTGAAACCGAACGAAACGAGGCAAGATTGACATCTTTCGACCTTGCTATATTTGAAAAAAGAAAAAAGTCGACAAAATATTCTTCAACTTTGCCAAGCTCAATGAAGAAAAATTTGCGAATTTGGTGAAGCTCGATCGTAATATTTATAAATTTTGTAAAGCTCGAAAGAAACATTTGTGAAATTGACGTACCTAAAAAAATATTTTTGCCAAGCTCAGAAAATAAAATTAATTATTGCCGAGCACAAAAAAAAATATTCATCGTCATTGTTGAACTAAAATTGAACCAAATATTCGTCAACCTTGACAACTCAAAACAGAAAAAATGTAAAACTCAAAAAAAAAATTATAAAGCTCGATAAGAATATTCGTCAACTTTCGTAATTTTAAGCTCGAAAATAATATTACTCAATTATGCAAAATTTTAAAAATCAATCGTATTTTTTTCCAAAATCGATGTAAATATTTGGCAACTGTTGTCAAACTCAAAAAAAGTATTGGTCAACTTTGCTTCAAATTGTACCGAATGTTCGTCAACCTTGCAAAGCTTGGAAACAAAATTTCATCAGTTTTTTCAAGCTGGAACGAAATATTGATCAAAGTTTGTCTCTACGTAAAATAATTTACGAGTGAAACGACGCGTTCAGTTGAATGAGAGACACGTGGACGACAAGATCGTTGATCCAACGCGCATGGCCAACTCTATTCTGTCTTATTTAACGAGATCGTTCAACAGCGGTAATAAAATTCGTATGAAAAGGCGAAGTATTGTCCGCTTTGTATTTTCAGTTGGAAAAAAAAAAAAATTTTCAAGAGATTACCCTTTTTGGCATCGCAATAACAATATTTTTGTTCTCACTGAACAAACTGTACTTGTCGTTGTTCGGAACAAAAAAAAACTTTTGAAAATTTTTCATCATTTTTAGATCAAACGTACCATCATTTTCAAATTTAAAAATTTACGCATTCTATATTGTTGAAAAATAAAAATAAAATGAATTTTAATAATAAAAAAAAATTAAACAACATTTTAGGCATTTGAATTATTAATACGAAATTCTACTTCAATTGCTCAGTGATGTATATGAAATGTATCTATGCTGTGCAATTGGAGTTATTCTGATGTATGATACATCGTTAACCAAACGCAAGATGATTTTTAAATTTGACACTCTCGAAGGTTGAACAGAAGCCAATAAAAAAAAGGTGCAAATTAAAACTTACACATTGCTTCCTCTTTATTTTTCGGCACACCAAAATGTTACTATATGTGTGAAGAATTATAGTATATTTTTATCATTCTGATATAAAAACACATTACAATATTTACTGTACTTGTGAATACAGAAAATTGTATGCAAAGTCAAGTCTCAATTTGCATCGTTCGTCCCCTCGTTCTTGTCATTCTCGACATAAAATTTTTCTTTTTAGATCATTAAATATTTTTGAAACTTTTTGTCAATAAATTCAACATTTTTTTTTTTTCGAATAATACAGCACTAAAAAATCTGAAACATCCTCTAATGTTTAGTTCGTCATTTTTGGCATGTTCAGGTTTCATTTCAGTTTTATCATCGAGGCTCTCGTTAATTTTGATATAATAATGAGGTTAGCGAAATATTAAGCCCATAGAATGATATTTAGAGCTGCCTCATCGATATCAAAATTTTTTAACCTCAAAAATGGAATTTGCAAAAAAATTTAGGCACAAGAATGTTTATCTTGCCATTTTTTGTAAACCGAGTATACGATCCAAATTTCATTAAAAAAATATTCCAATTTTTTTTTTTTGTTGTTTCACTTTTAAGTGTTGCACTGATTGGGATTTAATGGCATGAGTATTTTTTTTTTTTAACTTTAGTAGATTTTACGTAAACGAAAGATCGTGAAAATTGCACTTACGATCACTTGATTTCGAAATAGAAGTATTCACAGATACGATTTACGAGATTAAAAAATAATTATTTTAATATATATTCACAATTGTGAATTCTACTATAAACAGTTTCCGGTAAAAATGATCCTGTAGAAATCGAACCAGCGAGACATAAAAAGTCATAAAATGAAGACCAATCTTATATTTGAAAATTTCAACCTCCAACTCTAGTCATCGTACGTGCTATTGTTACACGACTTTTTTTAATGCAAAACCGCCTTATTTTTTGAGAAAAAAATATTGCCATCCAAATGAACCTCAAATGGTCCAACATTGCACCAGATAAATAACCCGATTGACGTGCGAATAGATAGACGCATGTCCAAGTTCATATTAGCTGTTCGAATGCATTCAATTAATTATTTTAAATATAATTAAATGAACGATGTTTTTTTTTAAAGACTATAATTTATATCTTACTATAAATTTTGAGTTCCTCATGGGCTGGCAGGATAATTATTTGGTGACCGATGTTTTTTTTCCCTAAAAACGGGGAATCCCCGAAGATTTATAACTCAATCGTGCTTTTCTTAATTATTTCTTTTTCAAAGTCCGATAGTGCAATAGGACCATCATTTACCAAGTGACACTACATATATGAATAAGCAACCCGTGGCTATCTATCCTTGATTGTCCCGAGGTCAGACAACATCCTGAGCGGGTCTAGAATAGGATCAAAGGGTCGTTATTTTCTTTTTTTTTTTTTTATCGACGCAAATAACTTATCAAAAGACTTTATTTACGAGGCACACATCTCGTACAATATTCGAACACTTTTTGGGCTAATTTTAATTGTAAAATATTTAAAAATTTGAGAACTGTAGCGTTTTTCTCGAAATTTTATTTCTTCCAATAAAACCGTAACGTATCCGGGCAAACTCGCAGTCCGATTGACTGAAAAATCTCTATCAATATTCTTAACAAGATCGTCAGAAATTCAGAATAGAATTTTTACCGATCCAATGTTTCATTTTTTTAATGAAATTCCTTTATAATATCAATAATTTTTTTCCCCTCTTTTCAAGTTCGTACCATTTTTAAAATTTTATTTTGTTTGTAAAAATTCACTTATGGTTATCCCACATTTTTCAAATACTTTTTTTTTCTAATTGGTACAAACATTATTAAATTTTCGTTCTTCGTGCGCTAGGTGCGTTAAAAAAAAAAAAAAAAAATTCGACAAAAGAGTTAATATTTGTCGTTACATCGCCAAATGTAACACGCTGTAGTACTTCGATACTGAATCATGAATAAAGAGATAAAGTTAACATCAGCTGCCGTCTGTCAGCTGGTGGGCGTTGTGGTTTCCGTAACCATTTAATTAGTCAGCGAAAAAGCCCGAGCACAATGAAACCATACATGCACTATATATATATATATATATATATATATATATATATATATATATATATATCCATAATACATCGAAAAATGCATTCTTCATGACGATTTGTTTCTTTGCGATCTCCCAAAACTTCATCACTCCCTAATAAACCTAAACGTACCTTGTTCTTTGGTGACATTGCGAGGGCTAAAGATTTCGTCGGAGGGCGGAATTAATCCGAAAAAAAAAAAACTTTTTCACGAGTATCGCGAACGATCGAGGGGGATCGATCTCGATCGCGATCTACGACGATGAGAACGCTCCGCGCACCGCACCGTGTGTTGCGTGTGTGACACCCTCAACGAGGCAAAGAGAACAGGGAGATGGGGCAAGCTCGACTATATAAAACGTAGCACCACCCGAGGAACGGCGCTACCGACGCTATGTAAGATCGGTTAGATATGGATTATAAGATTATAGATACATCAGCGAGGTATAGATACAGAGAGGATGAGATACGAGAATGGTGAACGAAGTGAGAGATACTCTCGAGAGGAGGCCGGTTATTCCGTTTAACGAGCGCGCGTTATTAAAATGCGACCCATAGACTCCACCGTAGTCACTTATCACGGACAAACGGACGTGCAGCAAAACAGTTAGTAGCGAAAAAAAAAAAAAAAAAAAAAAAAACCCCCGACAAACACTGCGCTACCCATCCGACAAAGTCCCACTCTCATTTCTCATCGTTCCAGATCCGTATGATGATCGCAATAAGCGCACACGAGTCCGACACTCCTATCCGCGATATATATTCCCCTCCTCTGTTACAATCCTCCCTCCTACTTCTTATTCTCTCTCTTTCTCTCTTTGTTGTGTCTCTCGAACGGGCCTCTATCCTGTACACACAAATATATATATACATATATCTATTTGTCCGCATACGCTACTTTGTGTATTGCCATCGCATTTCTGTATTTTTCTCCTGCTTCATCGCGATCGTATTACTAATATGTGAAGCGCGTGCACGGGGGCCACACGGGGACGCGCACGGACAATATATTACTCACTGCTCTCCGGAACGAGGGCTATGAGGCGCGTGCTTATAATCGTCCTCTCTCTCTCTCTCTCTCGTTCTTTTTGTGTGCCTCGCCGCGACCTAACAAAGTAAACCGCGGTACAAAGTTCTAGATGTGTCAACACCAGCTTTCTTCCTGATACTAGATTACGGTATTAAACTGTGATATATGTACACAAGGAAGATGAATAGAGTGAGTTTTGATTTCACAAGTAAAGGGATACGTGGACTGCACCAAGACGATCATTAACCCCTACTTACATGACGCTCGCAGCGCGAAAAAAAATTTGATTTTGTCTGAATTTAGGTACCTATTTTCATTTTAATGAGGGGGATGTTTTTATTTTCGATGTCATAAAAGAGCTATTTGATTAAATATTAGGAGCCCTTTGTGCGTTTTCGCATCGTAATCATATGGCAGTCTTATCACTAACTTTTATCACTTTTACATCCTAGAAACAATGCATATGCTTTAAAAAAGTCAGGCAAGATTACCGACTATTCAGAACGAGCAAATGAACGTATAACTCGTGATTCGTGATTTGATGCATACGAGAAACGTTCAATTTTCCGGAGATTTGAAGGAACTCAATGATATTGGAAAGAAATGATTGTTTTCGGGTCGGGAAGTTAGTCGATCAAGTCCGTCAGGGTGGGCTCTTTTCCTCATTGTGGTTTTGTGAGCGATTGTCAAACGTCCGAATGGTTTTGGGCCTAAAATCTGAAGAAGCAGCATATACCGGAAGCAAGCAGATTGAGATTCCAGCAGTTCGCGTTACTTCCAGCCTATGCTCCTATTCTGATTTTGATCCTGATCTATATCGAGCATTGTGTCTGGCTAAATCAATTTGGCAAACATGTCCAGCGGAGGGATTGCTAACAATTATGCACGCTAAAGCCAAGACACTTCATGAGTCGTAAAAGTTGTGCTGCAATAAGCGTGTCGAATATATTTTTCGAACAAAAGCACTACTTTATCTCTTCACTTATTTGAAGTGAACATGCAATTGTAAATTGTAATAGATTCAGATTATTGTACCGTGAGTTATGTTCTAAGAAGCCTGAAATAACAATGAAAACCATCAATGATGCCAGTATATTTGTTTGCCTTTTTTTTCGATTGAAAACGTTGAAAATTACGCGGGACGCTATCACGCTTAACATCCCCCATACTCTCTGCCGCTTCATTTGGCAGGTCGAGAAGCTTGGTACAATGCCGAGAAGCTTGATACAATCCCCCATACCCTGTCGCTTCATTTTATAGGTCCGAAAAGCTCGGAACAATGCCACTCGGTAAAGACTAAAATTCCAAGGGCAATAAAATTATTAACAGACGAATGAACTTTTTAATAAATCTTTCCCGGAAATCTGGACGTTGTTACTAAATAAATAGCATTGTTGTGAAGCTTTTGTTTTCAACAGCCTAGTATTTCGATCCTCCTTAACCTGCGATTTTATCGGAATGCTTTAAATGAATCCCCAATTGAACGCCACAAAGTTGGGTTACAGCACGAAAGTAATCAACAATAATTACACCACTAGCTGAAATTGCACATTATGAAGTGCATGATGCCTCCTCGATTACGGGCCATAATAATTCAATTTCTCGTTTAATAAAATGGCTACTATTCTTTCAGTAAACGAATTAAATAAGCTTAAACATCAGTTATAGCGGCAACACAGAGGGATGCACAAAGAAAATCGTGCAAAAAAAGGGGATCTTATTCGTGATTTTTGCGAACACACTTAATCTCTCTGTCACAGAGATCTATCAGAGTGATCTTTACAAAGATAAAAGCTCGGATGTTCTCAATATTTTTATTTGTGCAAAATATTATTATCGTCAGGTATACATGCATGAGGCATTCTTGACGAAGACGATGGTAACAAATATCGAAAAAAAGTTGAAATAAAAAAATATTGATCATGAATTTTCCGTAGCTCCTATCCTGGAACCAACCCCTCTATCGAAGGTGGTCACGAATCTGTTGTTGTACAACCAAGAATGTCAGAAAATCATTAAACTTGAAAGAGTGTTCAATTACTGCGATATAGTTGAGTCAAATCAGTGCTAACAAATCATGACTTCAAATTGAAACGATGGATTGGTAAAAAAAACAATCAACGGCCTTATGTCAATTTAAGACGAGATGTGTACTCATTCATTTTCATTTTTCACTGAACAACCCCTAATATAAAGCTGGTCGATGGGCAGCGATGAACACGGTCAATACTGAGATTGGTGACCGCGTAGCTGTGCCCTGGCTATAGATCAGCCAGGTTTTTCGCACTTTCCCTGAGCCCTCGTGCAAAAGCGATACAGGTAGCGTATTGGGGGATGCAGGGGTACGCGAAAGGCGAAGAACGCCATGCGGTTTTGGTGAGACTAATTTAAAAAATACAGAAAATTGCAAACACCAAAATTTGCATTGACAAAAAAAAGTATGCGTACGTAGATTATGGAAAACATTCCCTTGTGAAGCATAGAAGTTCGATAAAGTCATAGAAAAATTCGCCGAACCAGCAGGGAGAAAAAAAAATGTTAACCAGTGGACGGTTACGTGTACGTTTTCGCGGTTATTCGCTCTCTCTCTCTCTCTCTCTCTCTCTGCAATAAGAAGAGAAAGACAAACCATTCATTGGGCATTCCGTATACCTATACACAAAGGAGGGAGGATGGAAATTACGGCATAGCACGCGCGCACAACCCGGTGAAAGGTGCTCCGTTATTACGGCGTACATATTACGTATAGTTGCATACATGGTTGCATACACGAACGCACTCCATTACTCTCTGTTCGATAAATCCATAAAGACACGGGGGGGATTCCCCGGACTATAGCTTTTTCCTCGTGTCTAAGTTTTCCAAACGTGTGCAATAAAACTAGCCCGCAATCGTCGTAAATATAGTTTCGTTCGTCCCCGTTTCGTTAATATGACATGGAAGTCGTCACGATGAGGTCATCCATCGACCCCGTACATCGATGGTCGGAAATCGGAGGATAAAGGGAAACAAAATAAATTTTTCGGAAAATCGAAAACTACAATAACGAGTCGAAAAAAAAAGGATACCGGTATTTAATCCTTAAATTTCAGTCAATTTTACGTGCTAAAGCTCCTATGACAACAACACGTATGATCACTAGTTTTGATGGGAAGATTTTCGTCGATATATATGAGAGTTGACAAATTTCGAAAATTAATATCTTGGAATCTATTGGCTGCAAGAGCTATTTCTGTAGGGATTCTTTTACGTAAAGTTAGCTAGAGATTCTAAAAGAAATTACTATAGTACATCAAGGAATGATATTACTATTATTATTATTATTATTATTATTATTATTAGTTCTTTAATCGTACAGCATCCTTTGCTTTCTATATCCGTTTCCCATCGGCTTACCCTTTTCAATATGCATGTTCCCTTTCGTTCCTTGAGACCCCCCAGAGTGCTGTCCGCAACCACTCTTTCCTAAACTGCTGTATCGGATTTGCACGAGGGCATAAGAAAACTGCAGAAAACCTGGCCGTTACAGGTTGCTATATTTTACTGAGTTTCATAGTTTTACTGCCATCAGAAATTCGGAAAAACTGCATCCTGCACATGGTAGACCAGCGCACAGCTAATTGTTCACCGATCCCAGTATTGGCCGCGACCAATACAATACATCGACCAATACATCGGAAAACGCCGAAGCCGCGCACCGATTTCGCTCCACTGCTGTCGATGAACTGACATTAATAATATAACTTGATTAAAAACTTTTGTGAGCAACTATTTTTCGTTATAAAATTATTTATTTGAAGTTTAGTATTGTTTGAAATTAAAATTTAGGCTATTTCATGTAAAAAGATCCCAATCGCAATGATACGACGACCTGATTTCGAAAAATAAACTTTTTTTTTAATTCGATAACTCGTTTTTTTTAAATTCTACTTCCAAGTGTAGTGATCATACGTGCTGATGTTAAATGGCACTCCTTACGTGAAATGTAATTAAGTTTTTGAAAAAAAAAAAAAAAATACTAGTAACCGACACAACCCAAAAAAACTCCAACAATCGATACTCAGAAGTAAAACTCCTATACAACTTTCGATAAAATTTGGAGCATGTACTCTGTCTCGAAAGATCTATCGCAGCAATATTTTTGTATCCTTCATATCGGTAAATATAAAAAACTTAGCAACCCCAGAAATTCTTCTTTTTCGTTCAGGCTTATACGGCATCTTATGTGCGTGTCAATTTGATGGGCAATTAAAAATTGACAACCAGTTAATGTTAATTTTCGATGGCTAGATATTTTTGGGTGAACCCCCCCCCCCCCCCCCCCTTAAATGATCAAAATTCAGTTGTCGTAACCTTAGGTTTTAGCCCTAAACAATGTTCTTTTGGGATTGTAAATTAATTGATCGAATCCGCTAGGAATTATTGAGGTAATCCTAGCACTTTGGTAGCTATTGGAGAATTTTATGAATTGGAAATATTTTAATCCTGAAACACTTTCTTTCAAAACTATAAAATTTCTGATCACTTTGTCGATTTTTTTCGCAAAAAATATTGATTTTTAAATCGCTTCTTTAGCATAGGATATACAACAAAAATCAGTTCGCCGCACAAGTTAAATTGAAAAATGTAATTATACTTAAATACCGGAGAAGTGATTCATTGAATAAATAATTTGTTTACGAAATTGTGAGTTTTCGATTGATTATATAAAACGGGATTCTTGGCAAAGAAATTTCCAATTAATTATCAGCGCAACTCAGTCGTGTAACCGATTAGCTGAAAGCCCTCTTCTACGAGTGTTGCAGTAATTCATATATGAATTTTCATTATTTATCAATATCAAACTTTCATCCCCTCAATTATTTCCATACGCGATGAAGTTATAATAACGTATGTAACTCGAGGTTGCTCCTTTTTATCATTTTTTTGAAACTTTTTACACGTATTGATTATGATGTGTTCTGAATATGTGTTAAATTTCAAAGAGATTGGACGTTCCATATTCGAAATAATTCCTTTTAAAATCAGAAAATTTTACACGTATCACCCATATCGAACGCGTGCCAATGCCCTGCTTTGTCCTACGGTTTTCAATCGATATTTAAGATTTTAACAAAACTTCATAAATTGGTAGAGAAGTACTGATCGAATATTCTGGAAAAGTTTTAGAATGATCTACCGTTTAGTTTTTCGGAAATAATGAGCAACGGGCATAGCGCGTGAACGGTTCGACTCGCTTTTGTTTCGTGCGTTCCCTGCTCACCGCGCACCGCTGCACCGATATTTCCGCTTATTCCCCACCGCGGGTCGTAAACCTTAATTATCAAAATCAATTAAGAGTTATGTAATAATTGAATGTTTTGATTAGAAAACCTCCTACATTTTTGAGGATAACCGGGATGAAATGATTCAATCGACTAGTTAAATAAATGAAAAAATCGAAATTACTTTTAAAAATATTAATTCCAGTGCCGAAGGACATCTCTACAGTTATTTTAAATTGTGACAACTACTCTTACGTGTTATCAGATTATATAGTTTTCTCCAACAATTTGATCGCTATAATAATCGGTCACATGACTATAAGTCTGCCACAAGGACTACTTTGACCCATTCTGTAACTTACATAATAGACTATGTACACAGAGGTAGGGTTCTGAATTTCTGAACACCAGTCATAAAAGTTACAGAATAAGATCCGTCACTCTGTTTTTCCCTGAATAAACCACAAATCGAGAATTCTGGTTTTCGGTGTCCTTAGAATACAATTAATTTTCTTAATTCTCTAAGCAAGATGAGCAATAAGTTTTGAATTGCTTAGAGAATCTTGATGTTCTTTATGCGAATTTCTATTGTTTACGAACGAACCAGTACGAATTCCAAACAAATTGTGCCATTTTTGTATATCGTGTGGTATTTACATTTCGGGAGACTCTCAGAGATGCTTCGGCAGTGTTAGCATAAATCTGCAAAATCATGGGCATCAGAATTTTTGAACTTCATTACATTCGGAGCATTAAATATTGGAAAGTAATGGCCAAAATCAAACCAAACGTTGCCAACGATGACTGTACTCCAGAAATGTACTGACCCACATATCTCACATTAACGTGTGTCGTAGCTGGTTGCCGTAATGTGTCAACAGATTTCATATATAGGTCGGGTGAGTCTCTCAGCCTTTCTGAGGGAAGCGGGGACTACGCTCGTTTTCCCATCTAGGTTACTCGGCAACTTTGCTGTCTGTATCCTAAAATGATACTACGAAAATTCGACCCCACGCTACGGTTTTTCCGCCCGCTCTGCCGCACTCAGCCTCATAATAAAGGCATAAGATAGCAAGTTATCGAGTTGGGATGTCAATCGGAGTTTGAGTCTTCACTCGTAAGGGTGACTTTCCATGGTCAGTGAGCAGCAGCAGCAGAATTTTTGGGATTCACCAGATTTTAGTAGCGTGAATGGACGCACTTCCGGCGCAAATTCTTGCTGCTCAATGTTTATTGGGTTGAACAGCTAGCAGCAAAAAGAGTGGGACGTGGGACAGAACACACATTTGCGGCAATGAGCGCCATGTGTTTATTCATCTGATAAACACATGGATTTAGGAGAGGTGCGTTCAATATTTATGCATATTATTTTGATGTAGCAGAGCAAAGTATTATTGAGAAAGGGAAATATTTTACAGAATTCAACGGCTTATATTGTACTAAATATGATGTGTGGAATGTTTTCCATACGCACTCACTTTGTGAGCGATATAATGTTTGTTCGCACCGTTCGTACGACATCTTAACAACTTCGCATTGAGATCAGAATCGGATTTGCTGCTGCGGAGGCATGTCCTGTTTCATGGGCAGCGTTGCGACTCTAGCAAATCCTAAAACCGATGCTGCTAACAGCTATCAAGTTATATTAAAATGCTGCTGTTACTCACTGCCCATGAAATGGCACCTTAAGACCCCGAAAGCCAAACGCACCCAACGTTGTCCTTAAAGTCTCAACATGAGGAAGATTGGCGTATAGCTCTTCCGAAAGATTTCTATCATCCTAGATGCTCTCCGATTGATCTAAGCCACATCTCCCCCTCCCCCGCTAAAAGTCGTCTAGACCAATCGAATGTCGTCTGGAACACTTGGATGTCTGAACGTTTTCTGATAGATGACGCGCGCGCATTAACCATTGAAATGCTTTTTTTATAAGCTCCGAAATCTATATATTCCTCAATTGCATCAAGATATTAACTCCAGGAATTTTCATTTTCGTCATCGTTGCTAACGACAAAATAATGTATGCACTTTCCACTCGAGATTATTCGACGATAACATATCGCTTAAGCGTATATTATAATATACTTCAGATTCATATATGTCTCCGTTACGAAAGACTCTGTGGATATATATTGGTATCCTGCAATTTATCGACTTTATCCTGCTATAATGCCCCTGGGAACGACGATTTACGTAACCATATTTGTACTTTTACCTGGCAGAGGGATCTCTTTTCGATGCTGTAAAAGGTCCTTCGGGTATGGGACAACGGAAAAAGATTATAAATGTGTACTATATAGCCTGGGTGTTGTATCAACATGCAATCGCGGATTGTCCTAGATCGGGAAAATTGCTTGGTACATTAATGGATTACAATGAAGAGGGTGGTATCGAAGCTCATGTGGCTCACCCGCGATGACCATTGCCACTCTGTTACACTCATAAAAGATTACTTACAGTTATATCTATGCCATACATGTTAATGTTAGCGTAATTCTGTTCCAAAAGACAGACGTTATGAGACACGAAAATTATTTCAACGAGATAATCGAACATGTAATTCAAAAACCCCAAAAGTTTGTTCATTCTTTTGTCATAACTTTCATGTTCCACCGAAGCTTTGTAAAAAAAAAGGAAATTTCCGTTTGCACAGTTCTTCGTCTTTATTTAGTCCAGAATTTATCTGTGTCTTGTACGATGTTCGATTACCCCGATAAATTTTGCGCGACTCGTGATCATCTATAATTATTTTTTTACAAAATGTAAAGTTTCGTGTAATTATAACTCCATCTGCAATTATTGCCCGAACTGTGTTTAGCACGATGTAACTTGAAATTTGTACTTTTAAATTTGCACAATTAAGAAATAATAATAACTGAGATTATCTCGACAAAAGCATCAAATTGAGATAAAATCAGCATTAATGAGCGCGAATTTTTAACTTGAAGGTGACAGTTTTTTTAGATACAATTTTTTTTCACCACTTCGAACATTTTAAACACTGAGCAAGCGAGAACCCTACTTTCCCCTCGGACTCGAATGTTTTAACATTAATTCTCGTCATTTTTAGAGCAGTAACCGAAAATACCTCAACAATCGCTGTGTCCATTGTACGTTAAAGAGGTGGAATGGTTACCTACTCGCAGAATTTTGAATCGTTCAATTTTTACTTTCGTACTGCTTAAGTATTACTTGAAAAAAAAGCTTAAATGAATTTAAGAAAAACCCTTTATTTCTATTAATTCAGAAACTGGGCAAGTAATTTTCAACTCAAAGACGAGTCTCGAAAAGATTTGATGATACTTTTGATCGTCCAAAGAAGGCAAGACATAGAATTGACAAGTGTTACAGTGCAATTAAGGCAAATTACACTGCGTCAATCTCAGAAACGTGACGGTCAATATTTTCGAAGGTCTACACCCGCGAAGGTCATAAATCCAATCATGGAAATATAAGAATTTCAAATTCCCAGCTTGTCCCCATAATCGTGTGTGCGTCCTACGAGCGCACTAATTCAAAGCAGCCTTTATTCTATACTTGATTGGAAAGACTCACGACATTGGGACATCCATTGGGGCGAGGATTGATCTGTAGGCCGTCATCGTCGCCAATCGTTTCTTCGAATTGGCCTTCGCGACTGCTGGCGGGGCCCATTTCAGCGCCACAAGGCGCCCACGAATTTCTCCCTCAATTAAACGTCACGTTCTCGCGCGCTGATCTTCGATATGACCCTTTATCCTTTGTCCTCCTCCCAGCCTCTCACCAATCGCTAACGTTTAACCAGCAGGCCTCCCGCGGATATTTCGATTATCATCATCGTTTCTTTTTTTTTTTTCCTCTCAAAAAACGTTACAACCGTCAGCACCGAAGTCTTACAAGATGGAAAGTCCTTTCGTCTTCCTTCCCTAGTGTCTATCACAAAAATTCCCGAGCACTTTGTCACTCATCTAACTGCAAGTCGTTCAGAGATTCTCGTACCTTTCCCAGACGAAGAGTTTCGCGCTTTTTTTTCTCCGCAAATTTTCCAGCAATGAACTCACGCAGTCTCGAGCCAAGACTCGACTAAGCACCACCCTGCGGGGTTCTAGCTGCTCAGCTGTTTCGTCTGTCGATCCAGCGACCATCTAAGTACTCCTCCTTCTCGCGCGCGCTACACCCCGTGGCTCCCGAGACTTTCCCAAGACCCCGTAGATACGCGGGAACTTTTCCCGTGCAACGACTATACGTTCGCTTGGGCAATATTCATCATGATTTTCCAGTCAGCACCGCTAATAAGCAGCTATTAATGGCCAAACTTACACTTGCACTATATCCCTATCATTGTACGAGAATCAGGGTCACAGTAGCGGAGGATCCTGGGTAACACGGATTATAATAACTATTCGTTACATCTTTCTACTATATACTTCGGCTCCTTGCGACCGTTAGTTCGTTCGTTCGCCGTTTCTTTCTTTCCACTTTTTCGACGTATTCGTTGCACTTTAACGATTCTCTGGTTGGGCCGATTACATCGGCCATAAACGTTGCTCGAATCGTGGATCACATTGACCGAAAATCAATGTAAATTACATTGGCCGTTTCAAGTTTACTCGTTTGTTTAGGGGATTCGGGGCAACTTTTGCACGATATTAGAGTTTTAGCAAACATTCGATCACCACCAACGAACACCATAAACCACTGCGTCACTGCTCTCGACGTGGTTCAACGCTAGGCTCCTCAGCCTTTCGCTTCGCCAATCTCGCGCGTCAGCAGCCTATACAACTCAAGTGATATCAATCGCCCAACAAGAACGCACACTGTACAGATTTTTAGTTTATTTTATCGCGCCCGAGTGAATGATTTTCATTTACCATTTTCTTTTTTTGTATTTCGGATATAAATCGGCGAATTCGCAGCTGATCCCGCGGGTGGGTAGCGCCGCAGCGCCCCGGGATCAATAAACCGACGCCGGCCGACTCCTTCTATTCCTTTCTCTGCCGTCCTGGTGAGCTCTTTTCCCGTTGCATACGTAGAGCCGCCGCCGAAGTCGCGGACCACCCCTCTATACGCGAAGCAGCTATCGCCCAGGCGCGGATATCTCCCTCCTTCCCACCCCTTGCACATATATATGTATATATATATATGCCCGCGTCGTGCAATCCCCTAATGCTTGACCGTCATATCGACGAGTATATTTCTCGCGTGTAATTTCCCGTATCTCGAGAATCGAGAGGGGCAATGACGATCAATCGTGGGGTTATACGGATTTGCCGATATAAAACAAACGTTTCTTCGATAAGCTGAGTCCCCATCGGACGCTTTGTTGGCTTCAGCGGAAACGTGCTGGAAAATTTTGCGCGTACAATGAGAGGAAAAAAATGATAATAGGAACCATGAATTTATGGTTCAAAAAGATGTCAACTTCGTTTTGCCAATTGGCCGAACAAAATTTGTTATGTAGTTACGGCAGCTCGATAATATGGGTTCAGCAATTTTATTATTTGTTCGTTCAACTATTTACTCGTGACTATAATCAATCAGTCATCGTTAAGAACTGGTATAAGTAACGATATATTTTCAGTCAAGTAAATGTTAAGGTAGTCCTAGCGCAACCGGTGGGGAGGAATTAGCGGAAACGTAGACGCGGCGGAGCGCGCGGTGAACGGGGCATGCATGAAACAAGAGGGAGTCGGTACCCGTGGCTACCGAAAACTCGTAAAATCTTTTTCAAACATCCAATCAGCTTATTTTTTTTGTGAAAATCTGAATCCTCAATATTTTTAAAACAAAATGAGCGTTTGGTTGTGTGATTCTTGACTATATTAGTGTATGAATTTCGAGGTAATCTCCGCGCGGTCATGATTCTTCATATATAGTCGCTATGCTAAAATCGTGATTTTTAACTCAATTTTTCTCGCCAAAAACGTCGTTAAGGTACACTCCGAAGGCCGACTGTGATCGGCCGTCATCCGGTCATCCTGATCGCGAACAGCTATACAACCTAACTATACCTATATAATAATGTATAGATGAAAACAAAAACTACATAAATGATCGTTGAACGAATTATAAAACTGCTATTTAATTATTTTTTAAAATCTTGTAAATTTTTCACGAAAAAAGTCATCGTCCGAGATTTGAACCAGCACATCAGACCCTTCAATCGGTGAATTCAGCACTTTTGAACCGCAAAAATTATTAAAAAACAATGAACACTCTGGAAATAATTTTTTACACGAGTGTTTCCGACTCATTAATCCGGACGTTAATTCTGTCAAAATTATTTTTCATCCTACCTGAGATTTTAACTGGGACATACCTATCGACCTACCTAATTACTGACCGCTACTAATTACCCCATCGATTCCTTATGACTTTCTTGTCATAAGAAATCAAGGAATGACTAAAGGGCTGAATGGGCGTAAGTGCCGTTTTCATAATTTTAGATCTCAGACTGCCATAAAAGCGTAAGCACTATACCTCCCGGCTATTCAGAAAGTAGATACGTACTGCCAAAAAAACCTAAATCCTCTAAAAAATTGTTGCTTACGTCTTTATGGCAGTAAGGTTTCTATCGAACCGAGAAATTAATAAAATCTTACTGCCAAAAGGGCGCATCTCCATGTAGAAAATGTAATGGCTGATCTGTCGTATAATTAAGTATGTCCTTTTGAAAAAATGAAATAAAATAGAGTCTCAATCCATTTTTTTCGAAAGGCCATATATATGTGAGAGAATACAAGATTTGTCTAGATGGAGATACGCCCATTGTGAGTGAGGAAGATTTGATGAATTTCTCCAAGGATACTTCACATTGATAGGCAGAAAACAAATTGGAAAAATTTCAACCTAGCGGTATATCTTCACCAAAAGTGGCGAACCTCCTTAAAGAAGTTTCTTTGTTATCTCGATATAGTGCTATCGACTTAAAAATTTTACACCATAAGTCTGCACACAAATCGTACTTTTGTTTGTCTTGAAAAACAGTTTATAAAGGGTTCTGATTGTATGAAATTGTGCATTTATTGAAAATTGAAAATTCTTGAAAGAAGAGCCTTTGTATGAGCAGGATATAATAATGAGAAAGCAATGTGTAAGCTTCTAATTTTTACAGGTTTTTCCTAATGCAATAATTTTTAATGATTTTTTATAGTGTTATGCTTATCAATGTTATTAAAATTCTTGTAATGGGTTTCAAATCAGCCACCTCCGCTTGGTGGAATCTGGGGATTTTATATTTCGATAATATTATTCTCAAAGCCCTAATACTAACGAGAAAAGTTTAGATCTACCTAGATCTTTGTTTAAATATATCTAGATCTAAGTACATCTAGGGAGTTTCAAGTAGATAAACAGAGATGTAATAAAAGTTCGAATATAGGTGGGGCAAAACCACGCTATGGGGGAAAATCGCCCTGTAGGGCAAAACCGACCACCAATAACAATTGGCCTATGAGCATTTCCGTGTCTAGGGTAGTGAAACGAAGTTGTTAGATCCATATCATTGTTGTTCCAAGTTCCAAGTTGATCCAAATTGTTTAGATCCATGTCATTACAAGATATTCTAATAATTGTCATGTCCAAACCTTATCCATCATCCGTGGTTTATTCTCTTCATACACTGCACGTCCATTAAAATTTAATTAATTTACAACCTTTTAATATCATATATTTTATATATTTTTTTACGTTACATTATTACTTATTACATGGCTTACAATGTCCAATTTCCCTTATATATCACTAAAATGCTGCTGCAATATAGCTGACCCGCATTACCCCAGTCGCACGGGTTCCTCGGTTGCCAATCCCAGCGTATACCATATTCTTTTAGTTCCACATCATTGTAAGATATTCTAATGATTTTCATGTCCAAACCTTATCCATCATCGCTATAAAGCATAATCAACAAAAACTCTATTTTCGTTGCTTTTGTTCACATATTTTCTATTGCCACAAGATGCTACAGAGAGCTAAGTGACCCGCATTACCTCAGCCATAGAAGATTTCTCATTGCGTCATCACTGGAGCAATGAACAGTCGGCGCCAGTCATCATCCAGATCACGCTAGGCACATACGTGTTGATGCCTTGTGCCGCGTCGAGTTTTCGGAAATTTTTTTTGCCTTGCAATATTTACTTTGTAAATAAGTACTTTTACATTTATCTAGATCAACGGATCTGTTACAATATTACTCGTTACACGATTCAGGCAGCTTACGTTTTTTCACATCTTTCATATCACAAAGATACTCCATAAAGTTGAGTGACCCGCATTACCCCAGTTACAGAGGTTTTCTCACTGCATCAACGTTGGTGCAAAGAACAGTCGTAATCCGGTCTATTTGTCCCCTCGGACGCCGTTGGGTTCGAACGTCTCTATGCCTCACCAATTTTTGGCAAGTTTTTGTTCACCTTTTAGAGTATTCAAATACTTTATGCCTAAATATTTTAACATTTGTTCAGTTGTTATGAACATGCGTTCGTCGTTTAGTTTATTCAAATAGTTATGCTATATTTAAGCCTGATCCGTGATTTCTTTCGTCTAGACACTTATTTACATCCACTAAACATTTTAAATAATTTAAAACTTTTATATTTTCTGCATATATATTATTTTACATTGACAGATATTTCACAACATTATATCATTACACAATTTACATAGCTTGCTTTAGCTCATAGTTTTTATATCGCCAAAATGCTGTTGATGGTTGAGTGACCCGCATTACACCACTTGCAGAGGTTTTATTACTTCGTCGTCACTGGGGCAAAGAACGGTCGGTAGTGGCAGTTTTTTTTATTAACTTTGACATTATTCGAATACTCTAGCATTGATTCAATTATTATTAACGTGCTTTCGTTGTTTAATTTATTCAAATGGATTATATCTTTAAGCTTTATTCGTTTATTACATATTTTAAAGAATTTATAAATTTTAAAATTTCTACATTCATATATGCACCGGCAGATCATTTACACCATTACAATATCGCTATTACGTAGTACCGTAGGAATACGGTAAATTTTAAAATTTATAAATTCATATTCACCGCGGCAGATCATTTACACCATTACAATATCGCTAATTACACGATTTACGTAACTTAATTGTGGTCACGTCGTTTATATCATCAAGCAGCTGCAGAGTTAAGTGACCCGCATTACCCAACTGCTGGAGGTATTTCTCACTGCGTCATCGCATGGGGCAATGAATGTATTCGGCAGTAGTCTCAGTAATCACTGGGACCTCATGCTTCTTTTGTTTACAACGACAAAATTAATGAAATTATACTTTCCTTCGTATGCTGCTTATTGAAATTATAGAAATCATAGCGTTTGGGTTCCAAATCAGCGACCTCCACGTGGTGAAACCCGGGGAATTCATGCTCCGACAATATTATATTGTTAAGAAGCATCAATTCGCTAACGGCTGAATCGCATTTGTAAAAATTTAGAGTCTTTTGATGATAAATGTACATGATCCGTCAATAGCAACATGTGGCGCCCATACTGTTATTGTGTCGCGATCATAAATCGCAATTTATTGTTCAAGCTTAGGAATTGAATTAGTCGTAACCGTCCCCATTCACTAGGCTTAATAAATAATTGGTTAGATTGAGTAATTGTAGAATGAGTTTGGGAAATGGTGACCTCACCGTAAGTCACTGTTTTCAATCCCGAAGCTTGGGCCCGTATTCACAGTCCAGTCTTATTTCTAAGACGGTCTTAAGACGTCGTTTAGGACGTCTTGATTGGTCGTTGGCCGTGCTTAAGACCGTCTTAAAAGTAAGACTTGACTGTGAATACGGGCCTTGGATAGCTATAGCATTAGTCGTACTAGAAATGATAACCTTACCCAAAGCTGATGTTTTTAATCTGGTACTCGATTAGTCGAAGTGGTACCGGAAATGGTGGCCCACCTGATGCCACACTGTTCTTAATTCCGCAGGCACCCCATTAAACCGGGAAAAAATCGTTCAGATTTACGTAGATCTAATTTAGATCAACTTGGAAATTATTTTTTACATAAAATTTTACCGATGCAGATCTAAACTTTGGAAAATCTTAGATCTATCGTAGATATCTCCGTATATAATGGCACGATTACGTTACATGTGAGTCGACCTAATATTTCGTTCAAATTAATTAACGCTTTTGCTCATTAGATCTCCGTTTATCTACTTAAATATCAGTGGATCTGAGCAGATCTAACCGAGATTCAGGCAGATATAACTTAGATCTTGGTAAATCCATGATTTTCCAAAATTTAGATCTACGTTGATCTAATAAAATACGGTTCAAACTTCGCTCGAACTGTATTTTTAACGTTGCAAAACGTTAAAGCACATCGGATAAATTTAAGTAATTATAATTGGGTGTAAGGTGACATTTATATATGGATATATAAATGAATGCAATGCCTGAGCGAGTGAGACAGCATCAAAAAGTGCAGCATGAAATTTATATATAGATATATAAATGCACGTAGCAGGCGCAATTGACCGGAAGAGGGAGACACCTCTTAGTACGTATACTGAGCGCCATCTGTCGAAGCTAGTACCATTTTCAAGATGATTCGTACGGATCCTCTATAATGCAGAGTAAGATGTTTTACGTCAAAAAAATAATAATAATAATAACTACATTTATCCCAAGTGGATCTACGTAGACCTAAATTATTTTTTCTCGTGTCCAAAATGCCTTAAAGAAAGAATAAAAAACGTACGAATCTCCTTTGAATGTCTTACTTCCACTTCATAATTGCTCCCATTTAATTCTAAGTTCCTATTTGATAGATAAGGTAGAGTGAACTTACGAGGCCTACAGAGCTACGTTGAGAAACCTTACTCGAATTAACACGGGTATCAAAATATCTCTCTCGAGCATATAAGATTGCCCTAGTAGATTGCCGAACTCAACAAGCAACTGAAAAAATAACCGTCAAAAGGACGGTTCTTTTCGGACAAAAAAGAACTGTGGAAAAACCTTCAAAAGAACCGTCTATTTTTATGAATCTGTAGACGGTCCTTCGTACGGTCGTTCCTACTGGTTTTTGGTTCTCAGTATAGACGGAGAGCTAGCCACGGAAATAGGGCAGCAATTTATAGAACGATTAAAACCACCTAATCAGTCTGCCTTAACATAATTATTAATTGATTCGGGCGCCTGGCAGCCTTTCATTGGTGGGGGTGGGCGTGGTACGGCCGTAAAGGGGTTGAAAAATCAATTGAAGGTGTTCAATTTATAGAGCGCTGGTTTTTGGTGTGATTGTAGCTAACTATGTTCAAAATTCGATAATAATATTGCCAGGCGATTTGCTTGGGGGAAAAGTAGTGCCAGGTGACGTTAAAGGTGCGTAGAAAAGTGCCGAAGTCGTCTCATTTATAGAGGGCTGGGACTAAATTTTTTCGTTACATTCAACCCTCAGGATAGTGTGTGCAAAATGACAGGCGAAAATATTGAGCCGAACACCTTGCCAGGCGCCGACAAAGAGCGAGAATAGCGAGACGGCCGTCAAGAGATTGAAAAATTAATCGAAGGTGTTCGATTTACAGAGTGCTAGTTTTTGGTGTGGTAGTAACTAATTATGCTTTGAATTCGAAAATAATATAGCCAGGCGATTTTTTTGGTGGAAAAAGAGCGCCAGGTGACGTTAAAGGTACATAAAAAAGTGCCGAAGTCTTCTCATTTATAGAGGGCTGGGACCAAATTTTTTCGTTACATTGAACCCTCAGGATCGTGTGTGCAAAAAGACAGGCGAAAATATTGAGCCGAACATCTTGCCAGGCGCCGACAAAGAGCGAGAAATGCGCGCACGATAGTCAATCAGATGCTACAGTTATTTTTTTATTATGAACGTTGTACGTCATTCTATTGATATGGATTAAAGGGAGAACATTTTTTATTCATTATTGTTTATTATTTTTAAACAGTCTTAACATTCACAATGTTAATTGTTTATCTTTTATCAATTAATATCATGCAATGTTTTTTTTTTTTTTTAAATTTCATGCATGAATTGTACGTGAAAACACGGCAACAGAAACGGCTAGATATCTTGATAATTATTCTGAATATGTAAGTATGAAAATTACCGTTATAACTGTTCATGAAAAAAAACTATCAATACTCTAAAATAAGAATAAAAATTTATAAAAATTTATTAAATTGTCTAAAATTTTAAAATTTATAAAAATTAAAATTTATTTTAAAAAATATTTTAAGTATGAAATATTAATATTAAGGTTTCTCGGACTGTTTGCTCCTCTATCCGATAATTCTTGTGATCTGTACGATGGAGTAAAAGTTTTCGCTATATATTGAGTCAGGTAAAACCCCGGGCAATTATCGGATAGAGAAGCCAACAGTCCGAGAAACATTGATGTCAATATTTCATACTTCAAATAGTTTTTTAAATTTTTATTATATAGAATTGATATGTTTTTTTCATAACGAGTTATAACAGTAATTTTCATACATTAATATTTACAATAATTATCAAGATATCAAGCCGTTTCTGTTACTGTGTTTTTGATTGATTGGTAAAAAATAAACAATTAACATTGTGAATGTTAATACTGCTTAAAAATAATGAATAATAATGAATAAAAAATTTTCTCCCTTTAAGGATGTATGTTAGTTAGGCAAGGAGGGGGAAAGCGTGGCGCTGTGGCGACGTGAGAGGCAAGCTGCACAGGAGAACTGCGCGCGCGACATAAATGCTTTCTTTTCATAACGCGAAGTTTAACTCATAATATTTCGGAAAGTATGTGCGCACTTAACAATTTTTTTTCTTTCACGTGTCTCAAAAACTACAGGGTTACGTTGGAACATTTTTGTAACTCAAAAAGTAGTCGGGAAATACTTGATTTTCTAGAATAAATGCTATTTTCCATGGGCTGCTGTATGAATCCCATGTTAAATGTCTCACTTTGAGCTTGTATATCTCAGAATTCACATGGGCGAAAATTTGGCAAAAAATCTTTAAAAAAATGCTATATACCGTCTTTTCTAACATCTAAAATTTTCAATTAGAAAACTGGTAATCGACTTAGCTAACATACATCCTTAATCCATAACAATAGAATGACATACAACGTTCATAATAAAAAAATAACTGTAGCCTCTGATTAACTATCGTGCGCGCACTTCTCGCTCTTTGTCGGCGCCTGGCAAGATGTTCGGCTCAATATTTTCGCCTGTCTTTTTGCACACACGATCCTGAGGGTTCAATGTAACGAAAAAATTTGGTCCCAGCCCTCTATAAATGAGAAGACTTCGGCACTTTTTTATGTACCTTTAACGTCACCTGGCGCTCTTTTTCCACCAAAAAAATCGCCTGGCTATATTATTTTCGAATTCAAAGCATAATTAGTTACTACCACACCAAAAACTAGCACTCTGTAAATCGAACACCTTCGATTAATTTTTCAATCTCTTGACGGCCGTCTCACTATTCTCGCTCTTTGTCGGCGCCTGGCAAGGTGTTCGGCTCAATATTTTCGCCTGTCATTTTGCACACACTATCCTGAGGGTTGAATGTAACGAAAAAATTTTATCCCAGCCCTCTATAAATGAGACGACTTTGGCACTTTTTTACGCACCTTTAACGTCACCTGGCACTACTTTTCCCCCAAGCAAATCGCCTGGCAATATTATTTTCGAATTTTGAACATAATTAGCTACAATCACACCAAAAACCAGCGCTCTATAAATTGAACACCTTCAATTGATTTTTCAACCCCTTTACGGCCGTACCACGCCCACCCCCACCAATGAAAAGCTGCCAGGCGCCCGAATCAATTAATAATGGTGTTCAGGCAGACTGATTATGTGGTTTTAATCGTTCTATAAATTGCTGCCCTATTTCCGTGGCTAGCTCTTAGACTAGTACGGTTTTTACCAGTTCGGTCCTTTTTATGGTTTTATTAAGGTTTTATTTTATGTAAACAAATTTATTACAACATTTCGTATGCTCCTTCTCTCCCTGGCAGTTGATTCCCTTTATTATTAAAATTCCCTTTATTATAAAAATTTCATTCTGCTGTGATTTGGACTGCCTCGATCCTGGCTCGCGTTGACACTACAAAATACAGTGTTTTTGTTTCGTTTATCCAGTACGGTTCGTTTTATGGTCATTTTGTCAGTTGCAAACCCGAAAAAATAGTATGGTTATTAGTACGGTTCTTATGGTGGTTGCTCGTAGCTTTTTAGGTGCTCGTGAAATATTACGAACGGTTCTTTTTTAGGTTATTGGTCGGTGATTTTTTGTCCAAAAAGAACCATCGATGACCGGTCCTTTTTACGGTTTTTAGTGAGTCATACAATCTACCAGGGTGACCAGACATAACGATACTCGAGTAACGAGAGTTAGGTATTATGATTTCTAAACGCAGCTCAGGAGGTACACCACTTTAAAAAAACACATGCCCACACTGCTCTGCCTCATGGTAGCTGTGGAATTGAGCGAATTGCAATTATTTATTAACAGAATAATCATCATAATCATTCATTTCGGCGTCGATCATTATTCGGCCACAATCCCATATTTGCGTTATCCGTAAGGTAGTCTAAAAATTTCTTAGCCACAGTCCCGACTTTGTCCTGTTCAGTATCATCAGCGATCCTGCGTATATTCTCGATCGGTACATACTTGAATATGTCATCGAGTCGTCGAGGATCCGTGAGGTTGTAAGTTATCGACTGCAGTAGCTTGAAGCCAGAAATCCGAAATATCTCGGGATTCGACTCGTCGAGACAGTGTGCAACTACTTGGCCGATTTTCAACTCGAAGAGATAACAGAGAGCATTATTATTAACGGAGATGTTCCACAAAATCACCATTATCAACCTAAAAATGAATCAAAGGATTCAATATTGGCCGTATCGCAACGTTGCACGAATTACATTATCTGTCCATTCAACTTTTGCATTATCACGAGAATTCCTACTCGCCTCTTTATCCGATATCCCGAAGGCATGGGTAATCTCGGCATAAATAACACGAGATTTCTAATGAGACTCTTGCCAGACTTGTTCTCGAATAAAAATTCTCTACCCTCGGGAATGGACGACATGTTCGCTATCGTACCCAAGAGTCCCATTGCAAATTGATACTCGTCGGTGCTGTAAGGTGGCAGCACCTCTTGGTACTCTTGCAAAAATA
This sequence comes from Rhorus exstirpatorius, assembly GCA_963564615.1. Taxonomy (NCBI): domain Eukaryota; kingdom Metazoa; phylum Arthropoda; class Insecta; order Hymenoptera; family Ichneumonidae; genus Rhorus; species Rhorus exstirpatorius. The sequence continues at coordinate 12,092,946 of OY751321.1, forward strand.
TTCCGATAATTCTATCGGCGATGGACACGAATTCTTCAACTTTGTTTTGATACTGAGTGTAAAATTCAAATAATCGTGTTATAATTTCTTTTTTTTTCAGTCTTAAGAACAATTATCTTGCCCTGTTGGTCCAGCGGCTAATCGACAATCCCATGCTCTCTGTTTTTCGATATATCTTTGTATATTTGAACATAGAGTCGACTCTCGTTAGTGTGATGCTCACGAGTAGTATACTCTCTATAACAATAGCGTTTCCCCACTTTCGAGATTTTTATTTATGGACCGATAAGGAAACTCCCTCTGGTAGAGGCCACTCTCTCTACTAGCATGAACATCCGATCAACTTGATTAGTTGTTCTACTTACATGGGTTTTTTTTTAAGAAATGGGAAATTAACAAAGCAGGAGGTGGCTCCTCGTGGAGTTACCTAATTTCTCATGATTCGGCTGGGTAGCCCAAATTTAGGCACCTCAAATGGATAAACCAGAGTGCACTTGAGATTATTTATGAACTGCCTTAGCGTTTATTATCACCAGTTCAGTCTACCAGAATCATATTGAATGCAATTTCAATAAAAGTTTGGAAAAAAAATTGATTGATCCCGAGTGCGTGTTACTAACGAGACTCGACTATATATTTAAGCATTCAAATACAGTCAAATCTATCAGACTTCCAACAATACCATCAAACGCCTTTACGTGAGTTATAAATTAATTTTTTTGATGTGTAAACATCTTAGCGCTCGGTCTACGGTAGGGGCTAGCTGGGACTTCGAGCGTCAGATGTAAAACTTCGACCGTCAGCGTAAGATCCGTGTCTATGTGAGCGCGTGAATGTGTGTGTGAGAGCGCCACACGGTGGGGGCTAACCAACACTTCTATGTATAGGACATCGGCGCCGCGCAGGCGTAAGCAGCGTACAGCGCGCACCGTGGTCCGTGTGAGAGCCCGTGAATGTGTGTGTTTCGACAGCTGATAGCTGATGGTACGGGCTAAGTTAAGGAGGTACGACTAGTATGAAGAATCCAACTGACGGACTTGAAATTTTTATATGTTTTTGCCGAATACTTTATGCGCCTATTGCCAAAATTTGAGCTATATTGACCGTTTAGTTTATTCGTAATAAAATTGCAAAGTCGAGCAGTTTGAGTTACTAAAGCACGTCGTCTTATGGAGACGGTTAACCGGAAGTGCTGTGATCATGGTTTTGCTGCTCACGTATCCAACTACACCCGTTGAAAAACTGAAACTTGATAGATTAGATATAATAGATATTGTAAAAAATTGAAAAATTACTCTTCACCGTGTAGTTCTGGCACTACATCATAAAAAAGTTTCAATTTCCGGTTGTAAATGGTCAGAACGATCAAATAGCACCCACAGACTTAGCAACGTCGCGAGTAACAGCTGATGGGTTTCGGCAAACATAACCTAGCTTTGTTTTGATATTAGCAACGAGGATAGAGTCATCTTCGTTGGTCGCGTATACCAACTTGTAGCATCGCCAATGCGACGTTGCCAAGTGTTTACTTCAAATTCCATCATGTTATTTATGGAGTTTTATTATTTATCACGTATCAATTATATGTATAATTATCATTCTGCCGATCGTATTAATTCCACTGAGGTAATTCAAGTCTATTTTAATAGGTTTTCGGCTGATTTTTTAAAATGTTTTTTAGTCCGTTTTTGTGGTAGACATGTCATTATTATTATGATGGAGACTACTATCGAGTCGTTGACAATCTAATTTTTCAGTTTTTATTAGTTCATGCGCAATAAATTAATCATTTGCCACAAAATTTTTCACATTATAATCGATAATATGAATAATCAATGCAAATAAACACAAATCAGAACAGCTGTGGGTAAAATGAATTTAGACTTTTTTTTGACTCCAAAGAACTATAGTCGTACCTCCTTAACCAATGCACGACCTCAATTTTCCCACACCAAACTGACGCGAGCTCAAATGTTTACACATCAAATTTCGTGAGTTCCAACGCCAACTCACACGTTTTTTTCTAAGATCATTGAAATTTCAGGGAAAACCACATTATCCAATTTTTTTTTTGTTTTTTAAGTATTCATGTTTTACGAAGTGTGGGTCTGATATATTTCAAGAAAAATCAAAGTTGTGGCACGATCGTTTAGCAACGATGCCTCGAAGATGTCTCTACGGTCTCTACCATTGGCCTCGCATAATGCCTTTTAAAAATAAAAAAATAAAAAGCCTACATGCTAACTCCGGCAGCGCCGTCCATGGCGGTAACTTTTTGAATCAGTGGGGTTATGGGAAGCTAACAAAATAAATATCGGAACCAGTGTTTTCTAACGTTTCTGCCAATTTATCGATTACAAACGGATCTAATCGTATGTGCTGTGTCGTTGGATGTTTAAATAGTGAACGGAAACGAAATATGTCTAATACGACCTCCTGAAACCTGCTTATAATGATAACAAAAATTATTTTGAGATCGTACACTGATACGAATATGCAAGAAATTTTATTTAAGAAAACAAATTCGTACGCATGGATACATGTATTTCTAAACGGGATATTAGTTCCATAACCTCACTGCTTAAACAGAGTTTCAAGAGATGGCGCTGCCGCTTCGCGCCAGAGCTATGAGCGTAGCGGTGTAGCATAACCAGGGCTGTATGAATTATAACTCAAGGCATTTGTACATTTCTTTATGAAAACAAAACTTTACAACAACGTTCGATGTGAAAGATTTAACTGCATTGTCAGGGCATTGACAAGAATATCGTCGAGCTTCAAATTTCTTACCGATTGTTGCTTGAACCATTGATTTATGACCTTGGGCTCGCAGGACGCTCGCCACACTAAATCTCCCATAACCGCGCCGATATTCAAGCTAAAGGCCATTTGACTCTCTAACTGAACGAAATATAAATCATGGGTGACGATGAAACATTTGTTACATCCCGAAAATATATCGGAGAAACTGATTAACGCATGGTCGCCTTGCGATTGTAGACGTTTCATGGTTATGTTTGAAGGCCCAAATTTTGAGGTTTGAGAACGATGTTACAGAAAGTCAAAGTGCGAATATGTATACAATTATTTTTTTGCGCAACGAGAAATTTTCAAAATTTTACTTTTACAATTTTGCTCGGGAGTGATATTTTACGATTTAATTGAAAGCGAAATATGGAAAGATATAAGATATGAACACTTTTTTTGAATAAAAAAATATGGTTGCTATGCATATAAGGATTGCTACAATACACGATTCCATAAGTTAAAGATTTGAGAACTAATGGTCGATTACTCCAAAGCGGTTCGAACTACCGTTTAAGTTTTTTAAATATAGTTTTGAGATAGGATAACCTTAGTTTAAACTTTTAAGGTCGAAGGATCGAATCGGACAAGAGCGAATAAGCCAAGAGTTTCGCTACAGCTCCTATATTAGACAACAAATGTCATTTTAATTAAAATATTTCTGCAATCGCTCTGTCCAGAAAAAAAAATTATTAGATCAATATGTAGCTATTTTCTGGATCAAATTTTGATCTAGGTATAGATCCGAATTTTGGTGAACAGAGAAAAAGAGAGTGTTACGTATCGCGGACTTTGTTTGCTTTCTTACGATGTCACACAGAAGTTTTCCTATCGTCATTCTAAACAAAACCTCCATATTATTTTTGTTCTCTTTTCTACGTCCCCGTAGTAAGATTGAACAAGAAACTACTCAATTTCCTAGGCAGATAGCGGAAACCTAACCTATATAGAGTAGAGTTCGATCATCAAAGCGTTTTAACTTATAGAATCGTATATTCAATTCGGCTCATTTGTATTTTGATCAATTTTACGTATGTAAAATCGAGTTAATTTTTGTCTCAATGGACAACTCCAATATTCACTCTCAAATCGTTTGGTCGGTCTTGAATCTTAAACCGTCATTTCGTTGGTTTCTCAATTCGACCATCAGACGTCGCATTCACAATCAGTTTCCCCCCAATATTCGCGAATTCAACTATACACGAGATTATAATGACGCAATTGTACTTGACTGTTCATACGATCGATCTCAGCTTGATCTCTCACATGCTGAGCCTCCGAAATTTCCCATTTAGCTTGCAGCTCATAGTAACTACTTTCCAATTTAGAAATGCTTTCAGCTTTTTCTAAAAAAAAAATCAAATTCAACACTGTTTTCTTAATGTCAAAACTATTAAAAAAGGTTTAGTGTTATAACCCTTGCTTGCCCACCCTTTTTTGACTCCAGCGTGGGTGATATCTCTTCGTTTAGTTTATTACTCGGTAATGCAGTATGGGTATTGCGTGCTATGCCACCAGGAATTTCGATTTCCGAATGACTTATGGCTGTGGGCAACGACGATTTGTCCTGAAACTGTACGAACGAATCATCGAAATTGCATATTCATGAAAACTATGTATAATATGAAAACGTACGAAATCTTCTCCATCCGCCGCATCGAGAATAAGCCCGCCAGAATCTTCATCATTCTCCATATTTATATCCTCCGCGAATTCGACGCAAGCACTACACAAATGTACTTTCGGCTCAATCTGTCATTCTGTCATTGATTGACGTAAATGTCTAAAGTAAATTTCATGTAAAAGATCTGTCAAAATTTAATAAAACATCTCGTACATTTGGGCTCGTTTACATGAACTCGGTCGCTTGATATACATGGAAAAAGTTGATAAAACTATTTGGCCATCTATTTCCCTCATTTAGTTCTAGGTAGATATATTCATTCCGATTTTAACAATAGGTCAGCATCATCGATTGTGCCTTTTGGCGAATTTTTTAAATGACATAAAGTGTGATTAGAATAAAATGGTTCGAAGTGAAAAATATTTTATCGTGGATAGTTCTACAATTACAAGCAGAATTTAAAAAAACGGGGAGCTGCAATAAAGGGAAAAAAAAGAATCATTTGATAATAAGGTACGCAACATTAAAAATATCATGTTTGGTACATAAATAAAAGTATAACCTCACAAATAGCATCGCGTAAATGTCTAGAAGAATAATGAAATATATTTTTCTTTTTGATTGTTCTTCTACGATGACGATGATAGTTTTCAATTATCAAATGCTACATGCTATCCTGATCCAGAATTCCGGTGTCCGAGTGATACCGATTATCACGACGTCAACGTTTATCGTGTTTGGGAAACGAAAAAATTTCCTCTCCTTTACACAGCAGAACACAATAATTACGCATAATGGGTTAATTAAATTTATAACTATCCACTATCCAATAGTGTTTTAATTTAGGTACGCCTTGAGCTTGAACGCGCTGAGCAGTCCTTTCATTTAAACCTTACCTAAAACCTAACGTGTTACATATATATCATTCAATTATATTTCACTCAATCACATTTGAACCACGCAGATGAATTAAAATATTAAATATGTGTATTATTTTTAATTGTTTTCATAATATTTTTTTTGCTAATTAGAGCTTCTTTTTCAATACAAATGTTTATTTCAATAAAAACGATTCAAAAGTTCCGCTAAAAGGCGCAATCTATGATGCTGCCACTACGCGGCTGAGTTTGGCAGTGCGGAACCCTAATTCAACGAAAGTTATTAGCACTTCCGGTGTTACGTCCCAGTAGAGCCAGTTGTCGAGCGGCAAGTTCAAATGAATGAACCTGAGAGGTGGGCTCGTAAATATGTTTTGTTTATTAATTATTTTATTCTCTCTTATGAATGAGTAACGTTTTCATTGATTTGCACACCCTTCAGTCAATCATCCTAAATTCATAGTTCTTTTCTGTAACATATCAAATCAAATTGAGACGAGCGACTTCGTTGGAGTGTCCACCCTCGGGGATGGAGAGAGATCTCCTCGGTGGTGGCTAACCATGGACCTACTAGGTCCATGTGGCTAACGAGCCCACCTCTCAGGTTCATTCATTTGAACTTGCCGCTCGACAACCGGCGCTATCTGTGCGTTGAAAATAAGTTACTAAATTTAATTGAAATTCACGCCGCTGTGGCGCGCATAGAAACGAGAGGGGTGAGGGTTAGAGGGACGCTCGAATGCTGACGCGCAGGACGCGCTTCAAATAAAATGCATTGTTTCACGATATTCACACACGTGATCACCTAACGGTGCTGCCGCTTTGAGACGATTCAACTCTTCGGTTTTGTTCGTTAGATTTCTGGAAAGCTCGATGTTTTCGGCTTTCAACGAATCGATGGTTCCCTCGTACTCGTTCAGCAAATTCATCGTTTTGTTCTCGTCATTCGCCGAAGTCAGTTTCAATTTTTCGTCGAGTTCCTCAATCGTCCTCTCCATTGCGGTCTTCTCTTGAGCAATGCCGTGAATCTCAGAGTCGAGCTCCCGGCGATCGTGCGCACGTGCACTGAAAATTTTGTTTGTTCCATTCGAAATTGTGAAAACGCGAAATAATTCGGATCATGTACCGACGCTCCTACCTCGGCTATCTTTGTCAAGCGATTCATGAATTATTTCATGCAGAAAACGCGTGCGGCTAACACTCTAACTTGGTTGAAATGGAATCTAAATTGATGGGAAGAGAATGGAAATTGGTGGGGAAAGATTGAACTACGCTTACAGTATCGGCGTATCGGGCAACAATGCGGCAATGCGCCCGCGAAGACGACAAGCGTAAGCGTCGATTGAAATGACGACGGACGTGGAGCAGACCCGCGGCACGCTCCGCCAAGCATTTAATATGATCGGTGGATCTTCCGACCATCAAGGAAACGAACAAGACTCCCGAAAAAAAAAAATAAACAAGGAGCGTGTGAAACGACGTCAAAGGATCATTCAATCGGTCGACATTTCCAATCAGAGTAAGTTTTATTATTAAATTTTTATACGAACAAAAAATTGTAAGACAATATGCATTGTATCGTTGTTGTTATTATTATTATTTTTTTTTTTTATTTTTCAACAGCCGAGTGCGAAAGATCTCGGATTCGTCTGTCCGATGGAAGTTCAGGAGGTGACGATGGCATAGTTTAGGATGCCAATTCAACAGTATAGGACGGCCGCGGCGCCGGGTTCGATTCAACGATCGTCCAGAAATTCATGGCAAGGAGCCTAAAAGCCCCGAGACAACACCCGAAAAGAATATATAGGATGTGTGGACTTGAAAACACGTAAAACTCTTTGAAAAAATCCATAATTTTCTCTCCATTTTGTTTTGTTAACGATGAAAAAAAAAAAAAAAACTGCCGAGTCCATTTTTTTTTCAACAATATCTCTTGAATTTCAAGACTTTTAAAATTATTTTTAAATAAGATTTTCAAAGATTTTTAAATTATTCGAAATTTCGATAAAGGTCTGCGTACGCTATGTTGCGGCGATGCGCAGAGCGCGGTGAACCGATGCAATTTTGGTTAATTCTATTTGGCGATTTTTCATTTACTTTTTTCGTATCGACGCGTGAGATTAAAAAAATTTATATATTGCCGTAGTGTCCACACAATTCAAAAACTTTCGAGCGCTTCGTAACGATTTCTATAAATTCACTGCACTGCGCATCGCAGCGCTTCGCATCGACGCGATTCGCTGCGCCGCGGCATAGTGTACGCAGACCTCAAGACTTTTGTCTTATCGTTTTGTTGCAATTTCACGAGTTATCGATGTTGTCCTCAGTGAATCCTCGTCGCCCGAGAAACCCGAAGAGGCATACGAAGAACCGGGGCGTACTTTTTCGTAGAACAGTATCTCGCTCTGTCGAAAGATCATCGAGAACTTGGAGGAATTCACGAAGTTGGAAAAACAGGTGTTACGTAGAAGGGGCGATCGAAGCCCCGCGATGATAAGACGAAAAAAAATATCCATTGACCAAGAGAAGACGGCAATGGAGAGGACGATCGAGCAACTCGACGAAAAATTGAAACTGACTTCGACGAATGACGAGAAGAAAACGATGAATTTGCTTGAGCGAGTACGAGGGAACCATCGATACGTTGAAAGCCGAAAATATCGAGCTTTCCGGAAATGTAACGAACAAAATCGAAGAGTTGGATCGTCTCAAAGCGGCAACACCGTCGGGCGATCACGTGTGTGAATATCGTCAAACCAGAGATGAGCAGGGAGATCTCCAAATGCTCGTATTTTCGTGGTTGCGATTTTGGAGCGTCGACGTGACACCTGGGCGGTCAAACGCCGAACTGGTCTCATTTTTCGTGAAATCGACCTGGAAGTCGCGCTGCATGTTGGTGGGGCAGGCAACCGAGTAACCACGAAGAAACTGGCCACAGCGTCAATTGAACACCACACGGATAACAAATTTATGAATGTATGTATGCATGCATTCATAAGTTTGCTTCATAATCGTCGAAATGAAAATCTACGTGTAAAAAGGATTGATTTTTTTGTTGTGAATTTTTTATATAAAATGCAATCTCGATATATACAAGAATAAATTAGTCTCACATTCTCGCCCTATATAATATAGTTATATATTTATTTTTAGCTCCCCAACTTCCAGATTATTATACCTATAAGACGTATATGAGCTCGAAGTTGACTTTGCAGACTAGCAAAAAATGTACTTTCAGAGTACTTTTTTTTTTAGTAAAAAATAATACAGCGATACATACTGTATCAAACATTTTGATTTGATCATACCAATCGTCACCAAACGATTTTTCATCAATTAAAACTAATTGGAAACGAAATAACGTATTTGTCCGACTAGCTAAATACCTCATCCCTCGCCAAATCCTCATCACTACCTAGACGCAAATATTTTTTTCACATTTTAACGTAAACCACGGATCACCGCCAAACATGATGAATAGAAATATTCGTCATCTCGCCAAACGATGCTGCATCGAATGATTCCTTGATAAACCGATTTTGCGAATAATGAAAAGATGTTGGGCCAACTTTACGCTAAAGTTTTAATTATTTATTGAAAAAAAAAACTATTGATCACCAAACGTTTTAATTACTTTACCAATCTTCACCCAACAAATTTCCTGCAATTAAAATTAATTGGGAAAAAAATGGATACGAAATAACCTTTTTGTCCAGCTAACGTTACACTATCAAATACCTCATCCCCACCACATCTTCGCTACCTAATAGACGCGAATAGGTTTTTTTTTTTTACTTTTTTACGTAAACTACACGGATCACCAAACATGCTGAATGCTACAATATTCGTGATTACCAAACGATTCTGCATCGAATGAGCCCTTAATAAACCGATTTGGCCCATAATGAAGAAATGTTGGGCCAACTTTACGGTAAAATTTTAATTATTTATTTTAAAAAAAACTAATTGATGGCCAAACGTTTTAATTAGTTCACTTAAGCATGACCAAACGATTAGAAAAAAAAGTCAAAGTTTTAATTTTACGCTCAAATTTTAATCATTTATTTTAAAAAAAATATTGATGGCCAAACGTTTTAATTAGTTCACCAATCATGACCCAACGATGACCAAACAATTAGGAAAAAAAAAATTTTAAGTCAAAGTTGTAAGGCTACCTTCATGGAGGTGTATTGTTGTGGCACACGGTGTCGCTCTGTGTCGACTGTGTAGGTCATAGTCGAAGCACACAAAACTCCACAAGCCATAAGCAGACTTGGGGTGCGTTCCATTATTCGCTCAAAGCGCTTCGCTTAAGAGTCATCGAGCACACGTGACCAACTCAGAATCGAGAGTAGCGCCTCTCGCGGAAAAATTTGAAAAACATGCATGTCGAAGTCAGTGCCGCTTGCAGCAGATATGTCAACCAATGCATTCAGCAAAAAGTTACGGATGTCGATAGGGTAGGATGTAAATGTTACAGTGGCGGCGCATGTTCCATGAAGGGCCCCGATTGCCCCCATTGATCCTCAAAGCTTATTTTATCTCAGGGCTCACTTTACGCTTACGCCATCACTGCTGCTTCTCCGCTCTTACCGACAACCGTGACTAGCGAACCTAGCGTTAGTAGCCGGAACTGTGAAATACTTAGCATGTACTGTCATATAGCCGTAAGCACGGCTTAGACGTCTCCGCGTGTATTTTTCGGATTATCGCTTTGTTTTTCAACGAAACAAGTTAGATTATTTTTTAAGAAGTGCAATAAAGTGGCAAGCAGCTCCGTCTGGTCCGGTGAAGAGTGGCAGATGTGCATGAAATTCATAATAAAATGTATTTATCGATTGGCGAAAAAAGAGTGGGGCAAACGACAGCCGCCTGGAGTTTTCGATAATTTAGTGTGCTTCAAAAAAAAAAATTCCACGGAGCGGAGGACCAGACGGGATTTCTTACTAGTCGAACGAATTTATTTTTTATATTCAATTGTGCGATACTATTATATTTTCGGCGAAATCCGAAAAATACGTTTCTCTACAAATCTTAGTTCGCTTATTGCCCACTTGGCGCTTTCGTATGCCCTCGCTCGATGCCCGACCGTCCGAGCATGGACGAATAATGGAACGCAGCCTTAGAATAAGCTTTTGCGCATGCGCAATGGCAGAATGAAAAGGTCTCATGCGCAATGTATTATGCAAGTTTGTTGCTTCTGGAATTTTATTGTGCTTCGGCCTTATGGCTTCTGGAATTTTATGTGCTTCAGCCAGGAAGGAAGTTCCTGGCTTCAGCCTGCCACACGCGTGGTCTGCCGGTCTGGGTGTTCGTAAAAACATATTCCCAATGGCGTCGCATCATTCTACGCCTATGCGCGTGGCTTGGGCTCGATGAGTCTCGGAATACTAGTTATTCGCGGCGTCTATACGATGCAACGTATGTGCATGGTGCATGGAACGAAAAAAAAAAACAAAAAAAAACGGTTTTAATTATAACCTCACGTGCCGCGTAAGTTTTGTTCTTCAGTGCTAAATTACTTGTTCAACGAGGAGTTTCATCGTACTACGGGTGAGTTAAAACTCGAGTTTTATTTTTCATACAATAATCAATGTATTAGCGTAGAAAATATTTTATTAAAAATGTAGTCGCTGGCAAAGCACTTTATACATTATAGTTTATCAATTGTTCGCGCGGATGTGGTTCAACGATCGTCTGGGTATTTTTCCATATTCTTTTTTTTTTTTTTTCTTTCGATAAGGACGAAACAAAGAGCAATGCGAAATTGTCGATTTATCGTAGGCCAGGGTCTGTTTATGTGGGTTAGGAACGAAGTACTTTGGATACATTTTTTACGCGGGAATTTATTTACTCGCTGTTCATTGTGATTTATCGAATTACACTCGATCTTCATAAGCGCGTATATGGGGACGCCAAGCCCGTTGCAACTTTTTTTCAAATTCATACCTCTTTATTTTTTTTCTTGTATTCACGCGTTTAATATTATTTTCGAATTATTTATTACGAAATTGCATGCATACATGAAATTTAATTTTGATTAGAAACATGTGATAAAAATAAAAAATCATAATAATGCAAAATTCGTAATGATAATTATCGAGCTTCGATGTATCTCGGTGGTATGAGCTTGATAACTGCGTGTGGTATTTTATCTTGCAAAATCTTCTAATCTCAATTGCCTACTTGCACTTTAGAACGATATCCCAATTTCGTATTTTTTCATTATGTAACACATTTTTGCTTTCTCATACATTTTTACCTTTGTCTTTAAAATTTTTGCTTCGATTTTCATCTATAAAAAATCAATCAGATTTTCGATCCCAGTGTCTTCAAAAATATCCGAAAAAACGATAAAAAGCATATTCAAAAAAAGTGCGTGGCGTCGGTTTAGATAAAATTCGAAGTTCTACAACTCGAGAGGAACTTGAGCCATCGAACTGTAATTTTGCATGCAAGTAAAGCAGTCTGCCCTCTGTGATTAAGACAATTTTTTTTTTGATACTGATGCAACCTCATCTATTTTAAGGGAGTCTGAATTTATCAATGAATGCTTTCAAACGCCTTAACATTTTCAAATTTTTGGATATCGACTTACAATGTTCAATGTTGCATCTTGAACAGAGCTTGAGGATACTTGGTATTGAATTTTGAGAGAATCGATAAAGGGCTTGAGATTTTGATTTCATGGTTTAATTTTTTTTATTGCACAAATAAAGTGGGATTATTATAGATTGTACAAAATTCAGTGAGAATCAACAAAACGATCAATATTCTACACAATTTTTTTTTTTTTTTTTTTTTTCCAAAAAAAAAAGGAAAATTTCCAAATTGTTTTTGGAAGTTCACAGTTTTTTCAATAATTTTTGAGATACAATAATTCCAATAAGTCATTAAACAAGGTCCGTATGTGTATAGCTGGCCACTGGGACGTAAAATTGCCTCCGAATAAGTGCTTAGACCCTACGAGTAACGATTCGATAAAACATTATTTTATTTGCTTTAGATTCCTTTCTGTACTGCTACAATTCTTATAATTTAATTAATTCAACAACTTGAATCGATTGCAGCCACAGGCTGAACCCACTGGCAGAGCTTGATCCTCCTTACTCTAAAAATCCACTAAACCACTTGCATTTTCATAGTATATTCTACATTCTTTCTTTGATCTACAATAATCGATAATCCGTCGTACAATCATCGGAAATTGCCTACGAATACGTACATAGACCCTACAAGTAACGACCCGATAAAACTTTATTAAATTTATTTAAGATTCTGCTACATCGATCTTACAATAAACCATAAACTTCCGCCCTGAATTTCAGTTTTTTCGAGAATAGAAAATTCTTAGAAATTAATTAATTCAACAACTTGAGCCGAATGCAGCCATAGACTAAACCCACCGGCAAGGGTTGATCCTCCTTACTCTAAAAATCCACTAAAGCACTTGCATTTTTATAGTATATTCCACATTCTTTCTTTGATCTACAATAATCGATAATCCGTCGTACAATCATCGGAAATTGCCTCCGAATATGTACATAGACTGTACGAGTAACGACTCGATAAAACTTTATTAAATTAATTTTAGATTCCTTTCTGTATTGCTACATCGATCTTACAATAAACCATAAACTTCCGCCCTGAATTTCACTTTTTTTGAGAATCAAAAATTCTTATAACTTAATTAATTCAACAACTTAAGTCGATTGCAGCCACAGGCTGAACCCACCGGCAGGGGTTGATCCTCCTTACTCTAAAAATCCACTAAAGCACTTGCGTTTTTATATTCTATTCCACATTCTTTCTTTGATCTACAATAATCGATAATCCATTATCTCCGTCTCTCCTGAGTCCAACTCTTCCACGTCCCTTACTATGAGACATAGAGAATAAAAAAAATTCTTTCTCGCTCATTTTTTGCGCAGAGCCAGAGAATAATATTTTTTTTTTTTTTCGTGAGACAAGACTGACCGAGCAACCAAATAAAAAAAAAACGATCGCCATAGAGGATTTATCGCTGGGACGAGAGAAGATACTCTAGGTCAATGGTATGGAGTCCATCGTCAAAGAGAACGATGCACAGGTGTTTATCCTCCTTTTGTTTATTTATGCCGTAGAAAAAAAAAAAATTACATTCCCCATACTCTATTTTTAATTCTTCATATTACATATTTCCTCGTATTATTCTCATAGCCCCGAAAATATGCATGGGGAATAATTCCCATCGATCGTACGATCAAACGAGCATTTATTTCTCATTAGAAGCCCGAGAGAACGTCGAGATCGGTGCTGAGAACGCGAGGACGTCCGAGAAAGAGTCCTTCGCGTTTGTCGCCCGGCAGGCAATCGCCCGGCAAACGTTCGCCGGCTCAAAGATCACCGGCCAGAAGATCACCGGGGAGAAGATCACCGGGAAGACGATCACCGGGAAGACGATCACCGGGGAGAAGATCACCGGGCAGATCGCCATCCTCGCGCACGAAGAAGCTTACTTCTCGCAATGTGAGAATAGCCCAGGTGTCGATACCTCGCGCCGACGGCCCCAAGGACGAAGTAAAAGTCGAGGGCACCAAGACCGATGTCGAGAGCTTTAAAGCGCCGGACGATAATATCGAACTTATACCGCTACAGTCGCGCATACGCGAATCGTCACAGGTGACGAGAAGATCGACGAGAATTCTATCGAATATGATGAAAACGGAGCGCGAACAGAGATTAATATCGTTGACGAGAAGCGTCGATCGAGCGGTATCCTTACCGATAGACAGACGAGCGCATATGTATGATTTTGTCGCCGAACAGAGAGAACGAGGATTATCGATGCAAAGAGACCGGGTAAGATATTTTATTTATTTATTTATTTATTTTATTTATTATTATAATAATAGTGATATGCACATTACATAAAGGTACACTCTATATTCATTATAATAATAACAAACGAGAATATATATATTAGGGTGGTCCTTATTTAGGGCTCGGGCGAATTTTTAATCAAACGCCCCCCCCCCCCCCCCCCCCCCCAAATCGGCTCCAAATAATTAAAAAAAAAAAAACCCTAATTTTTTCAGATTTTTATCTAGACTCTAACCCCTCGCACCCGAGGGTGAATTTCCCGATTTGAAATACACGTGTTTCGGCCAAATTCTCAGGATATATTTTATTCTAAGAGTAACAATTTTTTGAAAAAATCTGTAACTGCGAGATTTTAGTGTTCATTGGTGCTACTATATGAAAAAAAAAATCACATTATCATACGGATCAATTTAGACAAATTGCACACCCTTTAACTTTGAAACATGGTAGTAACCCACGTTACCACCTCGATTTTCTTGAATTTTTCTTGAATTTATTTACTCTTTAACGTAGTCAGATCCGGTTTTTTGCACTTTTCAGTTACTTCAGTGATGAAATAACATAAATATTCTCGGGATATTCGGCCCACTGAAGCTTGTTAGCTCGTGCGTGGGTATCACAGCTGCGTACACCAACCTATATCTCTCAGACATATTTTCTCGTGTTTCTCGTATTCATTGTTATCATTTATTATTAACTAGCTGACCCGACAGACGTTGTCCTGTCCAAATTTCAATAAATTTGTTTGTCATCGTTTTGTGAATTTGTGAAAAGCTATTGGAAATGTGTAAACAAAGTAAAAATAAAAAAAAAAAAAATTATATTGCTTACCGAGCGAGAAAATGGTCGTTTGCACGCCGAGTATGAAGTTGAGCACCCAGGCGAAGCCGGGGTGTTCTCAACTTCATACAAGGCCCAAACGACCGTTTTCTCCGAGTTGAACATACTATATTTTTTTTTTTTTACAGCAGCGAGTTTTTGCACGACAAAATTTCGCGATAGTCTCTCGAATGTTACTTATTCGAGATATTAAAATTTTTGCACGAATACAAATGATTTTCTCATTATGCTCCAATGAATCGTCGTTCCACGACGGGTATGATACCGCGATGTATATTTTTTCCAGGATTTGTCGAAAATCTTGCATTACGAGGAGGAAGCACTTCCGGATTCGTCGACGATGGCCGAGAAGAGCAAGAAGGAAATCGAGCTCGTGAGTAAGCCACAGGAATGGGGCGGTTGGATCGGAGCTCTGTGCCTTATATTCGTTCTACCGATCGCCATAATTTTGCCGCAAATCGCTTGCTCGAACGATCAATGCGGCAGCCATAATTTTCGCATATCCACCAAATACGAGTCCTATCTGAGCTTGAGCGCGATTGCTCTTTACGCTGGATATCTCGGTTCGCTCGCTCTCCTCTCCCTCATACCGATTGGAAATTCGATCGTTGGACAACAGAACAAGATCGGTAGATTGGAATATCGAATAAATGGAATAATCGCTGCTTTCGTCGCGATAACGATAATCGCCGGTTTTGAATACAAATCGTATGGAATAACCGATTATATTCTTGATTCGTGTCTACAATTGTCGATCGCCGGTTGGATCCTCGGCACGATTATCGCAACGGGACTTTACATCAAAGGTGGCAAGATTTCGATCGCGGCTCTCAATATGCACGGCTCAACGGGCAATGCCGTTTACGATTTTTGGCAAGGCAGAGAGGTCAATCCGAGAATCGGTCCTCTCGATTTTAAGCTTTTGCTCATACGAGCTAACGTCATAGGAACGGTATGAACGATACGAACGATTTTTTTTTTTTTTTCTATGATTTTCGATCTTGGCGGGCCGAGGGAAAAGTTTTATCGATAATTTTTTGCCACTTTCGTGTGTTTTCTTTCAGCTTATCCTGAATTCGGCTGTGGTAGCCAAATCGATTCACGATTCCGATACTCTCGCCATCAAAGATCTCAATCTAACCGTACTCACTGTTTCCTCCCTTCAAATATTATACTCGCTCGACTCTCTGATCTTCGAATCGGCTATTCTTACATCCTTCAAAATTCTCTACGAGGGCACGGGATACATGATTTGCGTTGGAAATCTGCTGTATCCATTTTTGCTGACGCTTGGCACGAGATACTTGCTCTATCAGAAGTAAGTGGTCTCTTTTAAGCTTCCTCGCCGAGGAAGCCTTCTTTTGATCGAGTTTTTTGTTCTTTTTTATTTTTTTTTTAGTTTTCGATGCGAATTTGTTCAAAACATGCCCCGATGCATCGAGAATAGAGAACTTGCATGTAAACGATTTTCTCGTTTTTTTTTTTTTTATCATTCTGCCATAGTTGAATATTTCCTGACGTTAATAAACATTGCATTAATTTATTTTAGCAAGTAAGTTATCAAGGTGAATGTTCGCGTTGGTGAACATTTAACGGAGGATTCACGTTTTTTTTTTTAAATATTTTTCAACCATATCTGAGTAAGATATTCAAAATTTTTTGGTTTCATATCAATCATTTCGTTGATGCTGAATGTAATAGTATTGAATTTTTTTTTTTCTGTAAAAACGTTGGAAAATCAGGGCAAATGAGCAAATTAAAAATGCATGTTTGATGTCGGAGTTACTGACACAACCCGCCAACTTGCTGGCCCAGACAATGACACGACAGAGTCCCAGTCAACGAACAAGTCGGGGAATCAATCCGAAAAAAAAAATAGTTATACTTTTATTTCACATTTACTCAGTTTCATTTACATTTATTTGATGAATGAATGAAAAAAAAAGTTCAATACATTGCGCAGAATTTCTAAGGGGATTGGGAGAAAACTGAAAACTGTTTAGGTTATGAAACACCAATCAACAGCTCGGACATGTCCTAAATATCGTTGTCCCAATTAATGACGGAACAGATGCAAGTGCCGATTTTTAAAGCTAAATTCATGATCTATGGAAAACAGTAACTACTCTGAATTTTTTTTCTAGCCGAAAAGTTGAAAACTGAACCTTTATTTGCGGATATCGAATCAACGATCCGATAAAATATATGTAAACTATCATTAAATATATACCGTATCGTTTAACGACTGGGACGCGTTCACTATCTGGGCCGTTTATCTTATGACTGTGGCTGCTCGTACGGTAACCGGTACGAATAATGCAAAATTATTCGTACGGATATGAGTCTCGGTAAAGCGCGAATTATTCGAGTTGTCTGTTCTCTTCCACGGACCATTGGTCAGTTCGTGCGGTAAAGCGCGAATCATTCGACGAAAAATCCGCCATCAGCGTATAACTACTGTATGTGCCTATTAAAATTTCCGAACTGATGAATTTTCAACGAAAGAGAAATAGGACAACTAATCGTCAAATAATTCGCGTTTTACTGCACGATTTAGTCATTTAACGACTTATCCGTACGAATAATTTCGCATTATTCGTACGATTACCGTACGAGCGGACACTTCGTTATCGGCTATCTCAAGGAAGGTCGAGTGCTACATCGATATCTGTTGAAAGTTACTGATTTTTTTTTTTTTTTTTTTATAGATAGGTATGTCCACAAAAAGTTTAACCCCAAAGTATCCGTATGTTCTGCTACACCGTTTTCGAGAAGAAAAAAAAAGTTGAAATTTGGCTCATTTAGCACAGTTTCTTATGGCAGATCGTGAAATTAGACGGAATTTCAAAGTCAATGAGCGCAGATGACCTGTTTACATAGCAAACTAAACTAACTTTTGCATATTGTCGGAAATATCTTTCAGGATGCCTCCTGCAAAAATTCAGAACCTTGAACAACACCGTTAATCAGCAATAAATAATAATGCGAATGAAAAACGCGATTTCTTGTTATGAATCGAGCCATAGCTATGGCAAAAAAAAAATGCCAAACGCAACATGCCCCACGCGTCACCCACGTCCGTGCCTTACATTTCCCGTGCCGCGCGCACGAAGCACTCGACCCTCCTTAAGGTGTAAGAATTGTAAGAAATGTATGCGCTCCGCGGGCCGAGTGACGTCACAACTCCCCTCGGTACTGGGGCAAGATTGTGCCTGGATTTTTTACCTAGGGTTATCTTTCGGATATAATTATAATCGCTGGATAACCCATGTTAAAAGGATAGTATATCCGTTGGATAACTTTATCCGTCGGTGAAAAAATTCGCGAAAGTAAATGATTGGGGCACGAGTGTGATAGCGCTTTCCACTGGTGCACCGAGTGCGCACCGACTCAAGTTTTTCGTATGAGACTAAGTGAGACACATATGTACTCGGTGCATCTCTGTCTCACTCGCTCGCATGTAAAAATCTGCACTGAGTTCCCCAGTGGAAAACGCTACGAGTGTCTGTGTAAAATGCATTACAGGGTATGCTGTAACTTGAAAAAAAAAAAAATTAATGAAGAATGCATGAAAGCGACATCTGCATATTTGCCAAGAATAGATTTAGAGCTGTTCCCAACGCGAATAAACTCTTTTTCTGGTCTTGATACAGTTGTATTTTTGCAACATGGTGCGAAACAATATTTGTACACATTCTTTGTCTGTTCAGGTACATTAGTCATGCTTGAACCCTATTTATAGACTGCATATTTACGAATTATAAAGATTGTTTGGGTTAGGAATGATTCGCTGCTTGAATTTCTTAATTTTACCGCTAGAGGCGCTGCTGCGCTTGGGTGTTGTGACGTCACTGTCACGTAATATACGTTTGAGATGCAACTCAATTTCCAAGCTGATGTAATTAATTAAATAATTATGAGTAATCGAAAAAACCTATGCAAATGATGTTTTTGAATAATTATCTTTTAAATAATTTAAAAGTTAAAAATAATGCAAGTTCTCTATTCGTATTTGGAGGAACATATTCGGGCGTATGTGGGTGGGATTTTAAATTTTTTTTCGAAAAATGAGTGAACTCGCCTTTTTTGCAACTCAAACTTTTGCAAGTTTTGGGTTTTGTTCGAAGGATAATTTAAACTTAGCGAAAATCGATGAAGAGGTGTGGATTTTATGAAATTTTGAAATTTTTGTTCGAAAGATTCGTCGGAAAATTCTCATTTTCTCGCACAAGTGAGAGATATGAGGCAAAAATTTTCTACCTAAAATAGATTACGTGGATATCGTTATAGGCAGTTGAAAAAAAAAAATCAAAGGTGCAAATTAAAACTTTCGCATCGCTTTCTCGTAATTATCGAAGTTTTACAAAGTTTCATCCAAGTCACAAAGATTCCTCGATGAGGAAGCCAAATTTGAACACCTGCCTTGCCTCGTGGGAGGGAGCTTTGTGAGCGTGAAAAAAAAAAAGAAAAAAGTTTTGTAAAATTTCGAAAATTACGAGGAAGCAATTGTGCAAGTTTCAATTTGCACCTGTTTTTTTTTTATTTTTCAAAATCTTTCTATTCGCTGATTGTCGTTCATTGTTTCCCCGCAGGATTCACCAATCGGTTTATGTACTGGCAGCCATCGTCGTGTCCTTCTTCGTCGGATACACTATCTACCGATTGAGCAACTCGCTGAAAAATGAGTTTAGGAAAAATCCATTTTCATCGGCTCTTTCTCGTGAGTTACTTTTGCCAGTCGATTTTTTGACCCCCACCCCCATGGAATTTTATTTATGCAAAAAAAATATATATGTGGCATAAAAGTTTTTGGTGCCTAAAATATAATTTACATATTATTTTCCATGTACTGCGTCAATATATTTCACATATAATTCGTGTACATGCAAATGAAATATATTGTTGGCATGTATAATTTTTATATGTTGAATAGATTTGAAATATATAACATATATTAGGGTGTTTTAAAAAACAAAAAAAAAATCGATTTTCCAACCGGCTACACCTGAAATAGTTAGTTAAGGTAGAAAAAAAAAAAATTTGTGTCAAAAAATGAGAATTTTAGGTTCAGCAGAAGATTTGCCGCATTTTACTTTTCATTTTTTTCCCCCCTTTGATCGAATTTATGCCGAATAATTGCTGGCAACAATTTTTTTTGCGCTCACACCTGCCAGAGACTCAGTTTGTATCTTAAATAAGATGCTCTTAAAATTTTATCATTCCAATTCATGTTTAAATTGAGTCCCAAACGGATTTGTCACTTTATTATTTCACTATTTTTCAAAACTATCGTTCCCGATAAGTGCAAAAACCGTTTGCGTTATGGGTATCACTTTATAAATTGAATAGAATCTTAATCCTAGAACTCGCAAACCAATTTTTCTACCTTTAAACTCATAACCGGGATGTATATGCACCCCGCGCTTTTCTTGCTCATAAAGCCGACCCCACGGGAAGATATGGACTTTATCAAACATGAATTTCTTCGTTTTTTCATAAGGAAGAGAATTGTGTATGAGACATTTGATTTAATTGACGTTCAGTCAGTGAAAAATCAATTTAAAGACTGAAAAACGGGGAAAAAATGAGCAAAAACCTCATTTTTTTTTTAAATTATAAAAACATTTGGGCTCTATTTTAATTTTTCAGACTTGGATACTATCTCGACGTCCAGGGGAAAGAGAATAATAAGCTCGGGTCTGTGGGGACACGTGAGACATCCGAATTATCTCGGTGACATGATGATCCATTGGTCGTTGGCTTGCGCTACCCTGACCAACGATCCTTTGCCGTATTATCCGGCTATTTTTTGTACCCTCGCGCTGATTTATCGTGCTATAAGGGACGACAGACGTTGTAGAAATCGTTACGGGTCTGCCTGGGAGCAATATTGCTTTCGCGTTAAATCGATTATTTTGAAACGCGTGTTTTAGAAAAGAAGAAGAAGAAGAAGAAGAAAAAAACAATTGTCAATACTCAAAAGACCGTACGGACTTTTCGTGCGAAAATTTTTAAGGACACAGTCGTGGAGAGAGAAAAAATTATATTTTTCACTGGCACGAACTACGTAGATCGATATTGATTCCGCAAAGGATTTTTTTTTTTTTTTTAATTTTTTTTTGTAAAGAAAATTTTGCGATACATCTAGGACTTGGACTCTCGTGACGAAATGATGGAAGATTTTAAACGGGGAATGTATTATTCGATGAGTCGACTCTTGAGCAGTCGAATTTAGCGTGTCGGGGAAGGGGAAAAAAAAAAGTTTTAATGCAAAAAAAGAGAACCAAGGTACACTCCGTATCTTTGACGGTAGGATATAATTGAGATCCGGGAGGGGATGAGATGTTATTTGTCGGAAAGGTATAGGCAGAGTATAAACACTGTTGTGAAGATATTTTAAACGATACAATTTTAGCAAGTAAGTCACATCTCATTATGCGGATTAAGGAAAGAAATTACGAGTTAAGAGGTTTTGTACTTTTTTTTTTACGATATAATAGATAATAATTATTGATACTTGCAAATAAATAGTTTTCGTAATAATATGGGTATTTGCGATTATATAGCGAGATTTCGTGGATTATGGAAAATTATATGATAGTAAAAGCCGGTGATACAATGCGAGGAAATATAAAATAAGAAACAGCGATTTGATTGGGTGTATCTCGTCTGAGGTGTGATGTGATTGATTTTTATTCCTATTTATTATTTCCTCGCATTGTGCGACGGGTGTTCAATAGGTGTACCGAAACTCTAAAAATTTCGTGCGATTCTGCACTATGTGCGAAAACGCTAGTTGGTGAGCGACGAAACGATATATTTTTATCGAAATATCGAAATTGTCGATTTTGATTGTTCCCGTTTTATTCGTCCTGCGATTGGTCGGTTAAGCGGACAAGGATTCGTGATCAAGTTCCGTTCAGAGTCTCCGTCAGTTTGATAGTTGTGCGTTTATGAACTCTCGCGTCGTGGTTAAACATGAAATAATTATTTATCGGACTGAAGCCATTTTATTCATATACCGTGATTGGTCGATCATCGGAACTAGATTGGAGCGCTGCAGCCTTGTCAGAAAACCGCTCGTGCGCGTGATGGACCCTAGGGAGCGTGTGTAAAACGGTGACGAAGGCCTGAAAGTGGTGCCATTCGAATAATTGCAAGCTATTCACCAATATATGGATTTTTTTTTGACCAAATACCGTTTGAAAAATTCTCGTTTGTCTCCTAATTTGAGATTATGTGAAAGACGATGAGTGGATGAGGAACTCCGATAGCGTCGGTATAGTAAGAAATATTGAAACTTGTTGAGAAATTACGTTGCAAGTGCATCAAACTCGCGAACTATCCGATTTAAAAGCGTTTTTCTAGCTGTTTTTTTTTTTGTTGTATTCAGCTCTTAATTTAACGGTTTTCGCGACGAAAATGAAAATCCTTTGAAAACTGGAAAATTCGCCTGAAAGTGGCGTCAGTGAAATATTTTTGAACTACCTGCACAATAAATTATCCACGATAACATATATGTTACGTGTGTAATGGAATAAGATCGTAAGTGCCATTATACGAATTTTTCCCATTGCTAAGATCAGCCCTAGTAGATTGCCGAACTCAACAAGCAACTGAACAAATAACCGTCAAAAGGACGGTTCTTTTTGGACAAAAAAAAACTGTGGAAAAACCTTCAAAAGAACCGTCTATTTTTATGAATCTGTAGACGGTCCTTCGTACGGTCGTTCCTACTGGTTTTTGGTTCTTAGTACGGTTTTTACCAGTTCGGTCCTTTTCATGGTTTTATTAAGGTTTTATTTTATGTAAACAAATTTATTACAACATTTCGTATGCTCCTTCTCTCCCCTGGCAGTTGATTCCCTTTATTATTAAAATTCCCTTTATTATTAAAATTTCATTCTGCTGTGATTTGGACTGCCTCGATCCTGGCTCGCGTTGACACTACAAAATACAGTGTTTTTGTTTCGTTTATCCAGTACGGTTCGTTTTATGGTCATTTTGTCGGTTGCAAACCCGAAAAAATAGTATGGTTATTAGTACGGTTCTTTCGGTGGTTGCTCGTAGTTTTTTAGGTGCTCGCGAAATATTACGAACGGTTCTTTTTTAGGTTATTGGTCGGTGATTTTTTGTCCAAAAAGAACCATCGATGGCCGGTCCTTTTTACGGTTTTTAGTGAGTCATACAATCTACCAGGGAGAGGGTCATATATATATATATATATATTAAAATGTATTTACGTGAATCACGTAAAAATATGTTCAAAAATGTTAAAATTGAAATTTGGCCACTTAAAACCAGAACGTCGCAAGTCCTGGCGTATACGACCTTTTGGACCCAACTGAAGGAGGAATAATGACGTAAACTAATTCGAGAAGGTCGTAACCGACATTATACGACCTTCTGGCATTAGTAAAAGTAAAAACGTAGAAACGTTTGGGAAAAAACCTCCAAAATGAGTAATTGGCAGATACGACCTTGCGGCTCTAATTTGAGATAAGAAAAAAACACAATAACTAATTTCATAAGGTCGCATAACCATTTTTTATTATTTTTATTGTTTCCGTTTGGAAAATTTTCAGATGTTTCCCAAAATAATGGATTCGAAAAATCTTTTATACGAATCATAAAATATGGTTCATTTTTTCTCAGGATCCACACAAAGATGATGAAGTATGAACGATTTTTACCAAGGAAAAACGAGAATTTATAATAAAAAAAATTTTAAACCAGAGGGTCATATCCGCTAACATACGACCTTCTGATTTTAGGTTTTAAAATTCCTAATTCTCAATTATTTGTGCGTTTTAATCATTTTTAGGACAAATGACGGAAAAAAAATTGTACGACCTTATTCCATGCAATTTTTCCATGCATTACACATGCGATCAAAATTATTGGGGCTTTGCTATATGTTTCTAATTTTCCACATACGGGAATAAAAAAATGCTCTTTGGATAAGGACTTTTGGCCAGATTATACATTTCTTTAAAAAATAATATACATTTCTAATTCGAATTTCCATATATTTCCTGATAATCGGGTTGCTGTAGAGGTTCCCAAAATTACTCGGCCAAATTTTAAAAAACATTCGGTTTGACGGCTTTTCCGAATTTCGTATTGCCGAAAATTACTCATGCACTCTGTTTTACCGCCAGAGTCCTTGAAAGTTAGAAACGTAATTTTTTTTCGTAGTACACACACACACCCCACACACACCCTAACCAAAATTCGTTGCCCTAATCCCTAATCAACAAGTCGAAACATTAAAAATGGCAACAACTTCCGTAAAAAAACGCATAATTCGCAAACACCCAATTAAGGTACGTGAAAAATCGTCAAACGTCATAAATTGATTCATATTGCCCTCGAGTCGGAATTCTTCAAGGTCAATTAATTTTTTCTGAGACGCTCTGCATATCGTTACGCACGTTCTGCTCTCATGTCGAAGGATTTTCATAATTGAAAAAAAAAAAAGAAATTCCAATCGCTTGTCTTATTGCCGGAGAAATTTTCTCTTCGACAGTCATGAAAAATGAAACGAGAGCGGATTTTTAAAATTTATTCAACAATTCACGGATTTCTCCCTTCTACAAATAGTAACGAAAAAATCAAAAAGACAGCATCGAATTCGGATATCTGAATTTGTTGACAATATATTTTCATTTTTACTTATTTTGTTTCAAATTTATTTATATTTTTATATATATTTTAATATCATTATTTATTTTATTTGCCTCCTTTGCCGCAACCTACAATGCACCGAACCCCACCCCCATAATAAGCACTTTGGAATACCCGGTGCCACTTTCCGCCAACCCCTTGATCGCCGAACGGCACAAATACCCTTCCTCAAATCCATAAATTTTGAAGCTCGATGGCTGGTCCTAGCAACGAAAAGAAGCTCGGCGGAGGTTGGACGGACAAAAATAAATATTAAACATATTATTCATATTAATTTTCCTTAATATCAATTAAATATTAAAGATAAACTGAAAGAATCTGAGTCATTCGGGATTAGCGCGCAAAAAATTTATTGTTTCATGGCACTCTTATTCGTAATTTATATTAATGACTTATTAAGCCTTTTGCCTGAAGGAAACATAATTTTCTATGCAGATTATACTGCAGTCGTGCGTTCGCAAAAATCCTAGTATCAGGTACAAGATACTATGAGTAAACTGTTGTCATTAACATCCTCTTGGTTACTAACAAATCAGCTTTCTTTGAACGTTAGTAAAACGGTATTTATCGCGTTTGGTGCGTGCGCAGACAGTGTCCCCGGGGACCTGAATGTTTTGATCCAACAATGAGAATGTTAAACGAGTCGAATACACCAAATACCTAGGAGTTATTTTTTATTTCAGCGTCAGATGAGAGGAACATGTACAAAGTATTGTTACACGCACCAGATATTCAATTTATGTCTTTAAAAAACTCGATAAATTTATGTACAAAAAAACTGTGATCATGATTTATCATGATCTAACAGTATTGCCTTGTATGGCATTATTGCTTGGGGGAGGTGCGTATAACAATATTTTAAATAAGATCATTACGTTGCAGAAACAACTTATTAAACTCATAAACCATAATAACAATTATTTCACTGATCAGTATATGCGAGTATCAATTTCGTAATATTATTCAAATTCTCCATGTCGAAGCATTAGCTTTCTATTATAAAGAACTTCATGATGTTTACCAAAATTTTTGTAGTATTACGAGGAATAAGTCAATTATAGTACCCAAAATACCTAAAACTCTGATGAGAAAAAATGCCTACTTTGTAGCCCTATTAGATTTTAATAATTTATCAGTTGATTTAAAAAAATTGGCGTATGATGATAAGAAAAAATTGAGAAATATCTTGTACAATAATTTCATTAAACAGGAGTTTACAGCTGATTGTGAATGAATAAAATTAGATAGATTACAGGTAACAGGTTCACACTATGCACTCAGTTGAGATGCAATAGGAGATAAACTATTTTCTTACCGACCGAACGTACGCACAGGGGCCCAGTAAATATGTTGCTGGGTATCTCAGTAGGATGTAATATTCGCAGTGTGCAGAAAGCCAAGTGGCGCCGCGGCCGGCTGTACTCCGCAAATTTTGCTGGAATAGCTCTCATTTATTTACATATACGAAACCTTGTTGGATTAATTTTAATAAACGAACGTTTATATTCGTGCTGCATAGAGTTTTTTGAGGTGAGCTTGACTATAACTGCGTTGAAAAAAACCCTCAATTGCACTACGCGACTCCAGCAAAACATGTGCATTCTCGCCACCATGGGCGCTCTAAGTCGTTCTCAGCCGCTATAGTATGGCACTGCACACAGCGAATATTGTTATGATTATTAATACGAGACGAGACGATACGATATTCGACAGTCACCGGACTGAACATAGATACCCAAGACATACAGATAACTACAATGACTGACGCTTGACAATTGTTACTATGACTTGGGATAAGGTAGCAACTAGGATAAGAACAGATCAACAGTCTTGTTCAAGACCTCATATTGATCAGACGCGCATCACCACACATAATAAATCACTCGTATTTCAATATCCCACAATTGTCTCAATATTCATTTCGTCGGATTTAACAATATGTTACGTTATACCTTTATATATATTGTATGGTTTAAATAAATAAATAAAATAAATAAATTGATCGTTAGGTTGGTATTATCGGAGGATCGGGCCTCGACGATGTAGCGAAGCTTATATTGCCGGACGAGCCTCGGGGCGATGCTCCTTTGGAAATCGGCAGCGCGATTGCTCGCGGTACGATAGAAGGGGTAGCTGTAATTATAGTATTGAGGCGAGTTCGATAAAGATAGGCTAAAACTTGATCGATACGCGATGCATAAATTCTAACGATTGTTGAACTGATAATACAGACACGGAGAGGGTCACAGAATCAGCCCGAGTCAGATAGATTACAAAGGCATCGTCGATGATCTACGACGCGCAGGTTGCACTCATATTTTGGCGACTACGGCCTGTGGCTCGCTGAAAGAATCCATAAGCCCCGGGCAACTCGTTGTACCGGATAGCTTTATAGACAGAACTTTTCTGCGCAAGAATACCATCTTCGATGGCTCGACTCGTGAATATTCCGGAGTATGCCATGTTCCCATGGAACCGGCCTTCGATCGGCGCACATCAGATATACTGATCAAGGCCGGCAAGGAATTGGGAATCGATGTGAGAAACGGAGGGACCATAGTCACTATCGAGGGTCCGAGATTTTCATCGAAAGCCGAGAGCAAAGTTTTTCAACAATGGGGCGGTGATTTGGTGAACATGACGACATGTCCCGAAGTATATAACGTTATAATTCGTATAATTGTACGGACGTTAAATGAAGATATTTAACTTTTCTTCCCCGATTCTCCCCCGGTTGATCAGGTGACAATGGTGAAAGAAGCTGGAATTCTCTACGCTTCGATCGCCATGGCCACTGACTACGATTGCTGGAGGGATACCGACAAATCCGTTTGCGTCGCCGACGTCATGAAAGTATTCAAAGAAAACGTCGGAAAAGTCACGCGAATTCTCGTGCGAGCCGTTAAACTTATCGGCGAAGAGAACTGGGACAAAGACATTGACGAATTGAAGGTAAAAATCGATGATACGATTGTCGCTTTTTGTTTTTCGCCTGTTTCCTCGAATTCCGAGAGTATTGCTTTTTTTTTCTTTTTATCGTTCGCAGAAACTGATCAGCGAAGGTTTTGTATCTTCAAGCGAATAACAGTTTTTTCGTCGATTCAAAATTGCGTGATTGATTGAAACGACCAGATAAATGGTTCATTCCAGGGAACGGAAAGGAAAACTATTTATATCTTCCATTCCAAAGAAAAATATGTTTGTATACTAATAAGAATAAAGATTTATATGTTTAAACTTCTATTGCCTGTACTATATGCGACTGTTGATTAAGGTTGTAGCGCTGATCTTTAAAAATGTTACCATTCAGACCAAATTTTTCCACAATGTATATGACCCCTTTATCTAGCTTCCCGTAAAACTTGGGTACGATTCACAGTACCGTTTTTGAGGAAAAAAAATCGGAAAGTTGACGCGTTTCGTAGACTAAAATAGAGAGCTTGCATTACTTTCAACTTTTGAATTATTTAAAAGATAATTATTCAAAAACATTTGCATAGATTATCTCAGTTAAATTGAGTCGCATTTCGAACGCATATCACGTTACAGTGACGTCATAACACCCCAGTGCAGTAGCTCAAACGGTAAAATTCAGAAGTTCAAGCAGCTAATCATTCCGAACCTAAAAAATCTTCGTAATTCATAAATATGTAGTCTGCAAATAGGATTCAAACATGACTGATGTACCTGAACAATCGAAGAAAGTGTACAAATATTTTTTTTGTACCATGATGCAAAAACACAACTGTGTCAACACCAAAAAAAAGAGTTTATTTTTGTTATGAACATCCCTAAATCTATTCTTGGCAAATTTGCGAATGTTGCATTCATGCATTCTTGATTCATTTTTTTTAAGTTGCAGCATGCGCTGTAATGTATATTAGACACACACACGCTCGTGCACCCCAATGATTTACTTTTGCGAATTTTTTCACCAATGGATATCCTGTCCTTTTAACATGAGTTATCCGGCGGATAACCTTATTCGGAAGATAATCCTAGGTGAAAAAACCGGGCATAACTTAACCCCACTACCAGCTTAAGGTTGCTTAGAAGTTGATCAGAGTGGGGGAGATTTTCCTATGCTTATACATTGGGCGCTGTCGGTCGCTCACCCGCTCGGAGTAAATTTTAATGCGATTTTTGATACATATGTTACAATGTCTTCAAGGAAGTTCTCCAAAGGTTAACGATTTTGGTACTAATCGACGCGGAATATTTCAGAGAGTTCAAACAAGAGTTCAACAAAAGTTCAATGGCACGATTAGATATATCGCGAGTTTATTGAGATCGCGCATGGCTCTGTCCATTATAGGCTATGTAGTCGGGCCTCAAAAGTACCCAACTTTGCAATTTTTTTACTCCGTAAATAAGCTCCAAACTGACTTGAAATTTTACAGAGACATAGTTCAAATGTTCAATTACACACTGCGTAAATTTCAAAATTTTTTCATAAGACGTGATTTTCTTCTAAAACAACCTTAAAGAACTTAACGCAATGTTTGTTAAATTCAGAAAATATTTAACTATGACAGAAAAGCAACATCCGCAAATTTGCCAAGAATAAATTTAGAGATGTTCATAACATAAATAAACTCTTTTTTTTGTGTTGATATAGTTATGTTTTTGCAACATGGTACAAAACAATATTTGTACACTTTATTCGATTGTTCAGGTACATCAGTCATGTTTGAATTCCATTTACAGACTACATATTTAAGAATTAGGAAGATTTTTTGGTTTAGGAATTAAATTTCTGAATTTTACCGCTAGAGGCGCTGCTGCGCTAGGGTGTTGTGACGTCATACTGTCACGTGATATGCGTTAGAAATGCAATTTTTAAGCTGATATAATTAATTAAATTATAACGAGTAACCGAAAAAATCTATGCAAATGATGTTTTTGGATCTTTTAAATAATTAAAAAGTTGAAAATAATTCTAAGTTCTCTATTACTTGCTCAAATCAAAATTTGTTTGGATCGATAGTTTAGAAAGATATTTAATGCATTCTGTCGAGATTAGAAATATTTGGTAAAACAGATCTTTCATAATCCAGTTTAAGGAGGTTCTTATAACATCAATTTGATGCGGCAAGGGGAACGTGATGGCGCGGCGCGGGCGACGTCCGGTGCAGGTTGCGTTCGGCATTCGTTTCACCAAATACGTTTTATTCATCTTATTAATTTGTCATTATTCACGCTCAATTCTGTTTACAAGTATATTTCACAATCGGAACGGTGAAAAACTTTCTTTATGTGCAAATTATATCTATGAAGGTAACATTTTCCCGCTTTTTATTAAGCAGTTACTTACGGGAACTTAATGAACTCCTTAAACCTAGCTTAATAAACGACAGATTAGACAATCTGTCGTTTAAGCGGTTCTTCGGGGAAATTTGACCGTTTTTTCACTCCTAAAATAATCTCCAATCATAACTTCGAATACTTCTCCCATAAGAGCCCATGTATAAGCGGCATATTTAATGTTTTTTTTTCTCCTCAACTACGCGGTCAAAAAATCTGAAATAATTACGGTGTATTCCGAGTGGTAACAGGAAAATTGGCCCCGGAAAATTAGCATCCAGAAAATTGGCCCCCTGGAAAATTGGCCCCCGTTCTCCCACCGATTTGGCTGAAATTCGGCACAGACCTTCTTTTTGACGATATAAAACTATGCTTAAATCTACGCGCACACACACGCGTAGATTTTTATGTTTTAAACGTAGATTTTTATGTTTTAATCTATTTATTTAAACGATTACACACACACACACCCTTCACACAAAAGCAAAAAAAAATAAGCAATAACATTTATGATGCCAAAAAACAACCAAAAAAAGTTTGGGTTGGGTTGGGTTTTAAAAGCAAAAAAAAACAAAAAAGGAAGTACTCAAGTTAGCTGGGTTCATGGTGAGGAGAGTATGGAGGCGAAGGCGCGACAAACGTGTCTTAAAATGTCGAAAGAGTAGGGATAAGAGTGCACGCTACGATAGACATAGATATACACTCGCGTGTATATATATACGTTTAAAAAAATCACAAGTGTAAAGTTTTGATCGGTTTAGGCATAAAATAAATTCGAACTACTGTAATAGTGTCATAATCCATTATACTGCACTGTGTATAATGAAAAGATATATGATCTGCCTGAATATTTTTCAGTTAGAGGATTTAAAAAGAATACTCTAAAAGATTCAGCTCGTGATTCAGGGGCCAATTTTCCAGGGGCTAATTTTCCTAAATTCATTCCGAGTACCAGCACAAACCTCCCCGTAATTTTAGAATCATTCTTACCGTTTTTCTCTGGGTTAAGAACCCCTCCTTGAGCGATTCGAAGCGGTCGATACTCATCTTTTTCATAAAATGAGAACCGTTCGAACAGATCGGAGCTGCGAATGAAGCATCGTGTTGTTCTGCTATCGAAGAAAGTTAAAAGAATCGTCAAAATGACATCTCTGGCTGTGAATTATTTGTCGAAAGCCACAGAACTTGACACTGCTTTCCACACAGCTGGCAACGCATTACACTTTTGCGTTGCAACGCTGAAACTTAACTGTAAAACATTTACAAGCCATATATATATGTTACAGTAACGGAACGTGGTATTTATTTATAATTATACAGGGTATCTTATAGTTGTTCGAAACGACAGAGCGAATATACTCTCTCTTTCTTTCTCTCTCTCTCTCTCTCTCTCTCTCTTGCGTATCTACAATTTACAATATTTTATGTTGGCGATTAGTCGCTTGCCTGAATCGCCCAGGATGTATTCACAGAAAAATAATAAACAGATGCCCATGTTCAATATTACCGTCAGCCTGATATTATCGTTATCTCTTCGCTGAGATAGTCGCAGATTCAATCGATGAAACTACGACTCTTTTTTTTTTCTTCCTTTTACCGCATAAACAGGACTGATCGGGGGGGGAAAAAAAATTTAAGAAAACGGCAAATCAAACTATGACAAACGGCATGAATCAGAATATATCGAGAAATATTGAACAAGCAAATTTAACGCGACACCCGAATAATGACGAAATCATTTCGATATTGCAATCTCGTTGAATGTTAAAAGAAAACCCCCCCCCCCCCCCCCCCCGTTTCAAGAAGGATTCTGAAAATCTACGAAACATAAAAAGAAGAAAAGCAATTGCCCCATTTGGGAAAAAATTTCCCTGGCTTAATGCAATTACGAGAGGAAAAATTTCACACGATAATTCGAATTATCATGTACATTGATCCGTATACATTTGACTATTATAATAATACAATTATTCATTGTCGAAAAAAAAAAAACAAAAATTCGTACTACAGCAGTGTTCATTCAGTTAACATTAGATAATACTTTTTTCTTTTTCTTTTTTTTTTTTTTTTCTTCGTTCTCGACAACGATGACTCTCAAGGCTTGCAGCAATAAAAAAATTTCGAAATTATGCGAAGAGATAGTTTCACCCGATTGGAATAACATTTTCGGCCGGAACGCCGTTTTAAGCGCACCGATACAATTTATTTTCGTCGAATTTCATTCATTATCGAAAGCCGTCTCTCATTGTCAAAATTACAATTTTCATTCTTCGACTATCCTTATACGAGGAATATAGGAGTCTGCGGTTCTTTGAGCGCAGTGAAAAAAAAAAAAATAATAATAATAATAATAATAAATAAAACCTAAAAGACAAGGTAGAATTGACTTCAAAGTTGTACGGATTTTCGAAATGATATTGGGCAATGCAGGTTTTTTTTTTTTCGTCATTTATAGTATGGAACGATTTTACAATGTTACGCGCTGGACAGCTCGTCGGATCTCGATTGTATCTTGCTGATACGATCAATACTGATAAAGCCAGTCCCTGGGATATCTCACCAGAAAAAAAAAAACCACACGTATTTATCCTATCTAGCCCGTTCTACTGAATTTTCACGCAATTTATGTACAAATGGTGGCCCTGCATTCTCTATTATGCGTATAATTTTTTTCTTCTTCTTCTTCTTCTTCTCGCTGTGATTGCGCCGAAAAATAGTTGTCGTTTGACTCGCGATATTATTCGCTAAAAAAAATATATTCTTAAATAAAGATGGGAAACTCGCGTAGCAGCCAACTTTTCGTGGAAGCGATTTTCAAATATTCTCATGTCCCTCGTTTGGATCATCGTTGCCTGTTTATTATTATTAATATTATTATTATTTTTTTTTAATCCGCTCATCAGGACTTTGACCCAATGATGGAAGAATCAACAATTTTCATTGTAACTTTTTGTACCAACTTGCCCCAAGATATTCTTTCGACGTTGCAAGCACAATTGCGATTTTAACGAACAGACGGGGAGGGGGAGGGGGGGGGGGGGATGATTCGGGCTGTGCGCCGTATTAAGATTTTGGTTGAGTCAGCTAAACACCGACTAGACCTTATTGTCGACCATGTCAACATTTATTTTGTAATAAACGTATGGAAAATAATCACTCTGACCGAAGCCCAATCCCGGGATGTCCACGCTCTGTTTGCAAGGATATCAAAGTTTTAGTAAAAGAAGAGAAAAAAAAAAAAGAAGTCAAAGTGCTTCATCATTCGATTGTAATTCCATGAAATTCTACTTACATCCTGATTGCCGGATTGCCCACCGGACGTAGCCGAGGAATCGAGATGAGCGTACAATTGATTGAGCACGTCGCGCAATCGTTTGGTACTCTTTTTGTGTGGCTGGAGCAATATAGCTTGGAAATTTACGGGTAATCCATACCTATTGAATGAAAGAATCTCGTTATCGGTTGCGATTATTAGAAATCAATTGTCGCAAAGCTAAGATAGTCCTTGCGGCGGACTAGTCGCGTGATCGACGATTTTAATGCCATGAGGTCGTATAATTTTATTTTTCCCCCGCGTCGTTTGTTGTAAAAATGATTAAAACGTACGAATAATTGAAAATTTGGAATTTGAAGACCTGAAAAAAAAAAAAGATCGTATGTTGGCGGATATGACCTTCTGGTTTTAGATTCTTACCAATGAAGGATTAATGCTGAAAGGACGTATTCACCCAAGATACGACTTTCTGGTTTTAGGTTTTCCTTTTTTTTTTTAGAATTTACGGAGTATACGACCTTCTGGTTTTAAGTTTTCTTTTTTTTTCAAGATTTTTAGGCGTTTACGACCTTCTGGTTTTTAGTTTTCTTTTTTTTTTCAAGATTTTCAGGCGCTTGCGACCTTCTAGTTTTAAGTTTGTATTTTTTATTTTCAGATGTTCACGACCTTCTGGTATTCGGTTTTTTTAAAAATAAATTCTCGTTTTTCCTGGTAAAAATCGTTCATATACCATCATCATCTTTATAGTTTGAATTATGTAATTATTTGGTGGTTCCTGAGAAAAAATGAACCATTATATGATTCGTATAAAAGATTTTTTGAATTCATTATTTTGGGAAACATCGCGTGTGTTGCTGAAAATTTTCAAACGGAAACAATAAAAATAATAAAAAATGGTTATGCGACCTTATGATATTGCTCAAGCGATTTTTCGGTTTTTTCTGCTATTTGTTGAAAATCGCGACGTGAAATTTTTTTTTTTTTGCTCCCGTAGCATAAAGTGTGCGTATTTAACAGAATCATTATTTTTTTTCATTTTAGTAATCTGAAATTTTTTTTCAAGCTGCCTCAAGTAATTTATTTGCTGCTTTTTCCGCTTTTTTAGCTGTAAATCATAAAATTAACAATAGTTAAGCTACAAATGTCAATTTTTTTTTCTTTTTTACATAATAAGAGGTGTGCACATAAAAAAAAAAACATTTTTCACTCCAAATTGTCGTGAAAATCGAAAATCATGAATCATGAAAAAAACTTTCGAACTTGCCATTATTTGCATCACCATTCGCAAGTTTTTTTCATGATTCATGATTTTCGATTTTCACGACAATTTGGAGCGGAAAATGTTTTTTTTTTTTTAAATGCACATACCTCTTATTTTGTAAAAAAGAAAAAAATTGACATTTGTAGCTGAACTATTGTTAATTTTATGATTTTCAGCTAAAAAAAAGCCGAAAAAGCAGCAAATAAATTACTTGAGGCAGCTTGAAAAAAAAATTTCAGATTAATAAAATGAAAAAAAATAATGATTCTGACACTTTATGCTATGGGAGGAAACAAAAAAAAAATTTCACGTCGCGATTTTCAACAAATAGCAGAAAAAACCGATAAGTCGCTTGAGCAGTATCTAAATTTTTTTTTTAATCCTAAATTTGGGGAAAATTACTTTTTTTTTTATGTTCTAACGTTTTTCGATGGAGCTCCGAGAAAAAACAAGATCGATTTTTTTTTAACCACCCTAATATATATATATGTGACCCTCTGATTTTAGCAGAGAAAAAGTCGTATAATGGCACAAACGACCTTATTGCATTAGAAACGCGATATTTTAGCAATAAAATTATTGGAGAAAAATTATAAGATCTGATAACACGTAAAAGTAGTTGTCAAAACTTATAAATAACCGTAAAGATGTCTTTAGGAACATGAATGAATTTTTTTCAAAAGTAATTTTTATTTTTCATCATCAATTCGACCAGTCGGATGAACCATTTCACCTCCGCTAATCTCAAAACTGTTGTAACTTTTGTAATAAATGTACCGTATGATGGCATAACGATTAATTTATTTTTTCATAATTAATGTAATTTCATCAGGTACGGAAATAATCGAGTCGAACAGTCTGATATTGATAAATACATCGATTCGCATGAATTATTGCAATACTCGTAGCGGAGGACTGTCGGTTGATCGATTACCTTTTAAACTGACTGAGTATTGTGCTGATAATTAAATCGAAATTTCTTGCGGAAAAGTAGACAACGTGATATCAAACTTTGCAATCGTGAAAACAATTAAAGTGTTTCAGGATTAAAATATTTCCAATTCACAAAAATTATCCAATAGATGTTGAATGACAAGGACTAGCTTAAGCCCTCGAGCGACAAGCAAAGTTTCAATATTGTGCCTCGGGGAGCATTAAAAATAAATCGTTGGTTTCTAACCGTAGCTTCGAGTTTCTGATTGGTCGTTACTTATTAATTCAAGGATAAAAATTTTAAAAAAATAAAAAAATGGTGGATCGAATGCGGCAGCTAAAAAAAATTGTAAAAAATGGTACATCGTATTTTTATGACAATTCGTACGTTCGATCGCGCACGAAATTACAGCAATATTATATTTTATTATTTCGATCGCGAAGCTTTCCTCCATCCGCGAGGTAGATATTTCAAATAAAAATTCAAAATTTCATAAAACCCAAGACCTTGGATCGATTCACGCCAAATTTAGTACCAACGATACTCTATTCGTGTATAAATTAGCCGGATATCTCGAAATTTGAGAAAAAAAACGGAGAAATTAACGAAAAAAAATTTCATAGAAATTGTCAATTTCATGAAATCCGAAACCTCATCGATTTTTACGAAATTCGGTGGCAAAAATCTCAATATTTTATTCAAGTTGTATGCAACATCGTTATCTTCAAGTTGACGAAAGGTAGAGCCATTATTTTGAAAAAAATTCAAAATGTCATGAAAATTCAACGACCACGCACGCATTGCAAGAAAAGTCGTGTATAATAAATAATAAAAAAAAGTTCCAAAATTTCATACGTGCAAAATGGATCAGTTTTTTTTTTTTTTCTAAATGATTTTCAGGATATTCGATCATCTCAAAATATCTCATTGTCTCACCTGAGAACCGATTCGACGAATACTCGAAGGGCTTTCACGTGAATCCAGGCACAGAAGCATTCGCTAAAATTGACTTTAAGCCAACGTACGAGCGGTCCAAATTGTTTCTTCTTGTCGGTTACCAGTTTCGTAATTTCATTTTTACCTGGAATGCAAATAATAATAATAATAATAATAATAATAATAATAATAATAATAACAACAACAACAATAATTCCCAGAGAAAAGAGAGAAGGGCCATTGGGTTATCTGGGGAAAAATATACCAACCGGCAGCGAGTTCCTCCTCGTTGTACGTGAAGTCACGTACGATAAACTTTTTTTCTCTGGCGTGAAGCTTGAATTCCTCGACGACCTTTTGAAAAAGTGTCACGGTAAACAGACCGTACTCGGCATCTTGAGTTATCAGTTGCGTACTACGAGGTACAATCATGTCCGTCAATTT
Source organism: Rhorus exstirpatorius (assembly GCA_963564615.1). Lineage (NCBI taxonomy): Eukaryota > Metazoa > Arthropoda > Insecta > Hymenoptera > Ichneumonidae > Rhorus > Rhorus exstirpatorius. The sequence goes on from OY751321.1 coordinate 12,129,795, forward strand.
CTCGTAAATCGCATGCCATTCTTGGAAGCTTGCCCTTCAAGGGTTCAACGAATTAGTTGGAAAGCCAAATTGCAATATGAGGGATTCTCACTCTTTTTTTTCTTTTTTTTTATTTTTTTTTTAAGCGTGCGACGTTTTTATTTCAGGAATGACGGGAAACTGTGCTCATTTTATTTTCGTGAGACTCGCAAAGAATATTAACTAATTTGTTTTCTATATTTTTTTAAAATCTTGCTCTTTTCGATCCCACTTATCTTTTTATCGGTCTGACAACAAAATAAAAATGACGTATAATGTATCAATTTACAAGGAAATTCCCTAAACGGCGAATGTTCATCTATTTATTTGTTCTTTTAATTTATTTATTGAGGAAAATCTGCAATAATTGGTCGCGTTTCATTTTTATATGGCCATTGATATTGTAAAAAATATTTTCGACGGATTTACTGAAGTACTAAAAATTTGTACTGAAGTGTTGAAAAATTATTTGAATTTTGAGAGATTTATCCAGAATTTTTTTGCAATCGAATTATAGCGAATTTTCCAACATATCGAATGAGCTGGATAAAATTAAAATCTGATAAGCTTATTGTTATCTATCTTAACTGTAAATTCATTAGATCGAAAAAACAATTAAGTATAAGTTGTAGAAAAACTTTTTTCAAACTGCTAGTTTATGAAAATTGAACCGCTGAATTTCGAAACTTCTGAAAAATATGCCGGAAAATTATGAATGAATTGATCATAATTGATGCGATCCAAATTTGTTTTACGCTATTCGTTAGAAACTAGAGAGAATAACATAAAAACATATAAATAAACCGGACTGTTACTGATTTGGTATACCCAAATGAGACTGAAAATATAAAGGAGGCTCACCAGGTACAGAGCAAAATTCACAGAAAAATCGTAAAATTTTTATCACATTTTCTTTGCTACTTTAGTAATGTGCCTGAATTACTTGGGAATTTTCACCTACACCATTCACATGAAAATTTAGTAATCGACGAGGCTCTTTTAACACGCGTTCTTACGGCGTAAGGAGAAATTGGGAGTTTTGCCGTTTTATAACTCAAGAGAAAATGTAGAGAAAAAATTTAAAAAATAATTTTACAATACAGTATAGGTCAATAAAGCAGCATGAAAAAAATCAGATTGTGTACTTAGTTTATGAATGGTATTCAATGAATCCACAGAATTCATGGTTATTCGCAGTAAAAGGATGTAAAAAGAGGATAAGTACGGCAACATCGATGTGGAGCCGAAGCAGTTAGGTTAGGTTGAGCGCGCAATTTGCTCGACAGTTTGAGTGTTATCCGGTGCCCGTGACTGTGACACTTGACGGTACGAACCGTAAAAAATATGTGCGAATTCTTTGCGAATCATGTATACTATAAAAACGAATTTCTTTCATTTATAGCAATGTAAAGTAACTTTTATCGATTCTCAACTGTCAAAAAGAGTTAAGTATTTATTTATCGTTACTTCATCTATCCCAATTTCATGATTTTCCGATTCATGATAAATTATTTTCAGTTGACTGCAGTGCCTTCGTCCCATGTATAAACATAGGTTTTCCGTCGACCCTCTTCATTTCCCGCAAACCCTAGTGAACCTCCTTAACGACCCTGAAATATCGCTAAGGGTGATCGTTTGCACAATTTTGGTCTGATCCAAATCCTGATTTTAGCAACAGTTCACAATGTATAAGCGTCCGTACAGTAAAACGGTAACTTCGCATATCTCGTTGATATTATTAACATTCCTGATTTTGCAAGTGGGGGTTAAATAAACCTGCTGGATCGGGTGTTGTCGTTTTCAGGAATTACACGTAACAATGTTAATCGTTAAAAACTTTGCGTTTAGTTCATTGAGGGGCTGCCCCTTCCCAACCGGCTGCGCCTCTAAGGGGCGTTGCCCCTAGACCCCACCGGGGGCATCCACCCTAGACCCCCATTGGGGCTTTGCCCCTACACCCCACTCAGGGCATCGATCGTAAACCCCACCGGGGGTGCAGCCCCTACACCCCACCGGGGGCTTTTCCCCTACACCCCACCGGGGGATTTTCTCCTACACTTCACTGGGGGCTTTTCCCCTAAACCCCACCGGAGGCTTTTCCCCTACACCCTACCGGGGGCAGCCCCATCGGACTTCACAATGAGGTAATTTAAATCACGTTCGCGTGCAGTTTTATGACCCACACGAAAAATATGGCCGGGAATAATCAACATCTTATGGTTACATTTTCCTCAATATCACACAATTAATTCGGACGCCACTCTTCCATGTGTTAATTTTCCAAAGCCAGCTTTCCGGTTAAGCTTTTTTTAACTTTACCATAATTCGATCGTGATATTCTTCGGAACCCGTGACTTGAGAAGTAAATTAAAAAAATATTGACCAATGCTCTTCGGGCTCACACGAAAACAAGAAAAAAAAAACAAAACAAAACAAATGGTTTGGGTCGCACGTTGGAAAAAAGAGCGAGAAATGTCCCATGAACAAATGTTCAACGTACTCGAGGATAATTTTATAGCTTACTTGGGTACAATTACCAGTAATGTGGACAGATATTCACTGTCCAGAATAAAGTGTTCCTTCTTTACCAAATCGGCGAGATTACGCGTCAGCAAACTTCCCCTGTGAATAAAAGCTCAATATATCAGATTGATAAAACGATTTCAGAGTCAATTACACTGGAAATCGCTTAACTGCCCGCCTTAGGGCGGATAGGAGAGAAAATCGGGAAGTTAACCGTCTCCCTAGCGCTGTCGCAGAGCGCTCGAAGGCTGTGCTCAGGGGAGAGGCGCGAGCTCGTGTCAGGACAGGTTCGCAACAAAGTGGGAGGGGACGACATTAGTGAGTGTGACAGTCCAGGTGGCGGAGAAAGAGCTGGAGGGAGCAGTTAACCGGCATGCAGTTAACCGAGTTCCAGGGTACACTCACGAGCAATCGACTGGTCCCACTTTCGTTGACCAATCGATATCTGTACTTTGGGTTTTATTACCATGTACCTTACTTTTTATCTCGTAGATGATGCTTGTTGCTTTTTTCTAAATACAAATCATCGAAATATTTTCGAATTTCAAACCGCAGTAATGCTCACACGTACCCTATAATATGTGCGCGTCAAGTTTTGACCCCACCAATTGGCTTTTTTCCTAATAAAGTTACGGTAAGTTAAGAATCGATCGAGTATCGAATAAAAATTGTTCGCTAAACATTTCCAATCATCTTTCCGTTACTTTCTCGATGCATTTTTTTTTTCCTGATTCTCTCGAAGCAAACTCAGCTGGAGCACTGATAAGGTTAGATTGGTCTTTTGGACGAATCAGCTGCTACCTCGCAAACTCAACATCGGGGACGTGAAAATTAAATTTTACGCCGTGTAACGTTTAATCTGCGACGGTAAGGTATGTATTTTGAATTTTTTTTTAAACACGATTCTACATGTTTTATTTGTCGAATTTGAGGTTTTTCGAAGACCCAAGTTAGATGTGAGAGCATCGAAGCGATCATGAATGAACCCCGGGACTACAGTCTCCATAAGAGGCTGTGCTTTATGTTTTACGAATCAGTCAACTTTTCAATGTTCGTATAAAAAAAAAAAAAAAACTATACGGTCAAATGTTACTAAAATTTTGGGAATAGTTCGGTAAAATGTTTTCGTATGAAAATTATTACAATTTCATCATCTACGAGACATGAACTGGGACTCGAAATCTTGAGCACAGGATAGAAAAAATTTATATACGAAAATATATCATTTATATCAGACACATGATTCTTTAAACAAAAAATTAAAATAAATAAAATAACATTTTCAAAATATGTATTTACACAAATTATAATTTATATTCATTTCACTAGCAACGAGTTTATATATTTTCGCATCTAAATTGTCAAATAAATATTTTGCTTAGAAGGGGTGGACTCTGAGATGTAGAAAAAAAAAAAAAAAAAAAAAAAAAAAAAGAAATCTTACGTCTGTTTCTTCTCAAGATTCTGAAGGCTTCCTTTCAAGTTGTTGTACGTCGTTGATTTCGTTTTTAGATCTGCATCGATCTGTCCAACTTGTTTACTGATTATATCAGCAATGTTTCTCAGTGACTGCTTTATCGGATATTTTGCCATGTCCCACTGGAAGCGTGTTATATACGTCGGCAAATCACCTATCATCACAAACACGTTAATGCATATATTCCATCATAAATGTTCTCGTATCATTGAAATATCTCACGAGATTCCCGAAATGAATTTTTCCTTCGTTTTTCATTATTTCTTCAATAGACCATGTGGATTTGTTGCGATTGTGAAAAAAAAAAAAAAAAATCACGCGTACAATTACGTTTTTTGGACTTCTATTCGGGAATCTGCGTGCACAAAGATGCGTCCATAAACTACGATCAAATTTTCACTCTCCGGTAATTTCATGAAATTGTGATAACGATGGTAACGGAGACAAAGATTATGAGTAAGAGAAAAAAACGGTGTCTCGGTATTCTAAAAAAAAAAAAAAATTACATAATAAAAAAAAAAGAATGTTAGAAATTTGCAGTATCTTCGCGCGTATCATATGCGATGCTCAGCAAAAGTAATCAAAAATTCAATCTGAATAAAAAATGCAGCATGCATTTTTAGCGTCATAGGCAGCAGCTTTATACGGATTAAATTTGTCTCAAGAAGCGTATCGCATGAAAGAGATTTACGAAAACAAAATTTTCAACTCCGAATGCGAATAAGAGACTCGAAGATTTACGTTCAACGACATACTGATCGAAATTGAGTTTTTTTTTTTTTATTAATTTTTTATCATATTCAAGTGGGAGCCTCCGGGTAAAAAGAGTTGGAAAAAAGTGTTTTATATTTCTCAAATTTGCTGGCCAAAAAATGGCAAATCGTATCGAAAATTCCAAAAGGTATCTAAAAAATTATCTATTCTTCGTTCACAGTACTTTTTAAAGATGCATCTCCTCCGAATTTTTTTTTGCTTCAGATTGGAGTACTTTGTAACCTTGTACCAAAAATTCTGACAATAGCTTCGTATTTTTCTGGCGATTGTTAGTATTATTATTTTTTTTTTTTTGTGAAAATTAAAAAAGAACCAGGAGTCCCTTTTTGAATAATAAATTACTGAAAAAAAAAAATTGAATCAGCTGTTTCGTACCGGCACATCGAATGATCGATACACATGCAACATTGAATATTCACCATCTAAAAGGGCTCGAGTGTGATTTTTTTTATCATCAGCTGTAAACGATTGCAATATTGGAGTTTAAAAAAGGCGGAGGGGTGAAATAAAAATCACAAAAAAAAAGCCAAGCTCTCAATAAGGTCGAAGCGAGTGTGCCTGTTGGATCAGAGGAATAGGATAACGTTAGTTTTTATAAATACCAATCGATTCGATGCAATCGATCATTGATGCGATTCAGATTATCATTATCATCATCATCATCATCATCATCATCATCAATTGTAATCGAGAATGAGAAATCGATCGTGCGGCATTCGTTTCGGTCTGGGAGGATGCATGCTGGGATGTATATATATATTATATATACATATGTGTGTACATTTGTGCAATCGAATTTACGATTGGATCCACTAATTATTTTTAACTGATTATATAATGTGTTCGTGCTGTCTGTTTTTTTTTGTTTTTTATTTTTTTATTTTTCGAGAGTATAATATAATCTTCGATTTGTTCATGTACTGTTTGTGCAGTATTGTCACTGTGAAAAACGATATAAAAATATTTTTTAAAAAAGCAATATTAATGCTCGACATTACCGGAGAAATTTTTTTATAAATTAAAAAAAAAAGCAACGAGCGAAAATGAATATTGGATCGAGGAATTAGGAAAATCGTTATTTTTTTTTTCCTTTCGTATAAACATTGAAAAATTAAAAATATGAAATTTTTCCATTCAGAGATATAGCCACTGTGAAAAAATTTTTATTTGCTCTCCAACGTTCCCGAATAATTATTAAAAACCCGTTTGATATTATGCCGGAACGTTTTGAAAATTTAAAAAAAGTGATAATTCATGGCAAGATGGAAAAAATGCTTGCGACTTCGGAGGGACGGTGAAATAAAGTTGAGCGAAAAGTGAGTTAAGAAAAAAAAAGAAAACTCGTTGCAATGTCGAGGAAAATCTTTGACGCGAGGAACGTTAAACAAACGCGTGTAACTGAGTAAAGCAAGAAAGCGTGGATTTTTCGAGGAACAATAAATTGGGACCGTGCATTGTGCAACGGACAAATTCCAACCGTGATGCATTGTACATTTCATCAAAACTCAATTTGGCTTATTTATTTTTAATTTTAATTCATCGCAGGGAACCTTTAATCGAAAACATAAACCAAAAAGAATTTTAATTCAGCGAAGGATGGGGATTGGACAATTTGGTACTTGAGTGATTGTCCCGAAAATTTTTACTCCGAAAAAAAAAAAACATTTTATTGAAGTATATTTTGGAATTATTGTAACGCGCTGTGGAGTCTGTTAATTAATTTGGAATATTAATGACGTAGCAACGCTTTTCGTAAGAATAAACAATAAATAATATATCTGTAATCGAATCTCGGAAAATGACCGTTGTACGAAAAATTAAAAACTGCATTTTCTTTGTAAATATTGAAAAAATTATTTTTCCTCGTGGCCCATAATTTTTTCATGTCAGTCGGAGTCGGGCATTTCGATTTCACTACAATTGAACCTGAAAATACGAATTTTTTAAAATGTTACAGAGCAATGAAGAAATCATCGATCTGACAGACCGAGGCTCGGGTCAACGTCTTCGCATCCGTTATTTTCGAAAATTTGACGATAATTGCAAAGCCAATTCAAACCTAGAAAGATACTCTCGGGTCTTCGGCAATCAGGCAATTCCGAATTTTTAAGTTTTTGATCAAAAAGAGCCATGAATAAATGTAACAACGGTTGCTGCCTTTCGTGTACATAAGTTTGCGCAATTTTCAACTTTTTGTTGATCTTTTTCGATTTTTCCTTCCTTTCCAGAAGTACGGATTTTTACTAGGAAAAAATTCCTCCTAAAAGTAGGCTCTGCTCCTAAAAGGCATCTCTTTCATTCAACTGTCACGGATCCTCATTTCCAACATATCGTTTCAAGTCGAATTTTATTTATCATAATTTTATAAGCTCCAGGTTTTTTTTTTCTTCCTCACAAAAAAGATTTGGCGAATCAACACTGCCGATTGACCGCACAAGAGGTTGTCAGATTTTTGTCACAAATATGTGACTGCGCCTTGATTCAATAATGCCAACAAAAAAAAAAGTATGAGCTCATTTCAGAAAAATCTCTGCACACTTTTGAAAATTTTGCTATTTGTCGTCATTCGAGGAACGTCTATACGACACAAAGGAATGATAAGCTAACTGGCATCAGCCCCAATGTCATCTGTTTTATGGTTGGTAAGAAAAACGGCGTACATATATAGAGAAGATATGACGACCCATAGACGGCCTTTGTGTTCATAATTCAAGGTAGTCCTTGCATCTTTGACACCTATTGGAGAATTTATGTGAATTGGAAATATTTAAATCCTGAAAAACTTTTTTTCTAAGACTGCAAACTTTCAGATCACGCTGCCGATTGTTTTCGCAAGAAATTTCAATTATAAAATCACCGTTTCAGCACAGGGTATATGAAAAAAAAAAATCAGCTTGCTACGAGTTCAATTGAAAAATGAATTTTTTTTAAATACCGGACAGGCAATTCATTTGATAATCAATTCGTTCACGAAAGTGATCATCTTTGGGCAGATTACATAACAAAAAGTATGATTACTGGATGTTTGACAGAGAAATTTCGAATTGATGATCAGCACAACCCAGTCAGTTTACGATGTGACCAATCAGCTGACAGTCCTTTGCTACAAGTGTTGCTTTAAATCATGCGAATTTTAAGTATGTATCGGTATATTAAAATGTCCGTATCCTATTTCGTATGTGATGAAATTAATATAATTAATATAATTATCAAAATCAATTGAGAGTCATGCGATATGTTTATTACAAAATTTCCAACAGTTCTGAGATTAGCCGAGGTGAAACGATTCAAGCGACTAGTCAAATGAATGACGAAGAATCGAAATTACTTTGAAAAAAAAAAATTAATTGAATTGCTAAAAGACATCTCCACAGTTATTATAAATTCTGACAACTAAAATAATCCCTAGTCATCCCTAAAATAATCAACTAGTCTGCCACAATGACAACCTTAAGGAGGTTCTTAACATCAATTTGGTGCGGCAAGGGGTACGTGATGGCGTGGCGCGGGCGACGTGCGGGGCAGGTTGCGTTCGGCATTTGTTTCACCAAGCCATTACTCACGTTCATTTCTGTTTACAAGTATATATTTCACAATCGGAACGGTGAAAAACTTTCTTTATGGGCAAATTATATCTATGAAGGTCTAATCTGTCGTTTAAGCGGTTCTTCGGGGAAATGTTACCGTTTTTTCACTCCTAAAATAATCTCCAATCATAGCTTCGAATACTTCTCCCATAAGAGCCCATGTATAAGCGGCATATTTAATGTTTTTTGTTTCTCCTCAACTAGGCGGTCAAAAAATCTGAAATAATTACGGTGTGTTCCTAGTACCAGCACAAAACTCCTCTCAAATTTTAGTATAATTCTTACCGTTTTTCTCTGGGTTAAGAACCTCCTTAACGACTATACGGCTCAAGTGGCATCAAACTGCGCGGTCACTCGCGTCTATTTGGATGACCCTGGTTTTCATTACCATTTCCGAATAAGAAAACCAAGCGAATTCCGACGATTCGAAAGAATTTGCATTGCTTCGGGATACGCGATAATCAGAGCTGGGCAAAGTCCGGAAAGTACTTCAAGTACAAAGTACAAAGTACTATAAGTATTTGAAGTACTCGTGTATTACAAGTACCAAGTACCGTAAATACTTGAAGTACCAAGTACTTGAAGTATTGAGTACTTGAAGTACTTAATACGACATTACTTGAAGTACTGAGTACTTGAAGTACCGAGTACTTGAAGTACGTCAAAAATCAAGTATCAAATAATTTTCAAGATTTCACGTACATCTCGTAAGTTCTAGTACTTATTTTTGATTTGTTACGTACTCTTTAAACTCATTTGATTTTGATTCGAGTACTTTTTGTATCAACACATATTTTCACATTGCGCGATTCACTCAGGCTAGGCAGATTTGAACCGAAATATTTAAACGAAGAATTATAAATCAAAGTCAATGCTCAATCTCTCATGGCACTATTTGTCGAATTCTCTCTCTATGTCAAATGGAATATAAGTACATATAAACATGTAACATAAATATAAAATATATTTTTCATATCTTTTATAATTACCTTTCCTCTTAAAAATAGAGTTGGTTTCATTCGATTTCCACATAATTTGGCGTTGTTACACCAATTTTGGCGGTAAAAGTCAATATTTCGACTTTTTTTTAATTCCCAGACTTCGATTCCCGGAATAAATAGACTTTTTCGAAAATCGAGTAAACTAAGCTACCTGTCTCAAAACTTTATATTTTCACTTTATAATGCCGTTGGTTTTGTTCAATTTCGATAAAAATCAACGGAGATATTGCAAATTCAATTAAAAAAGTCATTTTTACGATTTTTTCATGTTTTTTACCCTTTTACCTCATTTTTGACTAACTTTTCCGACTTCAAGCAAAATTTCCGCAAGCTCACGTGATTCTGCATTAAAAAACGCAAAGAATGAGCCCAAATTGAACCCTTTTTGTGAAATTTTACCGGAGATATGAATTTTTCAAAATTGGGGTGTTTGGTCAGCCCAGGTTACCATAATAGGTAAAAAAAAAATAAGGTTACCATTCTAGGATTAACTCGATTCGTCTCACGGCATCACTACGCGGAACGTTCCTTAATTATATATTAAAAGGCATATTATACATGCGACCATTAGCAAAACGTATTCAAAAGTACTTGATACTTGGTACTTGAAAAAGTACTTGAAGTACAGAAAAGTACTTTAAATTTTAATTACAAGTACTTGAAGTACTAGTACTTAAAGTACAAGTACTTTAAGTAGATGCCATGTACTTGAAAATTTAAGTACAAGTACTTTAAGTACATGACATGTACTTGAAATTTTAAGTACAAGACTTGAAGTACAGGTCAAGTACTTGAAAATTTAAGTACAATACTTGAAATACTTTTGAAGTACTGTGTACTTCAAGTACTGTACTTCCAGTACATCGCAAGTACTGGGTACTTGAAATACTGCCCAGCTCTGGCGATAATACTTTTTTTTTTCCCCCCCCCAATACAGTGGACTCGGACTCATTGCCAATTCCCCACCAGGTGCCCGATTCTGGGCACGATCGAATTCGATCCTTCGACTTCTACCATTTTCCCCTCTCATCACCTTCGTAGTTCATGCGTACTCGTTCGCGGTTTTTTTTTTTTTGCCGTTTGGTTGAATATACTTGGCGATGGTTGATGGTTGTGTAACATATTTTAAACGTATTTGTACTTTATGTATGTCTCGATTCCGCGGATTCCGTTTCCGGAAATACTTTTTCCCCTAGGCCATAAATCAACCGCACACAAAGATTGGCGTCGCGATGGCACATTTTCGTTCGCGGTTACTTGAATTCGAATGTGCCCAGAATCAGCCTCCAGGTGCCCTCAACAACCTATCCCCCCCTACTGCTCACCTATTACCATAGTTATGGGCAAACAAGTATTCCGATTGGTAGCCTCGTCTCCGGGCCACCAATCGCCATGAGCCTGTGATAGTAAGAGGGGGGAATTCCCCACTTTTCTAATCTAAGCGGATGATCAAGCGCGAGATTGTACCGTACCGCTTATTCAGGATATTCAACCATGCATCTTTCCGGGGCCCGATCCAATGATATTCGTGCCACAATTGCCACAACATTAAAAAAAACTTTGCTCAGCCTGATCGTCAAATTTTCGAAGATCATGCAAAAGACCCATTGCCAATTTTATCAGAGACCCAAAACCCCGTTCTCCCAGCAAAGAAACAATCGCTCCCGTGTTCAATGTCCAGATGCAGGGATGACACTTTGGTCTGCTAAACGATCGTGAGGACGCAACAAGGCGGGGGGCTTTTGGTGCTGGATTGTGAAAGAAGAATATAACGAACGAGCTGCTGTGGTAGAGTCCACAGCAACGTCGTCAGAGAGAAAGAAAGAGTGGGCATAGTTCTTTGTTTGTTTGTTTGTTTTTTTTGTTTTTTTTTTTTGATTCTCGAATTGTTCGACACGAGAGGGCGGATGACGGGGAATGGGTACCTGGATTTGGCAGTATGCCGCTATGGTCTTGGTCTTGGTCTTGTTCGTGATTGTGGTCTTCGAGATCGTCGTCTACGTTGTCGTCGTTGTTGTCGTCGTCGTCATCATCATCATCGGGAGTTTGGCAGCCGGTAGCAGCGGTGCGATGCAGCTTATCGAAGATCCGCTGATGAAACGGATGATGATGATGATGATGATTATGGTGATGATGATGATGAGACGAGCGGGCCTCTCCATCGCTGCTGTAGTCCGACGAGAAGGACGGACAGGGACTCGTTGGGGTTGGAATTGGGCTCGTCGGGGTTGAAGCAGCGGCGCACCAATGCGCGTTATAGCATGAGTACATTGATGAATACTCGTTTGATATACGGGTGTCGTTGACGGAGCGAGAATTTACCGATAATTTCTTGTCGTAATGAGGATAATGATATTGATTATCATGATGAGAGATGTTATGATGCTGGGCTTGGTGGTGATTTTGATTTTGGTTGTGCTGATGCTGTCGTTGATGATGCTGACCTAAGCTGGCTGCTGGCTCTTGTTCGGATTTATCGGTGTCCCTCCACGGTCTGTGATGTTCCTTGGAAGTCTTGTGTGATGGTGTGACAGGGGTGTTTGGCGGGGTGTCCGGACCCCCTTCGGGACTCGAGTTCTCTCCGTCCACTGACGTTTGACCTATCCATTATAGCCCAGTCCCAATCTCCGCGCAGTTTCTTTTTTTTTTTTCTTTCTTTTCTCTCTCTCTCTCTCTCTCTCTTTCTCACACACACGCACAGTCTCTCTCTCTCTCTTTCTTTTTTCTTATGTCACGCTCTCAACTATGTATTGCGCCCTACGCAAATACCTAACGACAACGCTGACGAAATAAAAATAATAAAATAATAATAAAAACTGAACGAAAATAGAAAACAACGTGACAACGAGACTGGAGTATTTAATGTTTTGAAATGTCCAGTCATTCGTGGAAAGATATATAGATATTCTATCACGATGATACCCGTATTAGCAATGACAGATTAAGGTGAGAGATACACGTAAATGGTAGTGAACGAGGCTGAAATTTTACGATTTATTTTCAACGCAACTACTGGACCAATGGTTTTGAAATTTATAGGATACTTTAAGGGGCAACACGACTGTAAAAATCTAAAAATGCACAATTTTTTTTTGGGATGGAAGAAAAGGTAATAAGATAAGAATATTTGAGGGAGTTATTAGGCATATATTTAAGTATAATACAAAAAATTATTATCAAAACATATTCAAAAATGGCAACACCGGAGCCATTCTCGCGACACATGCGGCACGCAGTGTAACTGTCACAAATTTGAATTTGAAAAAAAAGCACTTAATCCATAGATATATTAATAGCTAGAGAAATACGTAGGGGATTTTCGAGAAGTTAATTTAAACATTATTTATTAACAAATAAGTGCCCTCTCTTTTGTCGAAAATTCAAAATTTTCATTCAAATACTCGCCAATTACACAAAAATCAATATTTTTAAAATCCCCTACGTATTTCTCTAGCTATAGACATGTAGATTAAGTAGTTTTTTTTTTCTAGATTTACATTTGAATATGAAATTCTGCAGCACTGCGTGCCGCAGAATTCATTCAGTTTCACGAGAATGGCTCCAGTGTCGCAATTTTTAAATATTTTTTGATAATAAATTTTTTTTGTTATACTTAAATATATGCCTAATAACTTCCTTAAATATTATTACCCTATTACCTTTTCTTTCATCTAAAAAAATGGTTAAAACAGCGCTTTTCTTTTGTTTTTGCAGTGGTGTTACCCCTTAATGAATGTTTGAAGATGGTAAATAAATTTTTTTTTCATGAAAAATAATCGTTTTCAAGCAGCTTGCTCGCGTTTTTCTCGAAACTAAATTTTCGAAATTTGCGTCAGCGATGAAAAAAAAAAAAAAAAAAAAAAAAAAAAAAAAAAAACTATTCAACCGATGTATTTGAACCAAATATTTTTAGACACAAGATTGCAAACCCTTGTGGTTAAACCTAAATGTTCGATAAAAAATTGAATTGAACAATAATTTTTTGCATAAAGAACGCGAAAATTTTCGGTGAAAATTGGATCTTTTATTTCTGAGTGCCGCCATTATTCAAATATTATTCATTTTTTTTCATCTTTTTTTAGGTTTATCGACAGTGTAATCTCACGTAGAATGAAATTTTTTTCATAGAAGAAAAAAAAGAATTACAGCTGCCGAAGTTTGTCATCGCGGGGAAAATTCGTCGAGCAACAATGCAGGCAGCTTAAAAACAATTATTTTTCATAAACAAATTTTTGCTTTTTTAACATCTTTAAATGAAGTAGCTTGTAAATTTCAAAACTCCAGTAGTTGCGTTGAAAATAAATCGTAAAATTGAGTCGCATTCTCTCTACCATTTATATGTATTTCCCACCTTAAGGATGTATCGGACGTGCCTTACCAACCAAAAGTGACTTTCGTCGACAATATTGCATACTTCATGATAAGATAAAAATCGGAAAAAATTCAACCACAATAAAGACGATAAGAAGATTACTTTTTAATAATAATAATGCCCAAAAGATATCAATAAATTGTTTAAACAAAACATTGTTTAAAAAATTTTAAGGGAATGTTTTTTTTTCTCATGTAAAATGAATTCGTTGATTTTTCTGACTACACATGAATTTTTTTTTAATTTTCTTATCATTTTGAAATTTCGTTTCTCGGAAATTTGTTAAGGTTGTATTTACGAAACTATTCGTTCAATGCCTTGGAAACTTCATAATTGTAATATACAACGTTTTTACGAAAACATATCCGAAATTAACGATTTTTCCTTCATTTTTCAAAATTAAAAAATTTTCGAAAACCGAAATTTCAAAATGATAAGAAAATTTTTAAAAAATTCAAGCGTAGTCAGAAAAATCAACGAATTCATTTCACGTGTAAAAAAAAAAACTTTCCCTAAAAATTTGTTAAACGATGTTTTGTTTAAACAATTTATTGATAACTTTTTGGCATTATTATTATTCAAAATCAATCTTCTTATTGTCTTTATTGTGGTTGAATATTTTCCGATTTTTATCTTATCATAAAGTATGCAATTTTGTCGACGAACGTCACTTTTGGTTGGGAAGGTACGTCCGATACATCCTTGAGGATGCTTCACGTGTAAATTCCCAAGAAAAAGTTTCATCCTATCGGAATTTCAGTACTTTGCTATGGGGGGGAAAAATTAAAAAAAAAATCAACGATTTTGAATGTGTTTAAAACATTGATTTTCAATAATTATAATAATAATATCGAAAAGTTATTGACAAATTCGCTTGTAAGTTTGCTAACAGTAAAATGTCTTTCTTTGTCATATAAAATAAATTTGTTAATTTTTTTTTTCAATACGTGTAAGAATTTTTTCAAAATGTTCTCTTTTTTTCAATTTTGTTTTTGTTTATGTTTTTGTATTTTTTTATTTTTTTTATTTTGAGACGTGCGACGAAGTCTCAAATTTTGAATATTTTTTTCGTAAAAAGATTACCCATTGCTTTAAAAAATTTCCGGGTCATTAAACGAATAGTTTCGTAGATACGTTCTTGAAGAAATATCGAAAACAGGAATTAAAAAAAAAAAAAAAGAAAAGGGAAAATTCTACAAAAATTCATAGGTATTCGAAAAAATCAATTTTATCCAAGGAGCAAAAACAATGTCCGATGATTTGTGCGACGAATTTTGTTTTTTCGATCCAATTTGTTAATATTTTTTCGGCATTATTATTATTATTATTATTATTATTATTATTCAAAATCAAAGTTTTCATGATCTCCCATTTGGCTGGTTTTTTTCAGATTTTTATTCCATTGCAAAGTGCTTTTAAAATTTTCACCAAATCTCACTTTTAGCTGGGAACGTTCGCGCAAAGAATCCTCAAAGTTCTGGCTGTGATTCATTCGTTCGAAACAATTTTCAATTAAATTAATTAAATTAATTAAATCAAAGTTCATTAAACGCATTATAATGCTGGCATAAATTTTTCGTACCAACGGAAACGTAAACGCGTCTCTGACGTTGAAAATTTCGTGAATACTGTTGATCGCGTTTTGACGAAAAATTATTTTCATACAATTGAAGAATTGAGCATTGCGCGTGCTTTTTTTCTTCCTCTTTTCTTCTGCTATTGTTTCTATTATTAATTTTTTTTTTTTTTCACTTTCTTTCGTTAATTCCTGTTAAATACTCCGCGGTGCCAATAACGGATTGAACTAAAAAAAAAAAAAAAAAAAAAAAACAAAAAAACAAACAAACAAACGATAAAATGTGAAATATAAGCAAACGTAAATTACGAACTGAAATAATTTTAAAAAATGTAATAACGGAAGAAGAAAAAATTATATGTGTACAACCAACTAGAAAAATTATGTAACTAGCAAAAAAGAAAGAAAAAAAAACGGCTGCAAATGAAGACTGTGTTGTGCAACGCAAAGAGCAAAGAAAAAAAAATACTCGGAAAGAATAACGGTCGTAAAACGATAATCGAAAAGGAACAAAAGAAAATATTGAAAAAAAAAAAAAAACAACAGAAAAAACCTGTACAGTGGCTAATCCGAGCTTGGTGACCACAGTAACCCCAAGCAACACCTTTTTCGCCTTTAGCTCGTATCATCATCATCATCATCATCATCGTCATCGTTATTTCAAGTAATATTCATTCAGCGAAGTACGTGGATCCTGATTGGTACTCAACGATATCGTGTATCATCAATCGAAGTCACCACACATCACGTGACCTTTCCGATTTTTTTTTTTTTTTTTAGATACCTCGTGCGTCAAACGATTTTTTTCGATTCGCGAACATTTTTGTCTTTTTTTTTTTTTTTTTTTCTTTCTTTCGGAATTTTCCATAGGATTTCGTACGAGAATTTGGGGGCTGTGCGCGTGTTTGAGCGATTCATTAATGAAACAACAAAAGTAAGGTAGGGGATGAGGGTTAATGTGGTCGAATGAAAATTAAAAAGCAAGCAAAGCAGCATGACAAAATAAAAATGTGCGTTACAACTGTTTTTTTTTTAACAAA
This sequence comes from Rhorus exstirpatorius, assembly GCA_963564615.1. Lineage (NCBI taxonomy): Eukaryota > Metazoa > Arthropoda > Insecta > Hymenoptera > Ichneumonidae > Rhorus > Rhorus exstirpatorius. The sequence continues at coordinate 12,146,163 of OY751321.1, forward strand.
ATTAATCACGAACCAAGGACAATAAGCAAGCTACAAATAAATATATATATATATATATATATATATATATATATATAATTTCATACTACGTTATATATACACGGATTAGAGTTGACCTAGTGTAAACGGATTGAAAACAAGAAAAAAAAAAATTCTTTCCTTGCTCCTCGATTTGCAAAATCGAGTATTCATCATTTTTCACGGTCATTTCGTCAAAATAATCACACATCAGTTTATAATACGTCAAAATCCATCGGTGTATCGCTTTTATACAACTAACAATGACTTGGATCGTTGTACTCTATGCATCCAAGATTATTAACCCTGCGCACTTAACATTGCCAGCTTCTAGCTTTTTTTTTTTCATTTTTTAAATTTTCTCATCGCTTCATTTCGATCGAATAATTCAATAATGCCCGGTAGCATAGGCGTACATCGGCAAATCTTGTTGGGAAGACCTTATTATCAGGTTCAAGTCGTTGGCTACGGTTGAGGGGAGACTTGGGGCTTTGGGGGGGGGGGGGGGGGGGGGGGCAAATAGGAGGTTAACGAGTACAGAAAGTGCAAGTTGAAACTCGTCAATCTTGACACGAATCTGGTAGAAACTTTTGATACCCAGGAAACGTAAAAAAAAAAAAAAAAAAAAAACTGTCTTCCTTGTTAAGGAAGATCATAGAATTTAAAAAATCAATTTCAATTAGTGTGCATGTATATTTTTGTGTCGTGTATTGGTATCATTAGTGCCATTCACTATGCATGATATAAATGAAGAGAGACAGTAGATGAAAAATAAAAATATTATATATATATATTATATATATTAGGGTGTTTCACGTTTAGAAAATTTTCGATTTTTTTACGGGCAGAAGCAAAAAATGCTTGCTCCTGGTCTAAAAAGAAGCCTCCAAAAGAGTGAGCACTGTAGCACTAGTTTTGGGGTCTCCGAAAACGATTTTTCTAAAAAAAAAAAATAAGTGAAAAATCGATATTAGCACCCCTTTAATAGTTACTGTTTCGTTTATGTTTTACGAACAATGAATTATGACCAAAAAAGAACATCCAATGTGCATTATAGAGAAATGCTGACATGGAATTTCCAAAACCAGTGTCGTAAGGTGTTAGGCACACGCGGTTGGTCCGATTCAACCTTTCGAAGTCTCACCCTGTTCGGGCAGCGCTTCCGCATCTTTTGAACGTGGGGATCTGAAAAAAAAATAATTATGTGAAAAGTTACAGTCAATTATACGAAATTTTCCAAATTTGAGGCACTATTTTGCAAAAAACTTGGTAAAAAAAAATGAAAAAATTCCCTCCATCGCATAACGAGGATTTTAATTCCAAACATAATGAATCGTACTATCGGTGCTCCCAAAACCTTACGACACAGCGCCAAAAATATAGTTACAAGAAAAACTAATATAATATTTTTTACCAAACAGTTGAAATTTTTTTATTGGAAAACCTTAAATATCCGTTTAACTGTTGGGTAAAAAATATCAAATTATTTTTTCTTGAAACTATATTTTTGGCGCTGTGTCGTAAGATTTTGGGAGCACCGATAGTACAATTCATTTTCTTTGGAATCAAAATCCTCGTTATGCGATGGAGGGAATTTTTTCATTTTTTTTTTACCAAGTTTTTTGCAAAAAAGTGCCTCAAATTTGGAAAATTTCGTATAATTTACTGTAACTTTTCACATAATTATTTTTTTTTCAGATCCCCACGTTCAAAAGATGCGGAAGCGCTGCCCGAACGGGGTGAGACTTCGAAAGGTTGAATCGAACCAACCGCGTCTGCCTAACACCTTACAACACTGATTTTGGAAATTCCATGTCGGCATTTCTCTATAATGCACTTTAGATGTTCTTTTTTGGTCATAATTCATTGTTTGTAAAACATAAAAGAAACAGTAAATATTAAAGGGCTGCTAATATCGATTTTTCACTTATTTTTTTTTGGAAAAATCGTTTTCGGAGACCCCAAAACTAGTGCTACAGTGCTCACTCTTTTGGAGGATTTTTTTTAAATCAGGAGCAAGCATTTTTTGCGTCTGCCCGTAAAAAAAATCGAAAATTTATTAAATGTGAAACACCCAAATATATATATAAATATATATATATTGGTTTTGAACGCCATACACGAGAAATAGATCAATATCAATATGCAAGGGTCCCGTAACTTTTAGATAAATCGAGGGGTTGACGGTACAACTGGGAAGGATTCCCGGGCTGTAGAATATCGGCGTTAGAATTGAAACGAGAGCACGTGGAAAGCTCTGTCTCGCCGACTCTGACGGTGAAGCAGAATGAATGTAACTTTATGAACAAACGGTACTCCTGAACTATCAAACCGAATAATTCGTAATTTCAACAGATAATTCTGGGGATCTCTGTTCAGGACCGAGAAAATGTAAAAATTCAAACTACAAATATACATTGTCAGCTAAAATCGAAGATGCACAGAACATAAATTTAATAATTATTGCATAGGTTAATTCCAAAAAATCTGGCAATTAGCCTCTAGTCGAATAAAAACTCTCAACGAACGAGAATTTTTTTTGTTCCCGTGCGTGAAAAATTACAGAAATGGCATTGATTCAAAAATTTACGTTTTATCGTGAAATTTCCTCGTACGGATAGTTCGAAAATATTTCACCGGCGCCACTTTCAGGCCTCTGAGCGCGTCGCTTGTTCAGCTTTCGGTTTGCCGACGATTATCATGAATTTTTGGGGCTCGTTAATTGGAATATTAGGAGCCAAATACCGAGAAACATCCGGAAAATCGTGTGAAAGACAATGAGAAGCCCCGATTATCGAATCAAATAAAATTTTAAGCGTGAAAATAAATTCTCAAATATAGCCCGAGAATTTCATCCTTCCCAAATGCATGTGACGACCTCAAATTAGCCTATGCTAGAGCAGCTGGTAAAATTATTCTGCGTTATCAATTGAAACGTGACTATCAGCGAAGATTGGTTAATTGAGAGAATGAAAAAAAAAAAATGGAAAATTACTTTTAGCATGCTCGTGAATATCGATCTTTTTTTATTTTTTGCTTTCTTCGTTGTGTCGTTTTTACGAGTCACAAAGAAAATTTGGACCCCCGCCTACACAACGACCTATTCAATAACAATAATAATAATAATAATAATAATAATAATAATAACTATTTACGGGGGTAAGGGGATAACAATCGAAAGAGAGAAAAATAAATATTTCTGGATGGGGTATGAAAGATGTACGTTGGATTTTTTGTTTTTGTTTTTTTTTTTATTGGATTACTCACTATTATTGGCCATGAGATTCTCGTGCAACTTGTCTCTCTGATCTTCGAGGACCTCGCCCAAGTAAACGGCTACCTTGCGCGTAACTTGCTCGACAAAAGCGTCCAATTTTCCAAGATCGTCTGACAGACCTACCAGCTGATCGAGGGTACCGACCTTGAGATCGGGTATGTGAAACTTGTAATTCGCCGATAGAGAATTTTGCTTGGACGTCAGATTGTTCATTGTTTCCCATGTCTGCTGGCACGTTTTGTCCCCCGGCGCCGATATCAGCCAATATTCCGTCATATTGAAAATAATCCTCTATGACTGCTTTTACAGTCACTCCTGCAAAGCGAAACAATTTATATCTACAAATATTCCGTAGTTATTCGACGAAGATGAGATCTTTTATTTATTTATTTTTTTTAATTGTTTATTCGAGCAATTTATTTTTCACGAATATCAAGTTTGACCTGCAAGAGCTAAAC